>OX418225.1:26304557-26904557 GCA_948455865.1 Conomelus anceps | reverse complement strand
GCGGGGGGGCACTTCACTTGAGGCCTCAATCTGATTTTGATATCAAATGTTCAGGATATCAATCTACCTCACAAGCTTAACCTTATCCCGATAAGTTTCTACTCTAGTCTCAATGAGTATTTTCGTCGAGTCTTGTTCATTCACTGTCTTTGCAGACATTATTAGATATATTATTGTTTTTGTTTTTTATTATGTTATCTGTTTAGATTTGAATGAATATTTGAACAGCAATGTTTGCAATGGGTCATAACAGACCTAGCAATACCTTTGATCAATTAGTCTATCTATCTATCCCGCTAGATATCGATATTTAAATAAGTATCGATAGAATCGCATTGAACATAGAGAAAGTATCTCTCAATGCATGTTACTACCAATCTACCAATAAAGTTAAAATAACTTGAATACTATATATATTTCGTTTGCTTATTTATATGCATAGTTTTAATCTATATTTTGAACATGGGATAGAGTGTATATGCTTTTGTGTGCATTTAAAATGCTATAACACAGATTGACAAGACGTTCATTTGGGTAAAGAACTCTTTTTGCTACTTTAGGTTGCATAGTAAAGGGTTCATTGGAATTAATAACGTCACCATTCACCATGATTATTTCATATTTCATTGCATTGTATCAATACTTCGTAGAAGGAGGTCCTACCTCTTTTCTAATAGGTATTGGTTGTATTCATGCATTGAAAAACAAATAGCTTGGATCCCACGCAGTTGGCAAAGAGAGGGACAGTTCAATTTTCAAACTGTAAAAACACATTTCCATGCCATTTAATAATCTATATTCTAATAAACTTGTAATAACATATTTTAAGACTTTTCAGTTCATCTTACGTAAAACCCATTCAATTTATCACTTGTATGTGGTTCTAGTTAACCCTGAATGAGTATGGGCGTCTTTATTCTTCTGCTACATCTAATTCTGTAACAAAGCGTTCCTGGGTCTGTGTTCATATTATGATTTTCTTCATCATTTTGAAGAAAGAAACAATATTAAGTAGATTGGCAGATTCCTCTTGAAACACACTATGGAAGGGGGATGATAATGATAACCAAATATAGGAGCAGTATATTGATTTTAGAACATGGGACTCCAGTTACTGGAGTAATGCAAGTGGTCAACTGATTGCATAATTTGCTCCTTCACGTATAATTTAATAATTGAATAGAAATACAGGAATTCAACTGATTGCATACTTTGCTCCTTCATGTTAATTGTGACTATCAATAATAATTGGATTCATTAGCTCATTCATCATGATAGTCCAGTAATGTTTGCCGCTGCTTGCATATCTAGTTCCTGCAATGTTTTCATTCAAATTATTTCTATGTAATAAATAATAATATGTTTTATGATAATGATCTCTGTTGAGAATTGGTGATGATATATAGTAGTCTAATGGCAAAGTTCTATTGTATGTTGGCGTTTGTTTGCTACTAATTTTTTCGATGACTTTAAGGCAGTTGGGTCGCTTTAGATTGTGTTCACTCCTGTCTGAGTTGCAGTATTTGTTGCTGTTAATTATTATCTTTATCTTGGTGTTTTCAGTGCTTTTGATTTGTTCCAATAGCAAATTGTCAAGGTTATTACATGATGAACAACTCATGTTAACAGTAAATCAATCATTACGATTATAATTAATATTTAATAATCATTACCCTAATAATTCAATAATCACTTCCCGGTGGTTCGGAACCCACCTAAAACTGTAGGTCCAAATCATAAATCATCATCATCAAACTCATTACCCACCCACAGGTTTCAGACCTATGTGGGCTTCATTCTCAAAAAAAAAAATTCACAACTAATATGGTTCGATTATCATAGTTGATAAGTTCAATTTCATTATGCTCATTGTCAATCAGGTTAATTATAATAACAGCCCAAAAGCTAGAGAAGAAAGATGTCAACCTGAAAATAGTTATTTGTTAGCCTACTGCTGAAAGGGGGAGAGTGATCACACCAAACTCGGCAAAAGGGTCAAGCCAATTCTCCCACACTGCGATATGGCACCTAGGAGTTTCCACTTCTGCGCAAGATAAGCTTCTGTCCGACTGGAAGAAAGCCGGAAGCCAGACATTCTCTTAAATGAGCTGATAACTGATAGCTCACTCAAGTCTAAAAAAAATAATCTACTACTAGTTTAGCTGGATTACCTGGTTGAGAGAACTGTTGATATAATTTCAAAATAAACTCGACCTATGCAATCAGATAGATTCTAAGATGGGGAGGTGGCTCAAAGGTTACACATACACATAGGAAGATGAGCAAGTCGATCACAAATTGTTGAGCGAACAAAGAGAAGTCTCTGTTTCAAGTTGACCGTTTTGCATTTATCTGTCAGTCTGTAACGCATTTGCGGCTAAACGTGAGGACCAAATTCTATTTAATTTTGCGTGAATCTTCCTTTGAGAAATACCCAGCAATGTTTCTGTGAAGATGCATGCGATTGAAGAATAATAGAAAAAAATAAAGAATAATTAGATAGAAAAGAATAATTAAATAGAAAAAACTCAGGTCTTCTTCTATGGGAAGCATATAATTTTTAAAATAAGTTTCTCCATCATATGCAATAAATTGGAATTAGATTAGAAGATAGCCCTTGGGCCTTCTTATTCATCTGGTTGAGCCTTCATAGGGATTAAGTTAACTCATTAGAGCAACATATTTGTTTGAAAGAAAAAAATCATTCCTAATACTCCACTGAAGTATAATAACAATAATTACTAAGTAAATGATAATCATGCAAAATTAATTAATATTGTTCTATAAATTCATTCATCATACATCTGAAATCTGCTTTTAGCAATAAGCTGTCTGGATCAAAACACGTAACAGATAAAATGGTTGAAAATCGCTGGGTGAAAATCGAACTGCAGCCGTGGTGACGTGAAACAGAATGACTTATTGTGTAATGTAGACATGAATTAGACTATGTAAATTGAATCAAGGGTGGGTTTAATTCATCTTTATGTTTCAGAAAAAATTCATCCTGCATCACATCACTTATCCCGACTGTAGAATGAATTGTATGTGATGGTTGATAGCAATTTAAAATTATATTGTGTGTTGTGGGTTATATGGAGTTACGTTGCGCTATTCTGTTTCCTAAAAAGGAATATTCATTTATAGCTTCCACAGACAAAATATATAAAAATAATAATAATTTTTGCCAATTGTGCATCTCATATATCTATGGCCTCCCCGCTCACTAACTGATGAAAGTAGAAGGCTAAATAAGTAATACTAGAAATAATAGATATTCTAAAATGGCTGAAGACAACCATTGTGATACCTTCAATGAAGATGAAATGCAATTTTTCAAATGTTTACCCCCTTCCACATACAATATACCGCAATATATATTACTGAGTGCAAGCATCCTTATTCTTGGGCGAGAGGTCTACTGTTCACAGAACTATTAGTAAATTAATAATTAAATAGTCAAAATGGAACCAATTATGGGGGAAAATATTATAAACTCAAAACTAAAATAATTAAAAAACAGATATTAATTATTCTTCAAGAATTTTTCAATCCTTGAATGAGTTGATTTGCATCAATTGGCCAACACTTTTGTATGTCTTTCATAAGGTTTGAATTGAATTTTTTTTAAAAAAGCTACTAAATACCTGAAATTAAGAACTTACAAACTTTTGAAAACTTATAGTTTGTTGTTTTTTTTTTGGTTTTTTTCTCACTTGTATCTTTTTTTTGAGAATAATAAATATATTTCATTTCATTTTTTCATTTCATTTTATAAAAATTTCCAATAATTTGAAAACTTTTAGGAATTTTAAAAATTTAATTATTTTAGAAAATGAAAAACACAACTCAAAATATGAGTAGGTATTTATTTATACCATTAAGTAGCCTATATTTGAGCATACAGTATCAAGCTAATTTGGAACTTAAATATTTATTTTTATATTAGAAAATGAAAACTACAACTCAAAATATGAGTACCCTAGGTATTTATACCAGCAAGTAGCCTATATAACTAAGCATGTTATATTCGAGCCTACAATATCAAGCTAATTTAGAACTTGTATGGAATTTAGAGGGAGAGACAGAGGAATGAGTTGAGGAGTGATCGTGGAATAGCTTAGAATAGAAGAAGGCTATTATAGGCTCAGTATATGAGTAGTACGGGAAGAACAGTTAGCTGAAGGGCTACAAAAAATAACTGGTGTTAGAGACAAGTAAGAATGGAATAGTAACAGAAAATTTATAATAGATGGGACCGTGTGTAAGAAATAGGATCAGGTTAATGGGAACGGTTCCATGTGTTTTTACACAGCTCACCCTGGAACAATGTGCTGAAGAATTATGACTTCTCTTAGTCCCATTTCATTGGAGAATCATTTGTTTGCAGTCTGTTTGAATCTCTACTCAGGATGGTAATAGGCTAGAAAGTACTAGTTTTCGAAACACTCATTGAGTGTATTTATTTAAACGTTACTCAGAAGTAAAGTACAGTATTTATTTACCTAAACTACTTCCTATTACTGTACTTGTTCTGAGTCACTAAATTCATCCTCCTTTGAAACTTCTGAGTTACTCTGGAAGTGTGGTTTATTTTTACTTTCAAACACGTGGCCACACTCAGCCTGCACTTCATTCGAGTCCTGTTATGTAATAACAACTTGAGAGTTTGAGGCTCAAATAAATTTTACACAAAAAGCGAAAAACCGTTTTTTTATTACATTCATTCAGTTTATTAATTTATAACACAAAACACAATCAAGTAAAGATACAAAAGGCACAGTCCACTACTGCTTTCTTTACAATTTTCAACTGAAATATTCAAATGTCCAAGTTAAACTACAAATTTTACTCTGAAGTACAATTACTGATTCTTTCTAAAACAAAAATATTCATTTAGAAATTCACTGTAGCACTAAGCACGTCCAACAGTCCAAAGATAGTGGATATAATTTTGAATTTTGTTTGAGATTTTAGAGCCAAAAGTACAAATTCAAATTAATTTTCTATAAATATTTAATCAAATTCAAAATATAATTGATTGTAAGACAAAAATAATAATTTACAAGATATTTAACCAATCTAGTATAATAAGCATTCTAAAAACTTAAAAAAAACCTTTAAGTGGAAATTATGACTCACGTTATGGCGTGACGGCCGTTTCACCCTGTTGTCAAGAGCATCGTCAGACGACCCACAGTACACACACAGTACACAGCACCCACAGAGTGTACTGTGGGTCGCCTGACGATGCTCTTGACAACAGAGTGAAACGGCCGTCACGCCATAACGTGAGTCATAATTTCCACTTAAAAGTGTTTTTCAAGTTTTTATTATATTAGTGGAAAGAACATGGATCAGTGGAACAGTGGATCTTCAACATCATAATAAGCATTCATTTAAGCATACTTTTTTTATGAAGAATTTTCTTCAGAGAGTATAGAGTAGGTCTAAGATGATTATTGCAAGACTCAAGAAGCTATTAATTTTTGATAGGGAGCTATTTTAGAGAGTAGAGTGGGATGAATGAATAATGATAGTTGGTCTGCAATAGTTTTTTAGAATTGCCATTAATATTTTCTATTTCTGTGCTTAATTTCAAAGTTTATTTGTGATAAATTTTGCGAAAAAACCAATAAGGAATTTCTTTGTCACCGTTACATTAAGTGATTTTCCTCGAAGCCCGATACCATGGACGTTTTCATATCATTCCAACATCTAATACCTAATTATAAGCTTTTATTATTGTTTCTCAGTTCAATATCCTTGTCACTTTGACCAAGCTACTTTCCTAAACTAATGAGCAATCTGTTCTTTTTTCAGTCATAACTCAGTGAGAAACACTGATTGCCAAATGTCTTTAATTACTCTAGAAATCGAAAATGATATAAAACTGCAATTAAATATGTAGAGAAAAATATTTTTTCCTCTAAAGTATGCTAAAAGTAAGCTCACATAGACTAGGTTAAATCATTCAGTATCCAATATACTTTTATTATTATTTTTAAATAATAAAAATCATTCAGTTTTCATTAAACTCATTAAATTTATTTGTGATTGGATTTATTTTTTAATTTGAATTTTATGTATACTATTTCACATTTCTAGGTGCATAAGTAAGCCTACATAGACTGCATCACACAATCATCATTAATTCTTCAATATACTCATTAAAAAAATTATTTTAATTTCTTATGCTTTTACTTAAGACTATTTTAAATGCTTTAAAAATGTGTTACTATGATCTACTCGTTGAGTGCCATAATCGATAGGACCTGAGTGATAATCCTGATTAAAGCTCGTTGATGAGTAGAAGCAGTCATAAATTATTTTTCTTATCCTAAAATGTCTAATGCACCGTTCCTTGTTCTGCCATAAAAGAAAATGGAATCCTTATATTCTGATGTGGAGCTACAACGTAACGTAATGTAGGGCGGGGTTTATAGATGCCATACCTGGTTTTAGGAGCTGTAATAATTTGGTAGCGTTGGAAAAGGCTGGAGTTCGTTTATACCCATCATGCACTTGGGCGAGAAAATATTTTTCTGTTTTTCCCATCCACTTTTCTCATTGGACAAGCGCCACCTGGAAAAAAGGGAAAACAGTATAAAAATTATAGACTATTTATTTTTTTGTAGTTCTTCGGCAGCACAAATAATAAAAATACTACTCTTTCTTCTTCTACTTGTTTTTTATTTGTAATCTTAATAAAACCTAAATTACTGGTTGTAAATTTCCAAGTAGGGGTTACTACTGTTTGTTGTAATCAAGAGAAGGAATAAAAAAGAGCTGTACTGATAAGAAATCTTGTTTTTGTCAGGTTGGCTTCAGTTTGCGGCTCAGACACGTGGAGTTCAGTGCTGGATTTTGGGAACTACTTATGACGTGTGTCTGTCTTTTCATCTCCAGGACGGCGAGGAGGTTGGCTCGTCAAAGTGAAGGTATGTCAACTCTAGAACATCTCCATTATCATCTCTCTCACTCCTTTGACATTCCTGTCCGGTCGGATTTACTTTCTTACACTGCTACATCTACAGTCTCAGTTTTACAGGAGGAATAGGATGCCATGTTGAAATACAACCTACCTTCCTGATAAGTGATAATTTCGATTCAAAGTTGGGTTAGCATTATTTGATAAATAAACTCATGATGGTTATCAAAACTTTCTACTGGATATTTCCCGCCTACAAGATTTTAATTGGTTCAGATAATTCGATATTCGGAACTCAATAAAAATTATTATTTATTCATAAAATAAATAATTAGTTATAAAAAATATAAAACCATAATCGATAAGTATATTTTATGATTCAAATAAAACCATAGCAACTTTTGCTGGATAATTTTTTGTCTAGAATGACCTAGTACTCCTTGATAATAGTTCTAAAAGAATTAGCCGACTGTAATAAATTTTGGAGTGATTAAGGAAGGTTTTAGCGCAATTGCCACTGGTATCGATCTACTTATAATTAAGTCAACTACTGATGTTGTTTGAATTGCTCCTTTCAAAAAACTGTGCGATTGTACAATAGATTTAATCCAGTTCTTACCCCTTGTCAGACAGTTGGTGCAGTTTTAGTAGAAAATGTTTTCAAGCTCTGGAATTTTAGATGCAGACCATAAATTATATGTTTTCTTCTTTCCTCTACTTTCCTCTTCTTTGATTCTAGCTGTTCTATTATTTCATTGTTTAAAGTTGTTCCTGGATTTCTTGTTCCATGACGAACTGCGTTGTTAATATTAACTTTTCAAGTGAATTAAACGACTTGCAGTCAAATTTTGTTGAAAAAAAGTAGTATTCCACTTACTTTGTAGGCCAAACGTTTTCGAGTTGACGTTCAACTCGAAAGCGTTTGGCCTACAAAGTAAGTGAAATACAGTACTACTTATTTCTAACAAAATTTGACTGCAAGTCGTTTAATTCACTTGAAAAGTTAATGTTAATTAATACTTAGGATTATTTTTCTTTATACTTTTATTCCATGCCATTCTCTTATTGTATGTATTTTGACTTATTTCTTTGTTAGCTTAGCGTTTAAATTTTTGTTTTATGATTTTCTTGTTTGTTTTTAGTTAATGTAATGCTTTCAATGATGTTTGTTTTGGCGTTAGCTGTAAGCCTCTGTTGTTTGTAATGTTTTAAGTATGTATTATTATAAATAAATAATGTACTTTTTACTCAATGATAGGCCTATGATTCTAATTATTGAATATATTGGATCTAATCAGATCTTGGATGGAAAAATAATATTAGGCTACAGTTTAGATGAAAACCAAGTAGCCTAATTCGAAACTGCTCTGAATCTATCTTCCTTCAAGTATAGCCTAAGTGGTTGATGGAAGCCTACAGGCCTAAACTATATTTAACTCGATCTACTTAATCGAAAAGTCACGAATTGGAAATTATTCCAAATTTCTTGGAAGTAGGCTGAGGAGACGTCTGTTTAAATTCCAGCTATTCTTAATGGTGAAATAATTTGAATCGTTCTCAATTCGCAGTCCTTCTCAGGTTAAGCTTTACTCAATAATATTACAATAAATTGAAGGCTATTAAAAGTAGAACATATACCTATTTATGATGTTAGTTATACAGCATACAGCATTCACTCCTCTAAATCACTCATGAAGCTTAAGTAGACTGAATGGATTGAACAAAATAAGTTAGCCAACAAATTCCAAAATGTAACTGAATGTTGGAGTTTCTTCAATTAGAAATAATGTAAAAGGGCTACAGTGATTCCACCGTATTATTGTAACGTTGCTTATATTGAACCTGATAATTCAAGATTATTTTCCTAATATATCATGATTGTATTAATTAATGAATTATCACCTAAATTGGCCCAAAACGTAAATTCAAGATCTTGTCTGTGACAATTAATTTTTTTAAAGTTATATTGGTGAATTTTAAGTTTTTTTTTTAAATCTTAGAGAGTAATAACAGGCTCTGTCGCGTAACCTTGAAAGTTGTTGCTACTTTAGTTAGAAATACAAGCTCCAGAATTGGCTTGCTAATTTGTAACACATTTCTGGCATCGTCTGAAAACAGTCTCAATTTTTTTAGGTGTATTAAAAAAAGTTGAATTATAAGAAAATGTTATTTTTCTGCAAAAACAAGTATTAGGCTTGAGAATATTAAACTCTTACCCAGCTTGTATTACGAGTATTTGGGTTATCACTAGTTTTGTTGGAGGATAGGCTACAGGCACATAAATTGAACATAAAAAGGAGTCGTCTCGGGCGTTTGTTTATTTCTTCAAAAGAGTAAAAGAATAATACTCAAGAATATTGAAGGGTGAGAGGAATATTAAAGAATAAAAATAATTATAAAGTATAAATATTATGTTTTATATTTTAGAAACAGTTGTTATTCTTCTTATATCAGTAAACAGATATTAAATGAAGGATATGAGCCCCATGTTTTCTATTAGATCAACGCCCTGATTAAATTGCTCAAAATCAACTCCAACTACTCTACTCACCAGCTCCTTGGATTGGCGGCAGGGCTCGTTATATTCCGCGGTCAATGTATTGAGCGGACGGTTTCATTGCCAAAGGACACGCCATTTTGTGGGCGTGCTGTAGACCGACAGGAAACGCCGTCCAAGTCCATTGAATTTTATCTGGAGTCAACCATGTTGAAAGCATTTTATTAATAAACTGGCTTTAATTCACCAATCACTACCACGAACTATGCATTTAATTAGTCTGAATCGAATCAGGATCTTTCGATTCACACTTGTAAACAACTCGCAGTATCATTGCTTCATACAAGAGGTACTTGACAACTGTCGCTTCACTCAGTAGAAGGCTAACACTATCCGTTCGGTCTCCTTAAAGTTAGGTTAGGTTGGCGTTTGTTTTGATTTGGCACACTTGCGAATGATCGATAATGGCAAATGTTCCGTTTCAAGTATTATGTATTCTTTTCACAACCATTGTAAAACACGGATTTCGTCCGACAATTCGTAAGTTGCTTTTTTACTTTATTTTGTGAGGATATTTCGTAAGATTGTTGCAATATTTTGTTGTAGCTTGGTAGAAAAGAGTTTATTTTTTCTAGCTAAGTATCTTCGATTATTACTAATTGTTTTAGATAGTACGTTATATTTTATTACTGATTACATACATAATCATTTTTGTCACTCACACCACTTAATTTTTCATTTCAAGATTAGCCTACATCTATTTGTTACAACTTAGTTGAAGAAATATTTCTTTTTCCAAGTCATGTATCTTTGATTATTTTTGTGTTTTTCAGCTAGTTGATTACTTTTTTTAGACTGAACATTTCTTAGAATAGCCGCTTAATCCTTCTACATCAAATGAGGCAATTCTACTACATCAAGTACTAAAACATTAAATTTTGGAATTTGGAGCTCACAAACTGAATTTTGACACACCAAAGAATTGATTAATGATATTGCTAGCAGAATAAATATTAAAATAATGTTATTGAATCAAAAGGCTCCAATCCACGCTCTACATTGAAATTTAAATTGAAATTTATTGCCAAAAATTTCTTACAACAATTTAAAAAAAAATGTACAGTAGAGTAACATTCCCTACGTTCCCTTCCCATTGTTAAAATTAAAGTTTATCTCATTTTCATATTGGATTTATCCACGGAATACACATTGTTCCCTGTTATCTATTCCCTAATTCATCACTATATCTAGTCGATAATTTTAATAATTTAACAATTAGACTATAGTAGTTTATGCAACGATTTTATTTTGACCCTTATTAAGGCACGAGTTAGATGTAAGTTATAACACGAGCGAATGCGAGTGTTATAAATATCCCACGAGTGCCTTAATGGCCAAATAAAATCGTTGCATACACTATTTTATCTACGACCACTAGTGTACATTTAATTAAAACAATTTCATTTTACCTGTGGCCGTTCAGAGATACCTAACCTCTCGTCTCAAATATGAGAAGTTATAGTAGATTGTTAGGTTAAAGTAGCTGGTGTAGCAGTTTGATGAAATCAGCTGATAGTTTCACAATATTGAATTACGATATTGATTCCATCAAAAATGCTTCTGATTGGTCCAGAACCCGTGTTATAATGTAGAACCTGTACATAATGAGCTCTTTATGCAACGGGTCTTAAAAAGCATTTCGAAAAGACAGCTGTTTTGGCATCAATTGTGAAACTGTAATGTATACATTATGACATGGTCGTAGATAAAGACTAATGTGAATTTTTTTCACGTTAAGATTAAATGTAATGTCTTTTAACATCGTGATGTGATGAATGTAAATTGGCGTTTGTAATTAGGTTAGATGATGTTTAATTGGAGATCATGTAGAAATTATATTGGACTTATTAATTACATACGAATTTGGAATAAATATACACATAGGTTGATTCATATAGCCTATTTTATCTTGGTTTTTTGGAAGAGGCGATTAAAAATCAGTATCTATATTATAGGCGACCTTTAAACCATTCTCATGAAATTCACCTGTTTCTAAATCTGGACAGCGATCACACAAGAATAAATAATGATTGAAAGGTCTTAAATTATACTGGACAATCGATATCTACTCAACTTATTTTTGTTGAATCCTCTATTTAACCACATAAGTTCACCTTCAGTGTTTTTGTGAACATATGCTGATTTTTTTACACTGATTTTCTGAAGGTAATCAATTTCTGAAATGTTCAACTCCATATTCAATCAACTGGGCCATCCAGTCACAAAACCGTCTCTCGTGTTGCATGGAATCTGTAAGAAAAATGAGTGTTAATTCATGTTAATTTAAGTTAAAAACATAGGATACACTAAAAATGGCTTGAATAAATCAAACGTTATAGATACTCAATACGGTTGTGACATGAAGTTGATAAGTTTGAGCTTATTGGAACTGTTTGTGTTGGGCTAGGTTACCGCTATAAGTTTCCATTATTCTTTAAAAGAAAAAACAGTGCTTTATTATCCCTATAATTGAATGAACTATAATTTATTATCCTTGTAATTGAACAATCTTCCATAACTTATTATCACTTCTCAACTCGAACTCATCTGTCAGAAAAAATAATAGAGCAATTTTTAATAATAAACAAAACAAAAAGGTTTACAGACGTCATAAACAACTGGGCTGAACAGTTCTTATCAATCTTGAACAAGACTACAACAATTTGAGCAAACCGAATCATTCAATTGAACTATAAGACATCTTTTTGTTTTATCTAGTTATCATATTACCTGGTTATCATTATGTTAAGACTCAAACTGTCACCTTGTTCTTGATAGTAAATAATAGTTATTGATATCACAGAATGAAATCATGATGGAAAATTATAAAGGAGGATGTTTATAGAGTTATTAGAAATCTCATTAAAATTATTATGCTACCATATGAACACGTAGGCTATTACTGAATGAATCTGCAGTGTAAGTTGACACTTTGAGATCTATTTTCAAGGAAGTTTCAAATAAATTTTATTCTTGCTTCACGATTTTCATGAAGACGGCCTTTATAAGCGATTCATTATAGTCAAAATTCCTTCAAATGAAACCCTCTTCTCTCAAAAAACGTTTCCGATGATAATTCGATAAGCTGATCTAGATATCACAAAGCTTTAATGGATTCCATTGGTTACTTTTTCTCTGATATATTGATGAAAATAATACTATTCATGCATTAAACTCGATCATAATTTCTTCCCTAAACAACTTCATAAGTTTCTACATAAATCTACAACCCAATTATTATTATTATCATGAAATTCTTTCCAACATATTCCCCTCATCTAAATCATTTTTTTGATGATTAACTTTATTAATTCCCACTGGATGATTAGTCTGGTAGTTCTTGATGGTATTTTGCACAGCAATTTACTAGCCTTTTATTTTAACAGGTGGGCCTGTTATTTATATTTTATGTTTTACTACATAATATCATGAACTTTTCCACTTGTAGATCGCTATTGTAAGTTGTAAATTGATATGGAACAGGCCCCTGTTATATGCGTGCTAATTCATCATTAAAACAATTCACATCCGAACCAATCCGAAACCAGGAGAGATGTGATTGCTCTCAGAATCTTCCCTTATTTAAGAGCTATTTCATTTTCGGTTGGTAGCACTGGTCGGTTAGAATTCTCAGCGGGAAACAACATTTCGGGCTGTCCAGTTGGCAGAACTGTTTTTGAACGACGAAACAATCTGTGTTGTTTTCTGTCGTCTCGAAGCTTAGAAATACATTGACCTCCTGTCGTAGTTTTATTGGTCGGTTGCTTTTGCTTCAAACTTTTTTCTCTTTTCACTCTCTTTCTCCCTCTTTCGTTGGGTCTCTCACTTCTTTTTCTATTATACAAAAAAAACCCTATCAACCCGGGTGCTGACTTCATTTTCATACAAAGTAACTCTTTTCATCCAGTATATAAAAGCAATCCTTCAATGTAGTCCCACAATCCGGTAAGATTAATGGACATTCTTCAAACTGCAGCCTACAAGAAAACTTGAAGGACATCTTCCTCCAATCCAGACGGCAGCCTATCATATTGATCCAGTTGAAACCTTGAATATATTTTATAAGCCGCTTGCAGTTTAGATGCAAATGTTCGGAAGTTATGTACTGAGATTTACGTTTCAAGTTCGTCTTTAAGTTTTAACAAGAGCTAAATAAGCAAATGAGGAACATAAATTATTTTTGACGCTGATTGATGGGCTTTGTAAATTGGCTTGACTTGAATTTTATTCTTTGAAATGATATAGGCCTAAATCATAACTAAATGAGAAGTTGGGCTGCAATAATGTTTCGAACAGGTTTGAATATTATCTTATAAGGCATGATAAAGTTGTAGATTGATGAAATTATCTTCATAAATTCTTAATTAACAAAATTTTACGGATGAATTTCTGCCTAATAGCTAACATTTTTTCATGGAATTTGAAATCTGGGGAAAATGAAATTAAGAGTTATATAGTTGAAATTTTTAGTAAAGTCATCTCTCGAATCATGTGATGTGCTTGTGTTGAACTTATCTTTGATGCTAGTACGATAATAAAGTAGGTAGAGAACCTGCCCGTTTGTACAAGGTTTTATTCCAAGCATTCGAGTCATTCGACTAGACTGTGATATTATTCCACAATTATTATCGCACAAGCTGCAAGGTTACGAAGGATTCATCTGCATTTCTCAGGAAAAATGTTTAAACCTTTAATTTAAATATAGTCTTAATAGTTTATAATTTGTCTACATGCTGTCAAATCGTTTAACTCAATTTAGATTGGTTGAGAGTATTTTCTGTAAGCGAAAATCTATGACTTTGGACTTTTCTTGGTTGTGTATGACAAATTATCTAATATACTTTGAAGTTCACATAACCTCTTGTAGGCTATATGATGTAATGGGAATGTTCAATGTGAAGTTTAAAAAAAGTTTTGATGTAAAATATCATTCCTATCTGACAAAAAATAATATAATCCAAGAAATCAAACTCAATTCTCTATCTTGATTCAATCATGTACTGAAACTATGAAAAGAGAAAATTTAGTTTTTAAGTTTGGATCGCGGTTGCGAGAACTCTTATTCGGAAAATACTAAAAATAGATGCGCTATCAGTTTATCTTGTAACATAATGATTAAAAAAGAGAACTGTATTGCAAGAAACTCTGGTTACTACGCTCAATTCCATGCATTTAGAGTCAAGTTTCTTTGTTTGTTATATCTTCAGAAATTTCCAGACCACATCTTTTCTTTGTTTTTGTCCATAAGCATTGGACTAGATGAGATCGGATACCCTACTTGCAACAAAACTCGAAACTAACAGGTCCTTCGAAGAAACTCTGATACTTCAAAAGTAGTCTAAAACTTCTTTTTGTACTAGATTGTAACATTTTTATATGAGTGATATAAAACTGAAGCTCCTAAATCATAAACTAGCTTTACGGGTATTGATTTTCAAAAACTTTTGCTAGTTTTAGCCGGCTCCAACTTTGAATACTGGTTATATAAATATAATTTTGTTAGACAACAGAGTGTAAAAAATATGAGGAGTAGGAGAAAAGGATGAAAACTTTGGAGGCTGTTAAAGAAAAATAGGAACTTTTACTCAAAGGTTTCAGTTTACTCTACTTACTTGATGGTTTTTCTCAAAATCGGAAGGAAAATAAGCAGGACGATTATCGGTTATCAAAAAAAAAAAAAAAAAAATATTCTTAAAAGAGAGACGGTTAGAGAACATTGTGATAAGCGAAAGTCGGAATGAGATCATTCTAATTATTCAACACTGCATGGACTCAAACGTGTAATGCAATCTGCAAATACTGTTTTCTGGAAGAAAATAATTATGTTACCCTGTTATATTTGAAAAAATACTTCTGATTAAGTATTTTCAATCAAAATAAGCTCACAATCAAAATATCGCAACCAAGTGATAGAAAAAACTTCAGTCGCTAAGTTGACGACCATTTTGAATGACTCATAGAGAAGCAATGCATGATGTATCTGATCTAATCCAAAATGTATTAATTTAATTTGAAATGGAATTAAAAATGCCAGTATCCACACAAAAAAAATTAGCTCTCAACATTCAATTAACAACTCAACTTGGCTTTGGGAGTGATAGCTGCTCTCCGAACGCGGTGGCAGGGCGATGGTAACGTTAAAACACGAGCGCTTGGAAGGGTGACCGGCAGAAAATCACACTACGTTATCTGCTTCACTATCAATCACTGATGGTTCGGAGCCCACCTAAAACACTGTAGGTGTTTTAATCATCCTCTCATCACCCACGCGTGAGTCTCATGTGGTCATACATGTGGGCACTACCAGGACGAAAAACCTTCAACGCCGTCAATAATTGTCATGAATCCAGTTTATTATTATTGATAGGAACCCGCAATAATTCCAAGTGAGATATCAATATACAGTATTATTTTGTCCCAATAATAATACATGTCAAAGTAGCTCCTGAAATGTCTTGCTAGTAAAAAAAACTTCGAAGAAAAAAAGCAACCAGTATAATAAAGAATATGAGCCAGTGGAACAGGTGCAGAATAAAATTATTATTTTTTCTACTTCTTTATGTTTCTACCATCCAGGAAAAATTAATGTCTAAATGCTACCAAGATTCATAATCTACTTATTACCACTGTAACTTGCTACATCAATTTTTTGACTCTATTATAGGGTGGTCTCGCCTATAAAAAATGTCTTTCAATCTGTGAAATGGCGGTCCCAGACGAATCTGGTGGATTCATAGATCAAGTGGTTTCTCTAGATGAAAACCACTCCAATACTTTAAATACTTACCATTTTCCATATAAATTATTCATCATCATAAACAATGTTCTAGGAATATATTATTGTGTCCCCATACAGTAAAAGGATGATTTTTCTTTGGCTCTCATCGGGGAAATGGATTGGCTTCCATCCAGAGTGATTTATCACCAATGGAACATCGAGATTCGAGAATATTGTAGGGTTTTGTTGTTTGATTTTAGCCTAATTGACATAGTTGTGGGAAGGAAAGCTGTCGAGGAAATGCTGACAGATTTTGATCAACAAAAAGACAAAGAATGCTGGTATCTTAATGGCAGTTTGCCAAAGCTGGGGAATAAAAGCATGTAAATACCACTGTTAATAAAAAGTATGTAAATATCACTGGGATTCAGAGATCTACATGTAATAATACCTAATTTACTAGATTCTAATTTTCTATTAATTAGAGAAGAAACACTTATCAGTACTATTATTATTTCATACTTCAACACTTGAAGATTAGCATTAATAAGGTACTGAACTAGGAGATTTGTTTTCAGGAGATATTGTTTTCTTTTTCAAACTTTAATATTAAATTTGTTTCGCTTAGAAGGGGTACCGGGCTAAACTCGCTTTTTTAAATTTATAATTAGGTAACCCCAACACAATTTTTTTACAGGGGTGCCTTATATTTCTGCACTACACTACACTGAAATCTTATCCTTATCAAATCTGTTTTATCAATTTTTTTCACTTGAAATTTATCGAATCAAGTTTATTTTGCTGAGTTTCTTTGTTGTTGTTTATTTCATTCTTTATTCATTTATATGATGTCATAGTTAAGGTTACCGTGTGTATTTTTTGTATGATGTTGTGTTGCAGAAATAAATTATTATTCTATTCTATTCTTTATTCTATTTATAAGCATACGAACTAGAAGTAGTGTAGATTGTTAAAGCAATATAGACCATTTATAATTTACTGAATTATTAATCTTGCATACAATTTCACATGAGTAGTTTTTAGGTCCTGCATGATTTTCGTACCACATCTATTGTTTTCCTATTTTTTCGTTCTATTCGGAAGTTGTTTATCCTAAACTCAGGCCTATAGCATCTAAAAAATACAATAAATTACATGAAATTAGGCTACTAATTTTTCAATTTATCTGAAATCATAATTCCATACACAATAAAACCGAACGATAGGTTATGAGAATGTCTATACAACTTTTTATTAACAAAGAATATTGATAGTTTAGTTCAATAGATCCAAAAGCCAATACAATTTGGATAATTAATTATCATAACCTAAATAGGTAATAATAGCTATTACAGTCAAGAGCATAGAATAACTCTATTTACAGTATACTCGAAACACGGAGATTTATGATGTTTAATACATCAATATTCTATTTAATTAAGTTATTTACAAGAATTTAATTAAGATTGGAATTGAATGATAATTTAAACAAGTGAATATCCAAAGTATATTCCGACAATAAGAATTTTATTTATGGTAATCTGATTTCTGGTGCATGATAAGTGTAAGAGAATGAGAAATAACTTTTTTCAATCAACGTGGAACTTTATGGTGCTGAGTGATTTAGAATTTTATTAAGTCTCAAGCCAGGAATCGGCCTCTTTCTTCAATACTTTCCGACCACACCATTCGAGTTGCGGCATTTCCTGTAAATAAAACTCGATTATTCGATGGTGAGGGCGCTCATTTGATGACGGAGCTTATTTATTATTGGTTGCGGTACCTGCAGAATGAATGATTGTGGGGGTGAGGCTTCAATGCAGGCAGCAAATGGGTTAAAAAGGGTTCCAGGATGAAGCCAATTTCTGAAATAACTCAAAGGATGCATGCCTGCAGAGATGAGAGCTCAATTTTCTACTTTTTTCTTCTTCTCGTTTTTACTTTTCTTCTCATACTTATTTTCGCCTTTCTTACTATTACTTACATAATAATATCTTCATAATAAGAGTTAGCTTTCGAACTGTATTCATTTTTCACCTTTACAACTAGAACTCTTAGGCATTATATTATAATAACAGCACAAAATTTGATATTATTTTTGGTTTTCAGTGTTTCGTTTTGAGTGAACATTTAAATTAATTGCCTTCAAGTGATAAGGAATCCTTTCGTTATTTTTTGAGAGGAGTATTTTGGTAAATCTATATTTCCAGTATTAAAATTAACCTCAATGTTTTGGACAATATAACATTTTGTGAAGAGAGCAGCTTTGGACTTGAGTCTGTTGCGCCTTCACATTCATTTGTAATTTTACCACAATAAATAATGAGACTCTTTAAAGATGAGATTGATGTTATAATCTCCTCCTTAATGAAGACTATTTTATTTCAAAAATCCTCATTTTAAAAATAGGTGTAAAAAGAATTTAAACTGTTTGATAAGATTTTAAAACAAAGTAAGAGCTAAATATATTCCATTAAGATTTTTTTAAAGAAAATAAGTTTCAAATCCTCTTCGCTCGTCTCTTTTCCCATTTATTCTTGCAATTAATGGTTCCTCTCTAGAATTAGAAATAAGTTAAGGTATTCCCAAGTTGCCTAGCTTCACAAATTTCTTTCTCGTACCAATCCGAGTTCCCTACTTACGTTATTTCCCCGGGGAAAGCTTCCCGCTTCCCCAATTTCCTCGCTGCTCACCTTTTCCCCTCATTTTCCGTAGTACCCACTCCCATCCCATTTTGTTTCACTTACTCTACGCTATTCTACTTTTCATGCATTCCTTCTCCCGTCCCCCTCTTCCATTACCCTTCATCCTCCTTCAAGTCCTTCCCACTGCTCCTTTTATGTAGGCAACCCTTTCAAAGCTCTGGAAAATATAATACATAAACCAGCAGTAGCTCAAAATGCAGAGCGTGGCGGCGGGGAAGAGTTTAACTACTTATTTCCGGGTCTTATCGTAGAAAATTTTCCTCTTCTTCTACTCCATCTTATTTTTCCTTATTCTTTCTTTATAATTTCTCAGTACTACCTATTCTTCTACTGTTTCAGCTTATACTTCTTCTCTTCTTTTCTTTTTTCTGGATCTCACATGTTTCTTATTCTTTTCTTCATTTTTATTATATCCTCCATTTTTCCTCTCCTTGTCAGTCGCTCTCCGTTTATCTCGTCTTTCCCTCCATTCTTATTTCTTCAACATTCCAATCTCTTTGACTTTCTCGACATCCTCCTCTTTCATCTTTTTTTTCTTTGTTTACTTCTCCGTCCTCCTTTTGTTTTTTTCTGCTTCACTCCTTTTCCCCAACCGCCTTCTCCTTTTCCTCTTCATTTTTTGTTTCCCTCATTCTCTCATCATCTACTCCCTTATATCCTCCTACAACTATGTTTTCTATCGATCTCTCCTTTTCTTTTTCAATTTCTCTTCCATCACATTATTCTCTTCTTGTTTTTATTTTTCTTTCTTTTCCTGTCAATTCCGTTCCATCTTCTCAAACACTTCTCATTGCTCTTTCACTTCCAATTTCTTCGTCTATTTCTTCTTCTTTTTCATCTTCTTTATCACCACGTCTTCCTTGTTATTCTTCTTCTCCTTTTTTCCCCTGTCTTCTTCCTCTTCTCCTTCTTCATGTACTTCTTTTCCTCTCCATTTCCTTCGTTTCCCCCTTCTACACCATTTTTTTAACATTTCTCACCTTCTCTTTCTCTCCTCCCATTCTTTCTTTATCACCTTCACAAACCGCCCATTTTATTTTTATTTTCATCCAACAAAATGTTCTTCCCACCCCTGTTAGAGCCCTGGTGTATAACATTCACCAGCCAGGAATAAAGTTGTTCAACGCACAACTTTTATCTAATCAAACTTCTTCAATTTAAAATTCCAGCACCACTTTCCACTTGCCAGGCATGAAGCATTTTCTTGGCCTGGAAAAACCGGACGTCGTTTTCCAAGCTCACACTTTGCGGAGCACTCAGGGCTGCTTTTAATTTAATTAGGGCTCAGCGCTGTGCCTCACGCACTCAAGTACTCCAGTAGTAAACTTTGAATAACTTTAAGTCCACCAGAATACAGAGCCAGCTAAGGCTCTGATCGAATTACTTGATGAGAGCTCGTAGGAAAATGTTGATAACAGTTGCATTAGTTGAACTCTGCTTTCCTACAGAAAAACAAGTAGCTGATAGATAATAAGATATCTTTTTGATAATAGTATTTCAAGTCTATAAAATAATATTAGAATTTTAAGGTCCAGTTATTATGATCGTGTGGAAGAATAAAGACCCAGCAAAATCCGACTAAATTAAGATAATGAAGTAATCTATATAGTTATCCGGTGGTACATTATATAGTTAATCTTATAATAATTATATTTTTATTACTTTTTCAGTAAATCTCTGAGCTCTTCTGAAAGAAATAAATTCGAGTGAACAAATTGTAAATTGGCTTAAACTATTAAGTTCAGAGTGCTTAAGTTTGTTTAGACCTCACTTTGGCTTAAAACATCATTTTCAGTTCATGGATTGATTTCAAGGAAGATACAGAAAACTTATCTTTCTGAATTAAATTTATTTGATTCGTATGAAGAAGCACTTATTCGATTTCATTTTATTTGAAATTTTTAAAAACTATGAAACTATTAATAATAGCCTATAGCTAATAGCGCTTTGGAGGACCATAAGTAAAAATGAGTCTCAAATTATAAAGCTTGGAAAATAATTTGTTCATATGACTCCCAATTTTTCTTAAATTACTCTTTTGAAGTTACCGAAATTAGGCCTGAGATTCAATAATTATTTAAAGTTACTGTGAATTTTTATATTGATCGTTGATTTTTCATATAAAATCACTGAAACAATAATAGAACATATTTCATATCATATTAAATCATTTGAAAGCGGGATAGTGCAAAACGTGATCACAAAGCAATTCATTTAGTAAATTGAGAATAATCAAATAAATTGTGGAAACACATTTTAACAACTCTTTTTTCTTTTTTTTCGGAGGATGAAGCCCACATAGGTCTGAGACCTGTGCGTGGGTAATGAATTGGATGATGGGGATTGATAAGTTAGACCTACAGTTTTAGGTGGGTAACGAACCACCGGGAAGTGATTTTACAGCAGAGAAAAGAGTCTTTTCTGCTGGCCAATCCAATTTGTCACCCTTACAAAGAGCGTCCAGAAGTTCCGTAGCCTATCTCAGATTGAACAGATACCTGCTACGGCACTCGGCAATCACTTCCCTACTTGATAAGATGTCATAATCCTATCTGTTTTAGTGATATCATACAGATGTACAGTAGGAACAATTAGTCTGGGCGCGTGGCTCTGGTTTCACTACTAGCCGTCCTGTTAAAAGTTGACTAGTTGACCTTGAAGGCATCTGCAGCGTCGCACGGGCCACATGTTTTTAGAAATGAACGATAAACACTCCCCTCGCCATGGCTGACTACCAAACGGCCGTGCGCCCAGACTAATTGTTTCTACTGTATGATCCTTCTATTCACTGTCAATAAAATTAACCCAGATGAATAGATGATGAAAATCATTGAATACAATTTTCAAGTACAATGTAAACTATAGTACGACTCCTAAACTATGGAGTCGATGAATAAAAACTGAACTTTTTTGGTTCAAAGCTCACCTGCATAAGACATTGTAACAATTTTGTCTCCCTCTCATGACTTTTGACTCTATAATCGTATCTTTAGAAGAAACTGCCATTTTCAAGTAGAAAATGCTTATGTTTTGGTTCAAAGCAGACCTGAATAAGACATTGTAACAATTTTGTCTCCCTCTCACGACTTTTGACACTAGAATCGTCTCTTTAGGAGAAACTGCCATTTTCATAAATCTATTCATTTTTTTAACACCGGCGAGACGGAACGCCTCCAAAAAATTCAATAATTTTGTTTCAAAGTTGACGTATCTCTCTCCTTCTAAATCTCTCTTTTTCTATTTTGCCTTCTCTTTCAGCTTTTCTCTCTCCGCCTCTTCATCCGTTCTCGTCTTCCAATTATTTTTGTTTGACCGTTGTTCTCCTCCATCAACAAACCCACAATCTTCACCGTTAATTGAATGCGTCATAATTCACTTTTCAGACCGTAATGAAGGACTCATTCAGGCTCAACATGGAAGCTATATTCCTTTCCGAATTTCCTTTCTCTCGACATTCACCTACCATCTGTTTGCAATGGAATCTAGCGCCGCCTTACCCAAATAATAAAAACGAAACTAAATTATCGAGCAGGAAGAAACGGGTCATTTACTTACATTTATTCATCATCTTCCACCCTTGTCCTGGTTTTTCTTAGTCGACAACCGTAGTAATTCTGGAATCATATCTTATCCAGGTTTATTATAGTCTTTCCTTCCATTCTTTCTCCTACTCCTACTCCTCCTCCTATTACACCTCCTCCTCCTCCTCCTCCTATTGCACCTCCTCCTCCTCCTCCTTCTCCACCTCCTATTACTTCTCCTTCTCCTCCTCTTCCTTTTCGAGCCGCCATCAAAGCTGCTTCCCGCTGTATTCGTTGCAGTTGCCTACGTTAGCCTATAAAACGGAAATTTGTTATTTGATTAGTTGCAGGCTTATACACATGTTTCAAAAATATTCTCTGGTCAGTTGATAATGAAGACGCTGAGTTATACTGCACGATACAATAATTGGATATTGAAATTTTAAATAGTCATAGATTGTGGAGTTTATTGTAAGTCAACTTAGAATCTGTCTTGAGCTCGATGAAATTGAGAGTTAATTACCATTTTTTAATGAATTTATCTTTTATTTCAATAAAAACTTAAAAAGCACTTTTAAGTGGAAATTATGACTCACGTTATGGCGTGACGGCCGTTTCACTCTATTGTCAAGAGCATCATCAGACAACCTACAGTACACTTTATTTCCGTATACAGTAAAGCCCCGATTATCCGCGAGTGCCACAAAAAATGTTTAATTGAATTTTAATTTTTCAAAGCATGAAGCAGAAACGAGTGGTTGATTTTTTTAGAAATGCGTAACTGAACACTTTTTTTAACAGTACAGTATATTTGTTTTGTTTACAGCTCTTTATTTTAGTGATTTAGATGTAGAGCAAATGTTTCTGCTGTACCATACATATTTTAAACGTTTTACATATGTTCTTTGTAAAGTAAAACATAGTTTTTATACTGAAATTTTTTTCACCTCATTTCTTCCCTTTTTGGGATATCCGTGTTTTTTGCTATCCGCGGTGCTCTTGCCACCCAATTCTGCGGATAATCGGGGCTTTACTGCCTACATTATTGACTTCCTCATATCAATAACTTTCTTCCTTTTCAAATTCCCCTTCCTTTTTCATCTCCTATTTCACTTATCCTTGTACATGGATCTGCCATAGTAGGATAAGCTTCGTTTTCCTGCACACCCCACAATGGAGCCACCTATTTGTAATTGTCTGTTTGTTATTTTTATTTTTGCTTTTTTCGTGTGCTAAATAAATTAAACTGAATTGAATTGAATTATCAGCTATAATCATTAGGTCGATGGGAAGACGTACACCTTTTCTGAAAAGAGAGAAATCCAGAAGTTAAGATAATTGAAATTCCCATTTATGGAAATAAATTTGTTTCTCTCAATATTGAGCCTTATAAGCTAGGATCATTGATATTAGGTAGATATAAAGGTTTTTAAATTCTTTGGAAATAACTGAAATAACGTATAGACAGATATGTCCAGTTATGCTGTATTTCATCTTGGAAGAGGCGGTTTTAAGTTAAGTCTTACACCGAATCTGGATGCGTATAAAATCGATTGGATTATGCATTACGTGCAGTTTGAATGATAGATAGGATATCAAAACTCGGGGGATCCATTACAGCTAATTATAAGCATATAAGCTACATTGAATGCCCTTCCAAAGTAACCGTGCAAATAGGCAATTTTCCATCCTTCATCATACTGTAACACTCTTTTCTTAGTGATATTGTTGTTTAAGTAATTATAATATTGTGTCAAGCACTTTAATTATTATTGTTAACACTCCAGACATTATACTTTCGATAGCCGCTTCATTTTCATTCATTATTATTATTATTATTATTATTATTATTATTATTATTATTAATCTGGACCTTAAATACAAATTAGCATGGACGAGTAGGTTACTATTTATTTATTGACTGGGAGCCTCTTATAATGTCTGGTACTTATTTATAATTTTGCCAATTGCTTTGGTAGGCTACTTCTTGCTACTAGTAAGCGTGTCTAGTATCAGCCAATGACAGACCTCCAACATGGAATTCGACTTCTAGAGCCTTCCAGTCAGTAAATCAATAGTATTCGTCTGAGAGTATTATCTTTCTTCAGGGCCGCCGCATGGGTGGGGCGACCGAGGCGGTCGCCTTGGGCGCCGCGATCCGGGGGGCACCGCCGTGGGTTAAACAATCTATTTCATGCGTTTGTAGTCTAATTCCATTTAAAAGCACTTAGACGGCTGTATCGAACTCTGTATTATTCAATGGATGCATTGCTAAGTGCGTTGACAAAATCTTTTCTTGGGCGCCAAAAAACCACGCAGCGGCCCTGTCTATCTTTATAGGATACTATGCTACTTTTATTCCAGTTTCAAATAATAATATTATCTTGAATGTTATCATATTTTTAAAGTGGTTGATACATCAGTATTATTAAGAATAATTATACAATATAATTCATCAAAAAAGGTACTCATTTGAAGGAAAAAAAAGTAATGGAAATAACCAAATTACTATAGTTGATTGTTGTTCTTTGAAATTATTGATCTAGCTTTGAAAATCCAGATTCAACAACTTATTAACAATTTGATTAGTCATGAGATTTGTGATAAGTTGAATGTTGTAAGAATTAAATGTTGTTCATAACACTATGGCAAGCGATATATCGTGGGTTATCACTAACTTATAGTCTTATACTATGTATGTACATGTTCTGCATATCTGTACATTCACCCGCCATTTCAGCTCCACCTTGCTGGATTAATTTTTTTCCGTTCGAAATGGGCACGCAGTTATAACGCAAAGCAGCAACCTAACTGTCCACTAGCCTTTGAGGATGCACCCATCATATGGAATGTTTCTTGCAAAGATATCATTGGATTATCCTCACTCAAAGATGTAAATTATATTTTTGAGCCGCAACATTTCAAATGGGAAAATCTCAGTTATGTATTTTGTCTGTCTCCAGAGCTTATATCGAGCTTAAGACACGCTAATCCTCATGTCACCAGTACTTTTTACTGTAAAGTTATATTTCGCCGGAAATCAAATTCCTATCTTTATCTTGCACCCTCCTTCAAGTGTATGATATTATCATATAAATATGGACGCAGTAAGATAAATTTGAAGAAATCACCGACAAGTGGAAGCCAAACGTCAATCTTAATAATATTTAGTGGAAGGGAAGAGAAGAGTGTCGGTGAGAGAGAGAATGATTGAATGGGAAGGGGGTATCAGTGAGGCAGGAAGAGAAAGATGAAGAAAGGGTAGCGTGAAATGGTGGAAGTGAGGAAGAGAAAGATAAAGATAGCTCTAAAATTAGAAAAGGTGGGTGAATATAAATCTAATGTAATAGAATGTCAGAAACTCAGATACCTTGTACAAAATGATGAAACCTCTTCAATTGCGCGTGTCCGTCCAATTTCACGATTCTGTATAATGATTTCAGAAAGCAATTTACATGGAATCATACTATGCAACTTTTTATGAGCTCAGCTTATTATTAAGTTGCAGAATAGAGACTGCAGACTGTATCAAATACATGTAATATTATTATTATCGCTCAACATTCCATCTTACTCTTTATATTATCATAGAAATAGCAAAAGCGTTCTTCTTTTTCTCGTATCATATACCTGTACAATTGCAGAGAACAAGAACAAGAACAAGAACAAGAACAAGAACAAGAACAAGAACAAGAACAAGAACAAGAACAAGAACAAGAACAAGAACAAGAACAAGAACAAGAACAAGAACAAGAACAAGAACAAGAACAAGAACAAGAACAAGAACAAGAACAAGAACAAGTACAAGAACAAGAACAAGAACAAGAACAAGAACAAGAACAAGAACAAGACCAAGAACAAGAACAAGAACAAGAACAAAACAAGAACAAGAACAAGAACAAGAACAAGGGAGGAGGAGGAGAAGAAGAAGACAGAGGAAAAGAAGAAGAAGATGAAGAAGAAGAAGAAGAAGAAGAAGAAGAAGATTGGGAAATTGGAGAGGATATAAGAAGGTATTTTGCCTTCCACCTTTTTTCTTCATGAATGTCATATCCATGTCAAGTCTCCGTCCACAATCCAGCAATCCTATTGGCTGTCCCAGACCTGCACCTGCATAATAATAATTTATTTGCTACTAAATTATGTTCATTCTCTTTGAAAAACTTGGTTGGATATCAAAAAAATGAAAATAAACGAAAGTTATACACATCTAGTATCCAAATTGTCTTGCTCATTAGAGTATAATCGTTATTAAGTAAGCTATGTCAGAGCTTCAATTTGATAAAAAGATCATAAATTATAATAATATGATTCTAAAGAAAATTGAGTAATATATTATTTCTCCTCGTGTAGTGCGGACTAACCTCACCTTTGTTATAACCTCATTCATAAGATTCTATCTTGTATTTGATCATCAGGGAAGGATAGGCTATAAGGAGATGTATTTATGTTAATTGGATGAGAGTTGGGCTGGTGAGCAAAGCTGGATACACTCATTTTAAGTAGTCAAAATAAGAGATGAAGCATAACATGAAAGAAGAAGAAAAAGGTATGTAAAAAGTAATTCTGAAACATATAAAAGCGTAACGAATATTTCAACATTTTTGGAAGTCGGTAGAATATGATAAGAATGTGAGAATGGAAAAAAATGTATGGGAGTAATTTAGAAAGATGTATACCCTTACTGATTGATATACGTCGATACTGGAATGATTTTAATTCACAGATAAGATTAAATGAGAGGCATAACTGATATCACTTCATGTGAGAAATGCAGGAACAGAATATAAAAAGAATATAGTGACGCATCCATGATTTGCACGAATTTTTATAGGTGCGTGCTAAAAAACATTTAAAAGATAAAGTCTGAAATGAGAAGATCTGCTGACAAGAAAACATTGATCGTATTGGAAGGGAGTGTTGAAATGAGTGGGAATATCAGATATGCTCACGCAGCAATTTTATAGGAGCTGTAAATATTTTTGGGATACATCCATTGATAAATAAGACCCCTGAGTGCTTCGAGAGATATCGGCGATGTTAGCATGGGGATGGAAAATTTTCTTCATCATCAAACTTCAAGTTTGATTGAATGTGAAAGGGGGTGGAAAGGTTTTGAGTCTTCCAATTCTGAGTGAATCTTCCCCGAAACTGAAATTCTGGTGAGACAAGCTTCCGAAAATAGCGATACCATGCCTCGTTCGAAGTCTAATGGAAAATTGATATGATCATTTTAACAAATTATCAACTTTTTGGTTGAAATGCGAATAAATTCGTAAATTTTCAATTCCCGTCTTTCTACTTTCATTACTTCCTTGTTTATTTGAGAAAAAATATTGACTTAGAATTCCATTTTTAATTTTATAGAAGTCCAAAGTAAATTTTGGACTCTTATAGATGCAGACAAAATATAACACCCATCATTTGATAAAAGAGATCAACCTAATTGAAATAATGATAAATTATTAATAAATAATAGATTTACATGGGCAAATAGGCTTTAGTAGACTATTATCCATCGATAGTTTCCTCCCAATTTCAATTTAATGAGTTGAATTTCCAACTCAAATTTTGATTATTGAATTTCTTAAATAATTTTTTGAAAATTATGGAATTCATCCTTTACTGAACTCATCAATTCAATGAGACATAGAATTTAGGATCTACATTATACTGGAAGTTTAGTTGTTGCTGTTGATTGGGTGAGCAATTTTTTAGGTATTGTCTTTGTGTCACACATATTATTTAGTTGAATAAAAAGTCTGCAAAAAATGAAGTACAAAATGTTTCCAGACAAATTCTTTAAACACTCTCTTCTATTAGCTATTTCGTTGATCTCCCAGCTAATCCGGTCCTATCTTATCCTATTTTATCCTGTGTTATCCTCTCTTATCCTATATTATTCTCTGTTCAAATCCAAGATTTGCAATTTTGAAGCTCAACCCGTAATTCACCCAGAATAACTTACAGCAACGACTTGGCAGTTTCTACAAATGTACACTCATAACCATTGTTGGATCGCTGAAGTTCCAGGACATTTCTTATGTCGTTTGCAAGGAATTATCATTACACTACCCTTGGCGGAGCTAAAGTGTTCTAATAAATAGATACGACAAGGGATTTCGTCTAAGACAAGAATACATGGACCATTAAGAAGGGACAGAGAGTGTGCTATTTCTGAAAGAAGAAGAGGAAGAAGAAAAAGAAAAAGTAGAAGAAGAATTCGTAGAAATACACATGGGAGAGAATAGTGAACACAAGCCTACTCATAGCTCCCTCACTCACTCACTCTCTCTTTTATCTTGTTGGGAGTGTAACAATGTCAGATGATGCGTGTTAACTTTTGAATTCATAAATGTATTATTACACAAAGTTTTACGCCTCTACATGAACTATAAAATATCACAGTTATAAAATACCGCACTTTATGTCACGACGTAATTTCGGTTAGCCTAATCTTGTCGCCGCTTTGAAATAAAGCTGCAACGCTGCTTCTGTTTCCGTCTCTCATGCATACTAATTTTGTGACGCGTGCTAACTTATATCTCGCTAAGCTGGTAAATTTTTAGGTCTCTTTATCTTGTCAGATCAAGTATTTAAGTTGGACAACCTCTTGAAATCCTAGGCTTAGAAGTAAGTGGAATCATGCAATGTGATCAGACTATGCAACATATATGCGTGGTAACCATGAAACCATTCTGATAATATCACAAGGACTTTTAGTTGGCCTTCGCCAAATTTCAAGTTACCTGAGCAACATTCCTGCATGATAATAATGAAATCTGATAATATCACACGAAATCAGGGTGGTCTTTGCGAATTTCAAATCACCTAAAACTGTGGGTCCAACTCATCTATCACCATCATTCAACTCATTACCTACACACAGGTCTCAGACATATGTGGGCTTCATCCTCAAAAAAAAAATTTGGTCTCCGCCAAATGAATTACCCAAGCATTTCAAGAACTTTGAAAACAACAATCAGGCTATAGCGAATAAGTCACTCAGTTAATGAGACGAATCAATCATTAAGTTATTCAGTTTGTTAAAAAAATATATTTAAAGCTATCATTGCTGACGAAGCTTATTTTCAGAAGTGAAATGCATCCCTCTAGCATCTCCAATATAAGTGAGTAAAGCAATATATAAAAGTGAAATACAGCGTCAGTTTTAATATTAGATTGTTCATTAAGTATTTCGTCACGGAAAACATCACAGCTATCATTGCGCTTGAATTCTCTTCATTCACTCTTCACATTAGCCTACAGTTTAAAATAATATTGGTGTAAAATCATCATAAGGAGGCACTTCTTGATACAAATGCACTAATTTTTATGAATTATTTCTTGTTTAAGGGAAATATCAACTTCTCTCATCTTTTAACAAGTATTTTTTTTGTAAAAGCACACCTCAGTCGTACCATATCATTGGAAATAAATCGCTCACAATGAATGCATACAGCAATGACTCCTGATTGAAAGTGTCCTGATCTAAAAGTTTCATATATTCGCTAATCTACAATCTGTATCATCCATGGAAAGAATTATTTTAACAATTAGTTTATTTATTACAATGTATTTTTGCCAGAAGTGACCCGGGTATGAATTTATCTACAAATTAACTGCAATATGCCTGATTATATGCGTGAATCGATGGTTTCCCCGTAAGCTCCGGGACTATACTGAGATACAGAAGGTTAAAATGCTCTCTGTTTTAGGCAATTGAAAGATGAAATTAACGAATAATAGGCGTGAGAAATTCATCTAAAATCGAAATTCTCTAATATATCCAGGCTATTGTACATTTTTTACCTATGTGCCATGCATATGAAATACGAATGGACGAATCTTTGTCCAAAATTCCCCATTCTATGCAATTGCATCACTTAGATTGTCATTAGTGTATTTGATTTCATTTAGATCATACAAATAGTCATTGAAAATAATTTCTAGCACTATAAATATAGCATCACCCAAATTTACTACAGTATCTATGTGATGTTAATAATTTTTTTTCACCAATCACATGCAAAGTTTGTAAATATACATGAAACATCACTTAGATTGTCATTAGCGTATTTGATTTCATTTAGATCATACAAATAAAGTCATTGAAAATAATTTGTAGCACTATAAATATAGCATCATCCAAGTTTACTACAGTATCTATGTGATGTTAATAATTTTTTTTCACCAATGACATACAAAATTTGTAAATTTACATGAATAAAGAAAGATAATCTAATGTAATACCAGCAAGCGAATAGAGAATTCACTAAAAGCACCTCCGCCCTAATCATGAATACAGTGATGGACGTGCAAGCAGCTGATTAGTCTTCTAAACTCACAAATTCTTTCGCCAAATCTAATAGTAACTGTTTGTGAAGTGGCAGCTCTCTTTTTCGGTTGAATAATTTGCTCAGTCCCTTCTAATTTCGACATACCATCACTTCCCCCAGAACTGCGCCTATAAACGTCGCTGTCCGTTAAGAGTCCCATAATTTAGCAGCACCAAAGCTAGCGAGTTAATTTAATTGATCCAGCAGCCATCGTCATTCCCAATAAATAAATTATCACGTGGTCTCGTTTAGTCCCGTTTATTTACGAACGTTTCCGTGCAATTGACGGCTTTTAATTAAATCTAACGAAAACCAGCTACGGTCGTAAGTATAAATCTTCTGCTATAGGAGACAGTGTTAAGTAGATGAACGTTGCCAGCTTTCAAGCCATTTTTTTATCATAGTGAAATTCGTTAATGTAATTATTTGAAGGTGACTCATCATGAAATTTTGAGATTTGATCGACTTCTGTTGAGTAACGAATGAAAGTGTACCGAATTTTGTACTTGGCAGGCTATTACATGAATAAATTAGAAATAATTTATCCTTGTATTCCTAATAATGATTTGGGAGTTTGACAAATTAAAGCCCCTTCAAAATGAACTTTTTTGAGGATGAAGCTTCAAATACTTTGATTACTTATACTTTGATATAATTGAACGTTGCAAGAGTGGGATCATTTACCTCATAAAAAGAAACTCATCACAGAGAGAAGACTGCTGAAATCGCAGTTGAACTTTAGTTTAATGGAATCGATTATCCAGAAAATATTCGTCTATAGAGCAATTCCTCTCTGATAGTCGTTTTAAAAAAATGCAATGTTAAGGGAAACAATTCTTCACGTAGAATTCAATATTTCGAAGTGTGACTATATTTAGAATCTTTCAGGGTTTGTTGGAGGGTTTAATAAATCTCTATAAACGGAGAAGGCGCTTGATGGAAAAATCATTAATGAGTAGGGGAGAGTGAGGCAAGTTGAGACATTTTTTACATTTAATTCTTTTTAATTTATTCCTTTTTTTTTTTAATTGAAAAAGACTATTTTAATTGACTCAAGAACAAGATATGATACTTCATGAGAGAAAAACGATATGTGATACAAGTGAGTGGCACCAGCAACTTCCAAGAGCACTTAGGTACAAAATGACAACTTTCATAGGAGGATGAAATATCAGATTCCTGAATAACATCCCAAATTCTAAAAAAAGGATGTGCAGTTTTTGAAATGAAGGCACAAATTGAAATAATTAATTCCTATAGCTTATTCTTATTCTATATTCTATTCAAATCTAGGATTGAGAATGTTCATTTCTGATACGCCATATCAGAAATATGAGTGAAATCCATGTTTTTCAAAATAAGACCTACAATGCAGTAGATAACGACATTTTTAGAAGGTTCAAGGAAAAACATGAGAATACTGTCAACTAAAGATTGAAAAAAGCATGCAGTCTAGTTTTTTGTAGGAAAATTATAGGCTAAGTAAAAGTGTTATCAGATGCAGATAGCCTGTTAAAGAGCCTAACCAACGGAAAAACATTTCAATTTATTTTTGCCTTTCCAATCATTTAAAATATTAAAAAATTTAAATTATCTACCTATTTGTAACATTTTTATTGTACTATGATATTTTCATTTAGGCTATATTGAATGTAGTAGGCTCATTCAAACAATCTCATTTACAAACACCAAGTAGATGCATATTCTACCAGCAAGTTTTCTTGAGTCTTGATTTGACTCTTGAGTTTTGACTTAACTCTCTTGAGTCTCTTAACTGGAGTCTTGAACTTATGACGATCATTGTCTGTTCCATATTCTAGTTCCTAGACTTCCATCAGCTGCCTATTGAAGTTAACTAGGGAGGAAGTGGATGTGGGCCTAGGCCACTCCAATTCCAAAAAGAAAGTTGTCTTGTCTGGCATTATTTGATAGGACAAGTTACGCCAGCAGTTTAACCTCAATCGACCTCTTGACTAGATGTGGTTCAGTTGTAGTCTCTTCTATAATATCCTCAATAGCAAGTCTAATAATGTTCCATGTAGGCCTATCGGCACATTCTCCCATGAAGTAAAATCCGTTTTCTCTTCTGAGTTATCTAAGTAGTCAGTGAGAATAATATTTTTGTCTTTCTTTGATTTTTCTTCTTAGGCAGTAATTTCCTATTTTTGACTGATAATTTACTGACTCTATCAAGGGCAGATTTAGAACTTGAGGTCCTCTTCACCACTAAACCCTAGCTTTACATGAACATTTAATTTTTTTTTTGGGATGAAGCCCTTATAGGTCTGAGACCTGTGCGTGGGTAATGACTTGGATGATGGTGATTGATGAGTTGAACCTACAGTTTCAGGTGGGTTCCGAACCATCAGGAAGTGATTTTACAGCAGAGAACAGTGTCTTTTTTGCTGGCCAATCTAATCGGTCACCCTTAGCCCAGAAGAAAGCAGCTTATATCTATCTGATTGAACAGATACGGCTCACGGCTATCACTTCCCTATAATATACTACAAAATAATATCAATACAAAATTAAAGTCAAGTTAAAACTGCAAGTAAAACATAAGTGAGAATAATATATAATTTTCCTTGTACGCATACACAATACGTAAAGAAAAGCTTTATATTAAAAAATCTTGGTTTTTTTACCGAGACGAATAAGTAAACCTACTACTACTAGAGTGAAACTAAGGAAAAAATACATACGAACAAAAAATTCACGTTCAGGAGTCTCTTAATGGAGCAAACAATTTGACCTTCAAATTTATATGTTTACATTGCTACCATCCGACATAAGACTGGAATGAGAGAACTTGTAAAATGCTACCAGATTTTTATATCTTGTCCCATTGAATTTGTGGATTTGCTTTCAACTTTCAATTTATTCGAATATTCAATATATCTAGATATACAGATTTTTATAGAAGGGTTTCCGTACTTAAACTGAATAGCAAGGAGAACAAAATTTTATGTTTCTACGATGGATACATTCTGAAGAACTTCGATCCTTGAGCTTAGTAGGATTTGTTTGTGACTTTCCCAATAGACACTAACTTGGAAAAATTTTCTACGATTTTATTTGTTGACTCGATTGAATTGGTAAGTTGCTTCCAACTTCAGATATCGAGAAAAATAGAGGAAGAGAAAGAGAAGAATTAGAAGAGAAAGAAGGAAGAGAAGAATAGGGGAAGAGGAAAAAAGAGTTAAAAGAGAAAGGAGGAGGAGAAGTATAAAAAAACGAAATGAAATAAAATGAAGTAATGAGATGGTAGAACGAGTAGCCTTCTAGACTATTTAAAAGCAGAGCTCGTCTCACCTAGTCTGTATAGCATGTAAATAGTATGGTTAGTAAGGTTTACTTAGTAGGTAAGAAGAAGGATGAAAGGGGAAAAAAAGGAGAGGAAGAAGAAAAAGGGAAGGATGAGTGGAGAACAGGGAGTGATAGAATAGAATGAGACAAAATATATTTGGGTGAGAGTATAAACTTGGGAAATTGAAGAAAACAGGATAGATTTAGGATAAATGAGAGCTTTAAACTTGGGAAATGAAAGAAGGCAGAATATTCAGGGTGAGCTGAGTTGGGACGCATCTGAGAACAAGGAATTTATAAGAATAACACGAGAAATACAAGGTGATTCGCAGACGTTAGGGGTTGAGGGTTGAGGGTGGCAGTAAAACTGTTTGTGACGTACAGTTGCAGCCCCCACCACACCACAATAACCCCCGCACTTCACCATAGAAAGGGCGGAGGAGTTGGATTGATGGCTGCTGGCCTGGGTTAACTCACCCCCTACCAGCTATGGGTGGGCGAAAAAGGGGAGGTTGTTGTTTGTACGCTCTTATTTAGCTTCTCAAGGTACGTCTCAACCATCATAAAAGCCCAGGCCAAGATGGCGCCTGCGCAGAAGTCTTCTGCGCAGAGACAACGTTTCTTTTCTCCAGAGCTCCCAACATTCTTATTAGACGGACTCTTTTTCTCATTTCAAGAAAAGCTTGGAAAATTGTCTCATTTTTTATGCTGAGCTTTCTTTGTCGTTTCCCGAGAAGTTCTCTAAGCTTATGAGGGGAATCCACTCAAATGAAACCTTAATTTGTTATTTTAAAGAGACCTTTTAACTACGGATTACTTTAAATAATGAAAATAAATGAGAGATTAGGAGAGCTTAGGAATGATGATTCATTAGGCAGGATATTTGTTTTTAATTTCTCCATAAGAAACGTTTCGTAAATACTTTCACTTTTGTTAGACTAAAATCCAAAATATTTTTAAAGAATAATTAGTTATTAAGCAAGAAAAGCTTATATAATTATTCCAATGAAAAATGTTTTGTGAATATCGTGGATCTAACATTTAATATATTGTGAAGAACAAACTATTTAATAGCTTTGAATCCAGGCTCTTGAAAATTCATTAATGAGAGACTATCAATAATAATCTAACAAATAAGAAGTGTGAAAACGGAATAAGAGAGGAATGGGAAGAAAATATCCTATAAAATCAATCATTCATGAAAGTAACAATTATAATGCTCAAGATATACTTGAATTTACAACTTAAATTTTGAGTAAATTGATAAAAGGCAGATTACTGACGTAAATCTTTAAATGCCTAGTGGTCAAGCAATGCATAATTTGTATATAACTTCCTTTTATTTGTAACTAAAGTTCTTGAAATGAGTAAAATCCATGCTCATTGAAGCTCTCTCTAATATAGGCTAATAGATTTTATACTATGGTTGAAACCTAAATTTTTAAATTAATAATTCATGGCTATACATTCTTTGTCAGCCCTATTTCATTTATTCAGGCCTACTTCCTTTTAACTAAGCCCCATATTCAGCTACTTTCTTTGAACTTTGGAAAAAATAGGAGGAAAATATTATTAAAATATAGGAGGGAAATATTATTAAAATATAGGAGGGAAATATTATTAAAATATAGGAGAAAAATATTATTAAAATATCCTATTTATGGACAAAAAGATTCAAAAAATATTTTGAATGTGATCTACTATATCAGAATTTTTAATTATTGGATAAGAGTCATATTTTAAAGTACATTTATTGATGAAAATTAAAGGTAATATTTCTTATAAATTAAAGGATTTCTTTCAATATTCAAAATTAATACCACTATCTATATAATAATTGTAGGTCCAGCTCATCAATCACCATCATACAACCCATAGGTCTCAGACCTATGTGGGCTTTATCCCCCCAAAAAAAGAGAGAGGGTAGGGGTGTGTTTGTGTTTTTTTTTTTGTTTTTTTCTTACGGATTTCACAAATATTTGACACTAAATTTGGACATAGCTTCTTCTAAACTGGATTCAGTGCACCTCGAAGCCCGATTTTTTATTTTCCTTTGACTTTTTAAAACTTCAAAATTCCACACAATTGTTGAAGGTATTGTCCGTTAATCATAGATCATAATTTATTATGGTAGACTACACATCATTATTATTCAAGAGAGCTTTTAGTAGCTAATTTTTTCATCGGCCCTGATAGCGCAGTGCGTAGAGCAGCTGATGATGTTCAGCTGAGATGTTGGGCAAATCTTAGTATGGACAAAATTTTTCTGCTCACAGAATTCAACTCTACCAAATAAGTTTTATTTTTTTCAATTTGGTTGAGATTTGTTTTATTTCTATAATTTTTCCTTATAGCTTGATATTAATTCTGTTCTGTAAGAGAAACTATTATTTTTATTCCAATCAGTACAGCAAATAAGTCTTTTAAAATAATCAGTAGTTTTTTAAAATAATAAATATTCGTAATTTAACTAAGTCCAATGCTGTTTGGGCTTGAACGGGGATTTTTGGGAATTATTTTTAATATTTTATATTAATAATATTAAATTTTACTATCTACTATTTATTATTAAAATTTACTATTAATATTATTAAAAATAAATCAATAAAGACGTGCAATTTATCTAATTATTAAGCTACTTCAATTGAAGGCTACTCTATTGAATAAGAATAAAATTGAATGCCTAATGAATTTAATATGAAATTCAACTCGAGTTAATTTTGTGACAGCTACCATCAGTTATTTGCAAGAAAAAATACTCCAAACTGGATTCCTGGGCGAGACCGGTTAAAATGCTAGTATTCAATACATAAGGAGAGTCCCATAGAAATGTAGGTTAAACCTTTAAATGTAGGAATGTACCTTGTCATAATAAACTGCATTCTAATATCAGATTCATAATAATATTGATGATTCACTCTACTCACAATCAGGTAATTTTTGTGGTTATACCCTCTTAATGGAATTAGTTTAATAGTTTTGATTTTTTTGTGGTCGAATGATGCCCACATGAGTCTTGACACTTGTGCGTGGGTAATGAGGTGAGTGATGAGTGAGAAAAATCTATGGCTGAATGAGATTCAAACTCAAGACTGCAGGAATACGAAGCCACCCAGAAGAGTCTTATTTAACCACAGGCAAACACCCCAACAAACTGCGCCACCAGAATCGCCTAAATGGTGTTTGGAAAAGAACTCCCTAGCTTTAAATATAAATGAATTGGTGAAATGAATGAAAAACTACATCAATGATTATATACAATGAAAAGCTATATCTGTAGTTGTTATAGATAGGCTAATCGAAGAGTTTATTTAGTTATAGTGTTTTGGGTTACCACCAGTTAATAAGATTTCTGTAGTGTAAACATTCCTGCAGAAGACTGCAGGAATGCGAAGGCACCCAGAGTCTTATTTAATCACAGACAAGCACCTCATCCAACAGCGCCACCAGAGTCGCCTAAAGGGTGTTTCAAAAAGAACTCCCTAGCTTTAAGTATAAATGAATTGGTGAAATGAATGAAAAACTACATCACTGATTATATAAAATGAAAGAGAGTACCGTATCTGTAGTGTAAACATCAACAGTACATATCTGCAAGTCGTATTGTAATTTAAAAGTAATATAATATCGCCTCCGCCCTCCAATCAATCAATTTATGATTAATTTGTTCTTCGAAAACATGTGTATTACATTTTCTTTTATAGTATATACAGTACTTCATGATAAAGCAAACATTATTCCACCTACGTAGAAGATGTTGTTGCTAGTGATGCTCGTTCTCTTTTTCATTTTGCCTTCATTTCTTCTGCAAATGTTTGCTTTTTGGCCACTCCTCTTTCGCAGATTGGACCTATCCTCTTCTCTCTCGCACTTTCTATCTTTTTAATAAGTCTATCTCTCTCCAACTGTTTGCCTGATTCATCTTTCCCTTTGGTGTGCCCCACTACTTTCTTATTGATGAAGTACAAAGTTTACAAGCACAACAAAATCGACCTTATCCGCCATATTTGATGTCGTCTGCACCACTACACCTTCAGCTCTGCTAGATTTGATTAACTCCCTTTATATCCCTCGTGTACAACACCCGAGACTACATTTTCATGGAGATGAAACTTTTTCTGCAGTATAAGAAAGGATAAGAGAATTGAATAGGAATGTAGAGTGGGGTGAGAATGGAAGGGAAAGGCTGATAAGTGGAGGAACGGTCGATAGTGGATAGAGAATAAAATATCTGTGAGAAGATAAAAAGTGGAGTGATTGATTATTTGATGCATGCAGATTTTTTTTTTTTTGTATACGGTTTTTTCCTGTAATAATGAATTGATCTACCACATTCCATCATATTACCAAGACCTATGAATTCTATTAATTTTATCAACAGTATAAATCACAATTTATTCCTTATTCAACAAGCTTCCTATGAACATACGGAATTATTCAAAGATGGATATTATGATGTACATAATCAATAGAAACAATATTACATAATAATTCCAGATCTATATAAAAGTTAAATCTTAGTATTTGAAACATAAACATAGCCTACTTCAATTTCTTTAGACAGTTTTGCTGGTTAAATCTTAAATCTTCCTTATATCACTGCCACCAGCCCGAACGACAATAAATATGTATTTATAAGTTACAACATTACTTTCCTCTTTCCTCTTCATTTCTTATCCTATTTCTTTCTTTTCTAATTATTTTCTTTGATTGTATTGTAGTTTTTTTTCTTTCTTTCTCAGATCTGTATTTACAGTAATTATTTTTTACTTTACCTTTATCACTACATTCTTTTGTAATGTATGTCTTCATCAAGTAATCTCTATTTTTTCTTTATAATATTAAAATATAAGTGAATTTATTTCTTTGTTCGAATAATTGTGAAGATTGGCTCCTGCTGAAAAAACCTACAGGACCCTACAATGTTTGTAAATTTTGAAAATAAATTTGATTGATTGATTGATTGATTTTCCACTTGAGATTAAAAAAGACAGAAAGACAAAAATATTATATAGGGCCAAAATATCTTCGTGAAAACTAGCATTGGTATGAAGCTGTATATTGTATCAGCTTTAATTTTTTAATCTAATTGCACTGTTATGATTTTTTCTGGAAAATACCTAATAATTATTTCTATTCAGGTTTGAGACGAATTCAATTCGCTGTATTGCCCCAAATAACTAAAACTTAATTCAAATCAAATAATTCGTGGTTAGAATTTCTCACTAAATTGAAGACATATACACATGAAAACTGTACTACATCGTAGCTGTACTACAAGCTGCTCTCACTCTCTCTCTCTCACTCTCTAACTCTCTCTCTTACTCACTTACTCGCTCACTGAAACACTCTTTGAACAAGCTCTAAAATAGTTCAAATTCATTTCAATAAATTGTCTATTCATTGAAAATAAAATTATTATTGGAAAGGGGATGAATGAATTTTTTTGAAATATTCTAATCTTTCTCATTTAATAGTTTGTCAGTCTATATAAATAAAATTAGAGTTTTGTCTGTACATTTATCAGAATTGTATATTTTTTGGTTATTTTTACGTTTTATACATTAAATAAGCCGAAAATAGTCTTATCTCAACTTTCTGTCTGTCTGTCTGTCTGTCTGTCACGGCCGCAAAGGTATTTTTCGCGGCCTTCTCCTCAAAAACGAGAGCATCGATCGGGATTTTAGTTATTGAACAGTATTGAAAACATTATTGACAATGTCTTTAGCTATAAAAAACTAAATTAACTTTGTTTTTAACAGAGTAATAAACGTTTAAAAGCCAAGTACTGTGCGATTTTGGATACATTTTACGCGGCCTTCTCCTCAAAAACGAGAGCATCGATCGGGATTTTAGTTATTGAACAGTATTGAAAACATTATTGACAATGTCTTTAGCTATAAAAAACTAAATTAACTTTTTTTTCAACAGAATAATAAACGTTTAAAAACCAAGTATTGGGCGATTTTGGATACATTTCTTCCAAGTTTTATTACCACATAAGAATAAGAACAAATCACGTAATTTATCATGATATATCAATCAGCTGTTCTCAAATATAAATGGTGGGCCCTTCGCGGCGTTATTTACGCTGTCTGCAGACTTGTGTAGTCGGAGCATTGCAGTCTTTTAGGAAACATATGTCTGGTGAATTAAAGCTCATCTTATGTTTTATCAATTATTTCTTTGTTGAAAAAAAACAGAATTTTCTAATTTCAATTTATCAAAACAAAAATTAACATTTTAGGAAGGTGCGGTTTGTGCTAGGCTCTTGGGAAAATCGCCAGGTAGCACTATTATTACCACATGAGAACAACAACAAATCACGTAATTTATGATGATTTATTAATCAGCTGTTCTCAAATATTCTCTCTGATAACTGTCACTGAATTGTTTACGTCCTAAGTTGTTACCTAAGCTGCTAACAACTTCATGCATGATCGTTGCTATCAAAAAAGCCGAAACATATTTAGTCGTACTTCTAAACATAATCCGTACGAAGGACGGGTAGCTGCTAGTGATAAATATATGGCGTCCAATGACAGGTATATTGTATAAAATTGTGTAATCAGTAGTTTTGAGTGATAGTTTCTGAATAAATATATTCGACAGCAATGATAGTTTTTAAATTATATCTATGTCTGATGACACATGAAAAGAATTTTAATAAGTATTTCTTCAATCATTTGAACGATTACTACTAGTCTCTAGTATGATTATTGAGGTAAAGTTTATTCTATATTCTTATCAATCAATCAATCCACCTTTTTGTTCTATCTTTTCACACAAAATATGAGGTTGAATTTTAAAGAATAAAGCTAAATGCCATGATGATGCATGAAGTGGTTATTATAATACTTATATTTTTAACAAAAGAATGAATTTGAAATTGCTGCATCAATATTAAAAAATCAACAGTTTATTATATTTTCAGTTATATCATAAGAGTTTCCAAAATGTTAATTTTTCCATTTTCAAAATATATGAATTGGCTTTAATAAAAATAGGAATATTGTATTTTATTCTCATTAAAAATGAAGAAAAAAAATAATTTTTAGAAACTTATGAAATAATTGGGAATGTAAGATACTGTAGATTTTATTTTTATTAATACTCTAATATCATAAGTATTCTTATGTTAAGAATAAATATATATTCAAGGTAGAGGATGAACAAAGTCACTCATGTGATCCATTTAAGCATTGTTCCTATTTCTTGGTAATACCTGACCAATTTCTAACTACAGTACTACCTTCTCAATCGTCAATAATCCCACCTTCTCTCTCTGAATAATTATTACATTGGCTAATAATGATATTCCAATGTGTTAAAATGTCCCAATTGTGTCATTATGTCACAATGTCCCAATTTGTGTCATTAAAATCATTTAATTTATGTCGTTAACTCCCACATTCCATTATATTAAACGATTCGTATTATCTGGAGCTCTGACAAAATTAAATAAATGTCTGAATAATTACATCGAGCCAATCAAATTCAAACTGTTATAGGCTACTAATTAAGAATTAAGCATTTGTGGAAATAAATAGGTGACAGAACTGGACCAATGAAGACGAGCTCCTTTTGGAGAATCAAAGAGATCCAACACTGATAAGAGTCCAATCTACATCAAAAAAATAATTTGACTTTGACGTTGACTGTTATTAATCTGCTTTGAAATTCTTGACCATTCACAACAAAACCGGAATATTTTAATTATGACCCAAAAACATTTCTGCGAAATTTTGATACTGGTATACATTTATAATGATTAAAATCTAGATTTAAAAGATTGTGAAGATTTGAAAAATAACATTTAAAATGTTGACGATTGACAACATTCCTTACGATCGAATAAATAAACCTCACCTGGAAATAAAATGATGAATTACAGTTGTTTGAATGATATTTTCGACCTGCAGGTCACCATTACCTTGTAAATGTTCTGGAAACCTCATGTTAACGGTTTAAGATTCACGAGAAGACTAGTTCACATCTATCAGCACTGGTTTGAGCGGTAATTTCCGGGTAGATTTTTTCTGTGCTGTCTGTTCCTTGTGTAGTGTGTACAATGTGTTGTTGCCTTACAAAGCTCCGATTTCATGGAATGGGGTAAATATTTTCTTCGTTGCTAACGGGACTTGGATTTTTTCCTTCCTTCTTCTGAACCGAGAAAGGTACCGTTGAATGGTGGATGAAGAAAAAAGATGTACTAGGTGAAGAAAGGGGAATGAGGTCGAGAAGAAAGGAAAAGAAGAAGAAAACGACAACGACTAGAAGGAGGAGGAGGAGTAGGAGGAGGAGGAGGAGGAGGAGGAGGAGGAGGAGGAGGAGGAGGAGGAGGAGGAGGAGGAGGAGGAGGAAGGTCGCCGAAGAACGTTAAATGAACAATAATTGTTATTATTGTCCGGCCCTGCAAAAAATAAGTGTGACCCAGACCGAATAACTACATCAACAAATGCTCTTTCCCTTGTTCCCCATTTTCATCATACCCTCATTCAACTTTATTCAGCTCTCTTTCCCCTCATTTATGTCATTGTTGTTCTTATCTTTCTTCTCTCTCCTCCACTTTAAACAACCCTCATCGCCAACATCATTATGATTATAGTAATAATAATAATAATAATAATAATAATAATAATAATAATAATAATAAAAATAATAATAATAATAATAATAATAATAATAATAATAATAATAATAATAATAATCAATCAATCATCAAATACGCTGATCTTCTCGATCATCTTCCTCATTATCATTCTCTTGGATCATAGACTACATGTTGTATCAACTGTTGCTATAATATGTGTGGCATTGGTTTTAATGGTGTTAATGGTTAATGGTGATGGTGTTTATTTCGGAAAATAACAATTACTCATAACATAGTGACGAAAATATGAAATTACTTCTAGAATACCAGAAATTGTAATTTGGAAAACGTCTATATTTTATTAATAATATGATCCATAAAATATAAAGATAGACCATAACAATAGAAAAAAGTTCCTGGATTTCTTGTTCCATGACGAACTGCGTGTTAATATTAACTTTTCATGTGAAATTTAACGACATGCAGTCAAATATTTGTTAAGAATAAGTATAATAACTCACTTAAACTGGCCGAGTACTTTCGAATCTATGAGATCCATCATCAGAGGCTCCTAGATCATCATGTCAGTTTTTTGGTTAGAAGTGTTGTGGTTTTTGTAAAATATGATCAAAAAGTTTGTGAGATTTAAAATTTAGTTGTTCATTGAGAATGTTTTGTTTATTGTGTGTGGTGTGTTTGTATATTTCAAATTGTTCCAAGGTGTTGAGTTCGTGTCCTTTAGATTTTATGTGTAGAATGTGTAGGTTGGTATTGATGTCGGTAAAAGTGTGTCCAGTTTGAATGATATGGTCGGCAAAATTCGATTCAGCTTTGGATGTGAGGGCCTGAAAGTGTTCCTTGTAACGTTGTTTGAATGTGCGGCCTGTTTGTCCTATGTAGAATTTGTTACAATCAGAGCAGTTTAGTTTGTAGATCCCTGGGAGATCGTATTTGTTTGTGTTCAGTGTGGTTTTGAGTGTAAGTGCATTTTTTATTTTGTTTTTTGTTCTGAATGAGATGGTGTGGCCGGCTTTTTTGAAGATTTTTGCTAGTCTGTGTGATTGTGGATTAATGTATGTCATTGTGATGTATTTTTTGTCAGTGGTGTTGGTGTTTTGTTTTTTGTTTCTTATTTTATGATTGAGTTTGTCAATTAGGTCGTGTTTGTAGCCGTTTTCTTGTGCTAGGTATTTTATTGTATTTAGTTCAGTGTGGTAATTGTCGGTGGAAAGCGGTGTGTTGTTGAGTCTGTGTAGCATTGACCTGAATGCTGAGTGTTTGTGTTGTGTTGGATGATTGGAGGTGCTGTGTATTAGGGTATCTGTCATTGTTGGTTTTCTGTAGATGTTGAAGCTGTGTTGTTGGTTTGTGTTCTTTGTAATTGAGAGGTCTAGGAAGTTTATTGAATTGTTTTTCTCATATTCAGCTGTGTATTGAATGTTCTTATGTATTTTGTTTATGTATGATCGAAGTTGTTCACATTGTCTTTTGTTTCCTCTGTATAGCAATAGAACATCATCTACGTATCTGTGCCAGTATATTATGTTCTGTGAAAATTTGTTATTAAAGAGTATATGAGTGTTTTCGCAGTGTTGGAGATAGATTTCAGCAAATATGCTTGAGATTGGTGAGCCCATTGGCAGTCCATCAGGTTGTGAGTAGAATTTGTTGTTGAAGGTAAAGTAATTTTGTTGAGTGATGATTTTTAGGATGTCTATTATTTCATTTATATGTTCTGTAGTTGTGTTGTTGTGAATAAGGATGTTCTGTATTATTTCTATTGTTTCATTGACAGGTATGTTGGTGTATAGGTTTGTTATATCGAAAGATGCAAGAGTGGAGTTGTGAGGAATTTGTGTGTCTTTTATTTTGCGATAAGATCGCTACTGTTTTTTATGTATGTGTTGTTGTTGATATTAATTAGTTTTCTCAGTGTTTGATCTATGTGTTTTGCTAGTTTATAGGCAGGTGCTTCTTGGTAGTTTACAATTGGTCTAATAGGTATGTCGGGTTTGTGAATTTTGGGAAGTGTTTGAAGTGATGGTGCAGAAGGGTGTATTTGTTTCAGTTTTCTTTTTTGTGAATTATTAATTATATGATTTGTCTTGTTGATTATTTGTTTGATTTTTGTTTGGTAAACATTTGTGGGATCGGTGTGTAGTTGTTTAATGTTGTTTTTGTTTATGTAGTCAAGTGTTTTTTTGTTGAGCTCTTCATTGTTTATTATAACTGTAGTGTTGCCTTTGTCTGCTTTGATATAGGTGAGATTGTGAGTTAGAGCTTTGTGTTTCAATTCTTTTATGGTGTGGTTTTCTGAATTTATGGGTGGGTGTGGTTGTGAGCTGTTTGTTTTTATTGTGTTGTAGGTTTCTATTCTAAGTTCATCATGTATTTGTGGGTCTGTGCGTTGGATGCTTGTTTCTGTTTCAATGACAATGTTTTTTGATGTGAATTTGTTGTTTTTGTAGTTCAGGTTATGTTTGAGACCTTTGTTCAATAAGTTGAGTTCGGTTTCTGTGAAATCTACGTTTGTTAGGTTAACAGTTTTACTGTAAAAAATGTGAGGTGATTGAATTGTCGTTTTTGGAGGTGTTAGGTTATGTATTTTTTTGTCATGTCTTTGTTTAATTTTGTTAAGTTTTTGTTGTACCCAAGTGTTTGTTGTTTCTGCTAACTCAAGGAAGAAACTGTGTCCGTATTTTTGTGTGATAGATAGGTGTAGTTTGAGGAGGTCTAAATTGTGTGAGTCTTTCTGTTTATATAAAAGTTTGATGCTCTCCTTGATGAAGGTAGTTTCTGCTTTATTTTTGGCTATTTGAGCTGGTTTCGATTTGTTGTTGGTTTTGAATTTAGCGTAGTTTGGTGTAATGTTGAGTTTAAGACAGTTTTTATTGAATTGAATGTGTAGATGTTTACTTCTAACCTTAAACACTGTTGATCTGTAGGATAGGATTGTAGCTTGTCTTGCCGAATTAAATTCCTGGATTTCTTGTTCCATGACGAACTGCGTGTTAATATTAACTTTTCATGTGAAATTTAACGACATGCAGTCAAATATTTGTTAAGAATAAGTATAATAACTCACTTAAACTGGCCGAGTACTTTCGAATCTATGAGATCCATCATCAGAGGCTCCTAGATCATCATGTCAGTTTTTTGGTTAGAAGTGTTGTGGTTTTTGTAAAATATGATCAAAAAGTTTGTGAGATTTAAAATTTAGTTGTTCATTGAGAATGTTTTGTTTATTGTGTGTGGTGTGTTTGTATATTTCAAATTGTTCCAAGGTGTTGAGTTCGTGTCCTTTAGATTTTATGTGTAGAATGTGTAGGTTGGTATTGATGTCGGTAAAAGTGTGTCCAGTTTGAATGATATGGTCGGCAAAATTCGATTCAGCTTTGGATGTGAGGGCCTGAAAGTGTTCCTTGTAACGTTGTTTGAATGTGCGGCCTGTTTGTCCTATGTAGAATTTGTTACAATCAGAGCAGTTTAGTTTGTAGATCCCTGGGAGATCGTATTTGTTTGTGTTCAGTGTGGTTTTGAGTGTAAGTGCATTTTTTATTTTGTTTTTTGTTCTGAATGAGATGGTGTGGCCGGCTTTTTTGAAGATTTTTGCTAGTCTGTGTGATTGTGGATTAATGTATGTCATTGTGATGTATTTTTTGTCAGTGGTGTTGGTGTTTTGTTTTTTGTTTCTTATTTTATGATTGAGTTTGTCAATTAGGTCGTGTTTGTAGCCGTTTTCTTGTGCTAGGTATTTTATTGTATTTAGTTCAGTGTGGTAATTGTCGGTGGAAAGCGGTGTGTTGTTGAGTCTGTGTAGCATTGACCTGAATGCTGAGTGTTTGTGTTGTGTTGGATGATTGGAGGTGCTGTGTATTAGGGTATCTGTCATTGTTGGTTTTCTGTAGATGTTGAAGCTGTGTTGTTGGTTTGTGTTCTTTGTAATTGAGAGGTCTAGGAAGTTTATTGAATTGTTTTTCTCATATTCAGCTGTGTATTGAATGTTCTTATGTATTTTGTTTATGTATGATCGAAGTTGTTCACATTGTCTTTTGTTTCCTCTGTATAGCAATAGAACATCATCTACGTATCTGTGCCAGTATATTATGTTCTGTGAAAATTTGTTATTAAAGAGTATATGAGTGTTTTCGCAGTGTTGGAGATAGATTTCAGCAAATATGCTTGAGATTGGTGAGCCCATTGGCAGTCCATCAGGTTGTGAGTAGAATTTGTTGTTGAAGGTAAAGTAATTTTGTTGAGTGATGATTTTTAGGATGTCTATTATTTCATTTATATGTTCTGTAGTTGTGTTGTTGTGAATAAGGATGTTCTGTATTATTTCTATTGTTTCATTGACAGGTATGTTGGTGTATAGGTTTGTTATATCGAAAGATGCAAGAGTGGAGTTGTGAGGAATTTGTGTGTCTTTTATTTTTGCGATAAGATCGCTACTGTTTTTTATGTATGTGTTGTTGTTGATATTAATTAGTTTTCTCAGTGTTTGATCTATGTGTTTTGCTAGTTTATAGGCAGGTGCTTCTTGGTAGTTTACAATTGGTCTAATAGGTATGTCGGGTTTGTGAATTTTGGGAAGTGTTTGAAGTGATGGTGCAGAAGGGTGTATTTGTTTCAGTTTTCTTTTTTGTGAATTATTAATTATATGATTTGTCTTGTTGATTATTTGTTTGATTTTTGTTTGGTAAACATTTGTGGGATCGGTGTGTAGTTGTTTAATGTTGTTTTTGTTTATGTAGTCAAGTGTTTTTTTGTTGAGCTCTTCATTGTTTATTATAACTGTAGTGTTGCCTTTGTCTGCTTTGATATAGGTGAGATTGTGAGTTAGAGCTTTGTGTTTCAATTCTTTTATGGTGTGGTTTTCTGAATTTATGGGTGGGTGTGGTTGTGAGCTGTTTGTTTTTATTGTGTTGTAGGTTTCTATTCTAAGTTCATCATGTATTTGTGGGTCTGTGCGTTGGATGCTTGTTTCTGTTTCAATGACAATGTTTTTTGATGTGAATTTGTTGTTTTTGTAGTTCAGGTTATGTTTGAGACCTTTGTTCAATAAGTTGAGTTCGGTTTCTGTGAAATCTACGTTTGTTAGGTTAACAGTTTTACTGTAAAAAATGTGAGGTGATTGAATTGTCGTTTTTGGAGGTGTTAGGTTATGTATTTTTTTGTCATGTCTTTGTTTAATTTTGTTAAGTTTTTGTTGTACCCAAGTGTTTGTTGTTTCTGCTAACTCAAGGAAGAAACTGTGTCCGTATTTTTGTGTGATAGATAGGTGTAGTTTGAGGAGGTCTAAATTGTGTGAGTCTTTCTGTTTATATAAAAGTTTGATGCTCTCCTTGATGAAGGTAGTTTCTGCTTTATTTTTGGCTATTTGAGCTGGTTTCGATTTGTTGTTGGTTTTGAATTTAGCGTAGTTTGGTGTAATGTTGAGTTTAAGACAGTTTTTATTGAATTGAATGTGTAGATGTTTACTTCTAACCTTAAACACTGTTGATCTGTAGGATAGGATTGTAGCTTGTCTTGCCGAATTAAATTCCTGGATTTCTTGTTCCATGACGAACTGCGTGTTAATATTAACTTTTCATGTGAAATTTAACGACATGCAGTCAAATATTTGTTAAGAATAAGTATAATAACTCACTTAAACTGGCCGAGTACTTTCGAATCTATGAGATCCATCATCAGAGGCTCCTAGATCATCATGTCAGTTTTTTGGTTAGAAGTGTTGTGGTTTTTGTAAAATATGATCAAAAAGTTTGTGAGATTTAAAATTTAGTTGTTCATTGAGAATGTTTTGTTTATTGTGTGTGGTGTGTTTGTATATTTCAAATTGTTCCAAGGTGTTGAGTTCGTGTCCTTTAGATTTTATGTGTAGAATGTGTAGGTTGGTATTGATGTCGGTAAAAGTGTGTCCAGTTTGAATGATATGGTCGGCAATGAAGAGCTCAACAAAAAAACACTTGACTACATAAACAAAAACAACATTAAACAACTACACACCGATCCCACAAATGTTTACCAAACAAAAATCAAACAAATAATCAACAAGACAAATCATATAATTAATAATTCACAAAAAAGAAAACTGTGTGTCCAGAAGAAGTGTGTCCAGTTTGAATGATATGGTCGGCAATGAAGAGCTCAACAAAAAAACACTTGACTACATAAACAAAAACAACATTAAACAACTACACACCGATCCCACAAATGTTTACCAAACAAAAATCAAACAAATAATCAACAAGACAAATCATATAATTAATAATTCACAAAAAAGAAAACTGAAACAAATACACCCTTCTGCACCATCACTTCAAACACTTCCCAAAATTCACAAACCCGACATACCTATTAGACCAATTGTAAACTACCAAGAAGCACCTGCCTATAAACTAGCAAAACACATAGATCAAACACTGAGAAAACTAATTAATATCAACAACAACACATACATAAAAAACAGTAGCGATCTTATCGCAAAAATAAAAGACACACAAATTCCTCACAACTCCACTCTTGCATCTTTCGATATAACAAACCTATACACCAACATACCTGTCAATGAAACAATAGAAATAATACAGAACATCCTTATTCACAACAACACAACTACAGAACATATAAATGAAATAATAGACATCCTAAAAATCATCACTCAACAAAATTACTTTACCTTCAACAACAAATTCTACTCACAACCTGATGGACTGCCAATGGGCTCACCAATCTCAAGCATATTTGCTGAAATCTATCTCCAACACTGCGAAAACACTCATATACTCTTTAATAACAAATTTTCACAGAACATAATATACTGGCACAGATACGTAGATGATGTTCTATTGCTATACAGAGGAAACAAAAGACAATGTGAACAACTTCGATCATACATAAACAAAATACATAAGAACATTCAATACACAGCTGAATATGAGAAAAACAATTCAATAAACTTCCTAGACCTCTCAATTACAAAGAACACAAACCAACAACACAGCTTCAACATCTACAGAAAACCAACAATGACAGATACCCTAATACACAGCACCTCCAATCATCCAACACAACACAAACACTCAGCATTCAGGTCAATGCTACACAGACTCAACAACACACCGCTTTCCACCGACAATTACCACACTGAACTAAATACAATAAAATACCTAGCACAAGAAAACGGCTACAAACACGACCTAATTGACAAACTCAATCATAAAATAAGAAACAAAAAACAAAACACCAACACCACTGACAAAAAATACATCACAATGACATACATTAATCCACAATCACACAGACTAGCAAAAATCTTCAAAAAAGCCGGCCACACCATCTCATTCAGAACAAAAAACAAAATAAAAAATGCACTTACACTCAAAACCACACTGAACACAAACAAATACGATCTCCCAGGGATCTACAAACTAAACTGCTCTGATTGTAACAAATTCTACATAGGACAAACAGGCCGCACATTCAAACAACGTTACAAGGAACACTTTCAGGCCCTCACATCCAAAGCTGAATCGAATTTTGCCGACCATATCATTCAAACTGGACACACTTTTACCGACATCAATACCAACCTACACATTCTACACATAAAATCTAAAGGACACGAACTCAACACCTTGGAACAATTTGAAATATACAAACACACCACACACAATAAACAAAACATTCTCAATGAACAACTAAATTTTAAATCTCACAAACTTTTTGATCATATTTTACAAAAACCACAACACTTCTAACCAAAAAACTGACATGATGATCTAGGAGCCTCTGATGATGGATCTCATAGATTCGAAAGTACTCGGCCAGTTTAAGTGAGTTATTATACTTATTCTTAACAAATATTTGACTGCATGTCGTTAAATTTCACATGAAAAGTTAAGAAAAAAGTTATTTCTTTAATACCAAAAGTTGAAAATGATAATGAATAAGAACCAAGCATTCTTTCTTGAAAAAGAACACACTGAGTATAAAAAATAATAAACATATTCCTTTTATTGGTGGAGAGACTTTTACGTGCTGTAGTTCCACTTCGCCGTTTGTGCCATGTTATGGGGAATATGGTGAACCTAATATTTTAGAAGGGGTCCGAACCATCGGGTAAGTGATTACAGAGAGTATAATTTCATGGGAAAACATTTCCATGTACAATCAATTTAGATTTTTTCCTTCCTTCAACATTTGTTAGTGGGATAGTTGGTCTAAGTCTGCATAATTTGAGTGGGAATGAGTTTTTATTTGATATAGAGCGTATTGTTGTTGATAATCTAACTTTTTCAGGCAAAGTTTCCTCGTGGTATCCTCTTTACAATATTCCAAGCTCTGATTAGGTGAGCTATTTTTAGCATTGTCTACTTGATCTCTGATTTTTTGTGTAAGGATGATGATGTAGTTAGAAGTTCTGTAAAAAAAATAAAAACAATACTCCATGTACCTAACAATGGATAACTCCGTAGTAAAGAATATATTAGTGTCATCATTGAATTTATAAAAGGTCTGAATTATAGCTGAAGTGATAGATTGGAAAACATCAAAATGGATTTAATGATGGTTGATAATGGTATCATCACTTCAATATATTTGCCTTCAATCATAAAAATTGAAAATTGTCCACTAGCAAAAATATTCAAATTTTGTTTAACTCCCCCCTTATTTTACCAATGAAATTAAGTTTTACACCCCTCAATTCAAAGAGGATTATTTTTCCAAATTTTTTTTTAATATCTCCATATTTTTTATGCTCTATCTGATGAGAAAAAGAATTTCAATAATTGAGTTTCTAAAATTTGCTTATCCCCCATCCTACCTTTTAATCAATATCTAGTAAGAAGTTCAGTGCCAACCTTCTTCTTATAGGGTTTCCTTCCACTTCAAATAAAAAATACATAAGTTATTCAAAAATTAGTTTTTTGGAAAATGTTATTCTCCCCCGCCACTACCCACAAATGGTTAGTTCATTACAATTTTATTATATACCAGCTCAAAAATTACTTCAAAACAAAGGATGAAAATTTTAAAAATCTCAATATTGAAGATATAAAAAAATAATTTTCTCTAATGTCCTCCTCTAAAATCGTCTAGATGTTAAACCATCCTCAGTCAAATCAGAAACTCAGATAAGTAGGATAAATTAGCCTACTCAAAATAATAAGCATTTTTTTTTAAAAAAAAACCGTCTACATTAATTGCTCGGTTTAGGAGTACGGAATATGAAAAGTTCCCTGTCAATAGTTCAAGACGTTAATCGTGTAATCTTCTAACAGCCAGATAGACGAAATTCCGAACGGTTGAGTTAAAACTGAGATCTCACTATCATCGGTCAAATTTTTATTTCACAATGACATTTCTGGAAACATATAATATAGGCCCTATATTCAAGTCATTGTTGTCTCCAGAGAAGTCTAAGGATATACGAACTCTTCCTATCATGAGACAAAAATCTGGTTCACTCTACTACATTTGAACAAAAAATGATCACCTATTGTATTGAAAACATGAACTATTTCTTTTTAAGTATTCAAACTAGGCTTTCGTTTAAGTAGCCTATAGTGGAATTGCAATTTATTGTCATCATACTTAATCTGATCGTGTAGTATTGAAAATCAACTCAGCTTTAAGTTTGAAATCAATAGACGAATAGACTACTCAACTAAGAATGATGCTATCGTTTGCATTTTAAAGCTTTAATATCTATTTAAACATTATTATGTTCAAATAGACCACATGATTAATTGATTAATTAATTAACTATGAGTTCTATAAGCAACTGATCGGTGGTTCAGGATATCTAATGATTCAATTGGATTGAATTTTGATAATGCTTAGTGATACATGCTTCTTTTTATGATTTGAGCTCTGATTACTTGACACCTTTTTTTTAAAATCAGGCATTTTTTTCTTTATCTTGCAGTACATAAATATTTTCTATTTTGTAACTAGGAATCTTTTCAATATGAAAAAGCATAGTATAATAATTTCCATTGCCTTTAAAGGATTATTAATACTGTGATATCTCTATCGCTCATTAAAATTTGGTACTTTGTAAAAACAACTTCAAGCTTTAGAAACCTAAAATAAGAAAAAATGACATTGAAACATGAAGTAAATACACCAGTGGGACCGTATTCCACGTGTTTGTGATTCATGTTTGGATTACATTATTTAGAAAATTCTTCTGATAATTATAGAGGCCTTGAATGACACGACCCGTTAATAATACTCCAATTGGTAGGGAATAGAGCGCATGCGCGAACTGTGTAGCGAAGCCATGTCTGCATAAAACAACAAAAAAACTAAGCTTACTAACATTTCTATAGGCCTACTTAATACAGTATAGAAAAATTAGTTGGTTAGGTTTTTTGTTGTTTTATGCAAGCAGTTTGCGCATGCTTTCTATTCCGTACCAATTGGCGAATTAACGTTCGTTCAATTACTACTTAATTTTTAAGTCAATAATTTTTCTACTTAGAAATAAAGCCAATAAAATACACTATAAATAGCATAAACTATTTATTGATTTTTATAGTAAAATTTGCTATATGCTATATGATACTGGGTTTTTAAGGAAATATTTCACTGTAAATCTGCCATAATTATTTGTCATTCAATGTTGGACTCTGTTCTCTATAGAGATTCGAAAGACAAGAAACGGCTTTTTCCCGGGTCTCTCGACACTGTTACTAAGAGAAACTGTTGAAGTAGTTCAGCATTCTGCCACGAGGCAGGATGGCGCTAGCATCCAGTACAACATTTCCACTGTATCGTCAGTATCGATCAGTTTCGACTCTCGATGTTGTATTCTTCACTACAGCTGCATTTCAGAATGCATCTCCATTGCAATGGCTCTTTAGTTCAATCACGTACTATGTATCGTAGATTTATTAATTCAATTTTACTGTCAGCGTTGTTATTGTTATGGGTATCGTTATTCTCAAAATCATTTTCTAAGTGTAGGTAAATTTCTAAATTATAATGTTGTATATCAATACGAATAAAAAATGGAGTAGGCCTATTTGACAAAGAATTACTACCGTACCTCATGTAATTATAATAAATCACGCAATTTATTTCACTTTTACAATTCTGTATAAAAAGGCTAATAAGCTGTTCTTTCAATTTCAATAGTAATCAATAATGAATTAATATGGCTATGATTGTCTCAACTCGAAATTGAAACGAAATTTGAAAATTGTTGAAAAAGCAATGGCAAAACTTATTCCAAGCTATGACACTCGTGAAACAGCTTATAAGGAAATTCTAAGTTTGTACTTGAATGCAGATAAAAACTCTATAGAAAAATTGTATTCTTGTATCATTGTATGCTATTGTATTTCCATGCAAAATTATGAAGCCCTTTGGATGAATGATTTTTCAGCCTATAGATTTGCTTATATTGGATATTGGATCCCCAGTGTCGAATCCAGTTTATTATCGTAGCTATATTTAGCCTCAGGCAGAGGCTGATTTAGGGGAGTGGCTGTAGAGGCTGTAGCCCAGGGGGCAAGATTTAGGGGGTTCTTGAAATAAGATTTTTTTTAAATAGTCTAAATGAATAGAGTTAGTACTGGAGAAAATTACAAGACCGGTGCGTCCCCTCAAATAGGCTATTATTTTATGTCTACTGTCTACCATAGTGCGGCTCCGTAATTGCGAGTAAAAAAAAAATGTAGCTCTATCGTAGTACACCTACACCTGTCAGGTGACCATTTTAAAACTTGAAAGCAATATCAATTCAAAATTTATCATTAACCCACTCTCGTTTATGCATTATACCTTGAAAATTTTTTTGGTTTTAGGCTAGATTTGTTTAAATGAATAGTGTATAACACTGTTAAAACGATAATAAACATTAGCAAGGGATATTAGCGAGGGATTTCAAGGATAGTTTTAAAATTAGCATATCACACCATAGTTTGTGTGAAATAGTATACAGAGAGACGTAACTATCATAGGGATAGATCCCCTTTACCAGAGACAATAAAAATTTTTGTATTTATTGTAGCCTTAATAAAAGTGATTTCTTGACAAAAGAGTTAATGAAGATATCTTCTGAAAATGTGGTTTTATAGAGCACTTTATTTTGCGGGAATACCCCGAGCCACCCTTTTAAAAGAGACTTTCAAGTGTAGTACTGTATATTGAAGTAATAATAGACTCAAGTAAGCCTAATTCAATTTTTTATACTTAGCCTAATCAATAAGGCTGGATCTCCCATTGACAAAAATAAAAGAACTAGATAAAATTTACTTTGACACATAACGTGGATTGGAGCAGTGAAATGAATGATTTCATGTTCAGAATCATTCAAAATATGGTTTTAGAAGGAGTATTTTTCAAAAACTTTTTGGGGGAGTACCCCGGAATCCCCCTTTTAGGAGAAATTAATCACAGACTATTAACTTCATGAATTGTTGAAGGACTATTCCTTCTTCCCCTTTACTTTGAACAGTAGTTCCTAGAATCTAAACCCCCCCCCCCCCCCCCCCAACAACTCATAGGTAGGGCGGCAAAAGTGTAATTACATCTCTGGCATCAGGCAGATCTCTTCATATCATTCTTGACAAATTTCACATGTAGGGCTTTTTTGTATTGCTACTTCCAATAAGTTAATATTATGCAAAACTGAAGTCTGATTTGTAATTGCTTTTATGTTTAGACTAATAATTATTTTTACTTATTGTGGCAGCCTTAGCCTTGATTTGCCTCCATATATTTATAGCTTATATAGATGTGCCTTCATAATAATAATTCAATTTCACCCATTAGTCCACCTTACCTTTGAATGAAGACTTCAAGAATCGAGTACTATAATTTATGTGTTCAAAATTAGAATCAGTATAGCTTATTTTGTGATCAGCCTATTAAAACACGTTCACATTATCGATTTATACTGATAGGAATCACAATGTTTATGTTGTTGAAGACCCATCTTGTTTCAACTAATATATAATAAAAACTTAAAACCCACTTTTAAGTGAAAATTATAACTAACGTTATGGCATGACGGCCGTTTTACTCTGTTGTCAAGAGCATCATCACACTGCAGTGTACTGTGGGTCGTCTGACGATGCTCTTGACAATAGAGTGAAACGGCCGTCACGCCATAACATGAGTTATATAATTTCCACTTAAAAGTATTTTTAAAGTTTTTATTACTAAATAGTGACTTGGATGTGGGCGATATTTTAGTAATCCTATTCCGTCCTGGACTTGTATAGTCTACTTGAAAAAATGTAATGCTTGCCCTATGCTCTCTTCGAATTTGTCCAAGAAATATCTTTTTGATCGTGTCTAGTTTACTTACTCTTTCCTCACATCTCGTCCCAATATGGAAATAAATTTATTCGTGTTCAAAACTTGTTGATTCATCTAGACGTGTAAACCTATTTCATGTACAGAGCTAAGTAGAAATAGTCTAAGTAAGATGAACTACTGTATAGTTTATAAAGAACTATGCGGGCCGCTTAGCGCAGTTGGTTGGGGCGTCGCAACTTCAGCTTGCTGTCATTTAAGCGGTCGTGGGTTCGAATCCCACTCCACCGTCAGGCATTTATGTGTAATCATTCACCTCATTACCCACGCACAAGTCTCGGACTCATGTGGGCATCATCAGCAATAAAAAAAAAGTATTTGAAGTGGAATTTTCTTCCAATGGACTGCGAAAATTTCTTATAAAATTCAATTTAGGTATAATGTACAGAGACATTACCTAGGCCTAACTGTCAACAACTCTTCACAAACTTAGGCTATCTTGTAACTGACATAGGCCTACTCATCAATAGACTCACCGCGCTCTATCTTCGCCTAGCTTTCACTCGCGTAGAATGTCTAGGAGCTCTCTAGCTTAGTAAAATGTCTGCTATGAAAAGGCTTGGAGACCATATCTTAAGTTTGCCTGACATTTCATTGCATTACGATGACAGAATACTTTTCTGTTTCAATAATTAGATCATAGACAAATTGATATCAATCCTAATACTTATTTAATATTATTTGTCTATGGTATATAATTATGTTGAAGCATGAGTCTCAAACTACAGCATAGCACACTTTGCTTGAAAGGTAAGTTGTTTCGTGATATACGTTCCTGGCTTATAGTTTAATTTGCCGCATTCGGATTGTGAGATGGTATAGAGAAGAGATATCAGGTATTAATTCCGATAAAAGCCGCTAGAGTGGGTTGCTACTAGCTAAGCGTCCATCAAAATTCTTCATCTCCATTTCTTCAAAACAAATTCACAATTTTTATTCAACATGACTATTTGATTTCAAGAAACATTGTGTTACTTGAATGTTGAAGTATAGTATGCATATACAGTATAGGCATATACATTATAGTAAGTGAGCGTGGTGTTCATGCGATCGCGATGCTCAGTGACGACCGCTCAAGACTGCATTTGGATGGGTGATCGTGCTTCTATGACCTAATGTAAAAGCATTATTATCACTTACCCGTTGGTTCGGAACCCACCTAAAATTGTAGGTCCTCCGTTTTCTCCGTAACATGGTCGGTCAAGTGTTGATGAGAAGGATACCCTTGAATACCCTCTTCCAAGAATGGACATTTATATGTTCAAACTTGGCCGTTTCATGTAGATACATCACAATCATATTATCGTTATCAAATTGCATCTCATATTCATTTCGTTGAATAATGAGTAGGCCTATCATCACACTCTATTAATGAATAAAGTATGCATTTTATTGAATATTGTAAGTATTCTATCAAACATAATCAATATAATATTATTAAATAACAGTAGATATTTTGATGGATGTTGCTTTATTTAATGTATTAGTAGTGAAGTGACTAGTGAGTCAGATATTCGTGCTTATTGTTTTTGTTCCTGGATTTCACTATACTTCACTATACTTATACTTCACATTACGAATTCCAAAAATGGGTTCTCATTCAGAATGCTATTGATGCTCAATATTTTTATCATGATGTGAACAATAAACTACAAGTCTCTGTAGTGACGTGACGTGACGTGAGAAGAAGATATGAAGAAGAAGAAGAAGAGATGAAGAAGAAAAAGAAGAAGAAGGTGGGGTTGATGTTGGCGGTTGAGAAGGTGGAGGAGGAGGAGGAGAAGGAGGAGGAGGAGAAGGAAAAGGATGAGGAGGAGGAGTAGGAGTTAGGAGGAGGAGGTGGAGGAGGAGGTGGAAAGAGGAGGAGAAGGAGGAGGAGGAGGAGGGAGGAGGAGGAATAAATATTAGGAGGAGATAAATGATTAGTGGGAGAAAAATGAGGATTAGTAGGGGAATAAGAAGCTGCAAGGCCGACCATTAGCCACGCAAAAACATTTATTGTCTTCAATCAAAATAGGTTCTCGTTTCGTAAAGTCAATTCCATTAGATGAACCTGATAGATTTTCTCTTTTTTTTATTGTCATGAGCTTCCAGCAAAGATCTACGAAAAATAAATTTGTCTGTCTGCTGCTAGCGCATCTAAACATTTTTGTAAATGCATTCTGCCTCACTACCCTCTTTACTTAATTTTTAAAGGTATTATTTTCAAAACAATTTCAATTTTACACCCCCCCCCCCCCCCCCCCTTCCTATGAGAACTAAACAAAAGGCTGATAGGATAAATAGTAATCAATCCATTTTGTAAAAGCCTAATGAAGAGGTCAAGAACCTTTCTTTGAATCGAACACTGATTCAGTAAACTTGGCGAATTGCCAAGAAGATTTTGTACATTGGATCGTGCTAAGCATGCAAGTACTCTCAGTGAGAAGCGGAATAGATGCCAGAGATGCAATTCAATCATGTCACACAGTAAAATTCTCAAGTGTTTAGATGTGCTAGCAGCAGACAGACAAATTTATTCTTCGTAGATCTTTGCTGGAAGCTCATGACTATCATCACTGTAAGAGCCAGAAGTAGCATAAAACAGAGATGAGAATTACTGTGAGTGGATTTACTCCTTTGAAATAAAGTTTTAGAAGACATTCGGTCGGATGAGGAGATTTCCATAGAGTGTATTAAATGTCACATTCGGCCGAGATTCCATTTTGCAGAAATATCCGAATTGAAAGATTGAATTTTGAGTTAGAATAATTCAATGACTTTAGTTTAATATCAAAATTGCACTGAAAGTGAATGAACTGAATAGAATCGGTGAAGGTTTTATTAGAGTTTTCAAACATTCGCCATAAACTAAGTAATCTACTCAATTGGAAATTGCTTCAAGAAATGAAAGGTCATTACTACCCGAATTATGAGTAATTTATTTTTTGCCTCTATTTGAATAGGCATCTTCAAGCATATGAAAACAGAAAGATTTTTTTCTAATACTATTCAATACCATTGAATATAATAAAAACTTAAAAAACACTAAGTGGAAATTGTGACTCACGTTATGGCGTAACGGCCGTATGTTAAGAGCATCGTCAGACGACCACAGTACACTAATTCAAGGCATGAGTTTTAACCATCAGACATGGGTCGTCTGACGATGCTCTTAACATAAAAGTGAAACGGCCGTCACGCAGTACAGTGAGTCACAATTTCCACTTAAAAGTGTTTTTTTTTTTAAGTTTCTATTATATTATATTAGTGGAAACAAGATGCAAACATCTTCAAACATCAAACATCATCATCGAATAGCTCTTTGTCGACGTTGAAACCTTTTTATTATTACAGAAGTTTTAGAAGTTATTATAAAAGTCTGCTAGTTTGAACTAACAACTTTTACTTCACTGACCCACTCTATCATACATTGTCAAAGTTTTAATCAACTATCATTATTCCAACCTAACATAACTTTATTTTATTTAATTCATTTTGAGACGAAAATATTGAGTATACAAATTCACTATTTTGTACAAGTTTTTGTTGAATAAATTATTCATTAATAGAGCTGATATTATGTATACGATTTCTTTTCAAACAGAAAAGACATAATAAAATATAAAAATAGTTCTTTTTTGAAAGAAAACACCTGCCATTTTATCCCCACAATGGTAACAAGCTCTAATAGACCAATTCCTTGTCACGAATCAGACAAGTGGAAGAATGTTGATATTATGCATACCAGTTTTTATCTTGTTTGATGAATCTTGAGAGATTTTAGTAACATTACTTTAGAATGTTGTAAATCTGCTCCATGATCTGGCTTCAAATTCTAGGTTTTCGACCACTTGATAAGCTTAAAATTGTGAGTAGTTCAGTATAGCTTATTTTTTCAGCCATTTTAATAGTATTTCTTGCTAGACATGTGCCTTCACTTTCAAATTATGAGTGTAATTGCAAATACAATAAATAAATGTGATTTGTGGGTTTAAGTAAAACGAAATATTTCCACTTTATTTATTGATTTTGAAAATAGCAGGTTGTCGTGTTCCTCCACATCTACTTCAATAATAATTAATTATTGAATTCAACAGCTGCACTCAAAATTTCAATATTATTATTTTGTCTTGAGCTGAATGTCCTGAAACAAAAGAAATTACAGATATAAATTAAGCACCATTCCTCTAACATCTCTTACATTAAACCTTATTGATAATGTCTGGTCAATTTTTATACCTGATTAACATTGCTTCTAAATCGATAATATCGTACACCATGCCACATATATTTTCCAATTTTTTTTTTTTTTTTTTTTGAGGATGAAGCCCCATAGGTCTGAGACCTGTGCGTGGGTAATGAGTTGGATGATGGTGATTGATGAGTTGTACCTACAGTTTAAGGTGGGTTCCGAACCACCGGGAAGTGGTTTTACAGCAGAGAACAGTGTCTTTTTTGCTGGCCAATCTAATCGGTCACCGTTACAAACGGGACCTACGAGAACGCAGCTTATCTCTCTGATTGAACAGATACCTGCTACGTCCCTCTGAGATGTAGATACATTATTACGAGATCTTGAGAAAATTATGCCATGATTACTTTGCCCATTGACAACTAAAAATAGATGAATTTGTAAACTTGATAACGTATGATAAAGCTTAATCATATTTATTTTAAATTTTAACAATGTCTTATGATTGAATAATTAATTTTAAAACTATAAATTGAATAATTGAATGAATCAGAGTTGAATTTTATTTTTACCCAAACTCCGTAGAATAAATACTGACACAGTGATTTTTCTTTTTATCATCATTTAAAATTTAAGGTATCTATTTCATGATGTTCAATTAATGCCTACAGTTATAGTGGGGAAAAATCATTAATTTTCCCAAGTTTAAGAAAATGTGTCACGTTATAGACTATATTTCAAATACATGTATATAATTCTCTAGATCATTGTATTCTGCATTATATAATTATTTTTTTAGGCTTTTTGTACTCTAATTATTTGTTTTATTATTGTTTTTCTCATAAAAACCGCATGAAACATTTTTGTAGTTTGCAGGTGAACTTTAAAGGCCTGGATTTTGGCGCTAATATGTAATCAACTTTTGTAATGAGTATTACGAAAAAAGTACCTAGTTGGGTAGTCTGCGGAATCAGAGCTCCCGAAATTTATTTTAATAAAACGCACATAACCGGGGAATAAGTCTGAAGTAGCAAATAGGTCTTGGCGTCTTTTTTGACACTTTTGGCAGGAATAAAAATATTTTATGTCTCCTGCAAAAGTAAAAGCACAAAATTTTCTTCCATGCTTTATCTACGTTGACAACGTTGCGAAATCATCGACGTCATCATAATCATCATAAGTTTCTTATTAGCAATTTAGAAAATGTGGGTGATCAGGGAAACGAGTCTTCGATGATGAAGAAAGTTTAGAGGGTTGATTATGGAAGGGGCTGAGGGGAGGTCTGAGGATGGCCCAACCAAATGTTGCGTCATCTATGGCGGGAAATTTCAAATTAACAGTTGAGGCCAAAGTTGCCCTGAATTTTTTACTACAAATTAGCTGGAATAAAATGAGAAAAAATAGTCCTACGTAATTCCCCTGGCAGCAAGTGCTGGAAATTGGATTTCTACGGTCATACTTGGTTCTTTCTCGTCTCTACACGATTTCTTATTCTCTATCCTTTACACTCATCTTTTCCCACTCTTCTGCTCATCCAACCTTTTTCTCTCTCCCTCTGTCTCTCTCTCCTACTATATTTTACGTCCATTTTTCACTCTTTCTCTTTTATACTTTCCTGCTCATTTTGTTTCTGTCTGTCCCCCTCTCATTCATTCTCTCTCTTTCTATCTCTCACACTCTCTCTCTCTACACATTCATTTTCATTTTTCCTCCTTTATCCCAACTTTTTGCTCTCACTTTGATTCATGCTTTCTCCATTCCTATTTAACTTTATCAAATATAATATTATTCTCTATATTCATTAACATTATTCTATTATAAATTATTCTAGCATTCTCTTACTTTCACTTAAGATACTATTTTTGTCTACATCTTCCTCTCTTCCTTTCCTCCTCTATTTTCCCTACTCAGTTTCCTCTATTTTCCCTACTCAGTTTCCTCTTTTTCTTCATTCATTTCACTCACGTTCCCCGTTTCTCTCTTCTGTTATGTAGATGAATCACTTATGATAATATTCTCAATACCCTGTCTTCTCATCTTTAAATTTTATCATCTTCTTTACCGATAATCTCATAGCTCATATTTTCAACTCTATGTAAATAGAATTGCCTTATTTTAAAACCCATGTGATGTTATTTTTTTTTCTTAGTAGCAAGAAAAATTGACAAATTTACATAAATAACGTGATTTTATCTAATTTTTATAGGCTATGTTCTCTATCTTTTATAAATAAAAAACGTTTTTTCTTATAATTCTCTCAAAGAATTCAATTAGGGTTGAGTGTAAGAAAGGACCAGGAGTCCTAACTTCGCCCTTAATAAAGGCAATTAAGGCTGTGCGCAGGGTTTTTGCTCATAATTTTTTTCGAAGTTTATTGTATTGTATAAACAATTAGTTTTCCCAAAATAAATTTTTTAAAACATGCAAAAATTTCAGTTTTTCAAAAAATTATTTTGAAAAAACCAATTGCTGAATTGAAATAAAAAATGTGTCATTATTTTCCCCAAAGTGTCTTTCAGTTATAAGAAATTATTAAATTTTTTTTAGATAACGTGTAGGTGAGTTCAATTGCCCCCAAAAACCAAAAAAATTCAACTTTGAACTCTCATATTCCATAAAATATTCGATGAAAAAAATAATATCTCATGGCAATAGTTAGCTTTTCAATACCTTAATAATATCCAATTCAATGAACTTCGAAAAATAATTATGACCAAAAACCCTGCGCACAGTCTTAATCAATTAATTCCTACAATATTTCATTTTCTCACTCAGTGTCTCTCTTTATCTCTCTTACACTCACTCTCACTCCGTCATTCACCTTCTATCTCTCTCCCAACGTCAATCTCTTTTCTTAGCTTTATCTCTCTTCTACTTCATTCCGTCTCTTTCTCACGCTCTTTCACTGTCTTTTCGACATTATTTCTCATTCTATTTTGCTCTCTTTCATTCTCTCTCACACATTCATTCGTTTCATAACACGCTCACCCACTCTCGTTTACACCCTACAAAAAATTCCCCTCTTTACCCACCCTACAAACTCACACTATCTCTCTCTAAAATTTCATTCTTCCCCTTCTCAAAGAAATCTCACTCCAAGCTCACTTAATTGGGAGCACCGGATACATTGGAGAAACCCTACAGCTTGTGCTCTAGTACAGGGTGGTCTATTAACTGACAATATAAAGGTGCACAACTTTTCCTTTTTATTTTTTTGTAGACTTCAAAGTTACCGAAATATTCAGTGCATTCTAAATTGGAAGCGGATAAAAATCTTAATTGGATGATATTGTTTCAAGAAGCAGTCATTTCTTCAATGAGAATTAACTCAGGATACTTGCTGACTTCGAAAAAATAATAGCTTGAAATATTCATCGGAAACCCTTCTATTTATAAAATAAGTGGAACTACTAAAACTCCTACTCTCCAATTTCAGTTGAAAAATACTGATATTAAAATAATAGTAGACAAAAACAAAGATTCATTTAAAACGCTGTCGTTTTCCGAAGTAAATTTAATTTCTGATTCGCTACATTTTTATCAGAATAAATATGAACAAGTTTCAATAAATTTAGTGATTCACGCTATGAGATTATTCAGAGAAATAACTATCAGGGAAAAAATTATCAGGAGAATGTTATTAAATAAGTTGAGATTATTGATCCTATTTTTCTCATTGTTTCTAGTAGTCTATTCAACCTACAGAAATTTGTAATAGTAACACAGTAAGCCCATGGGCTTAAAGTCTGTGATTTCTTCAAGTTCATTGTGTATTCAGTCAAAATGTACAAATATTTTGATAGAATGCTGTTTTTCCAGTTCACCATGAACAAACGCATATCATAAGATTCTTATACATTTACTGGAATAAAAATTTAGACAAATTAAAATAGCTTCTATGGAAAGTGAAATTAAAGAAGTTGTAGGTACCATTCTACTTTTGTTGAAAAGTTTACTGAATTTCGATGCATAACTTATTTTCTGAAATCGTTGATATGGTAATCCATCAGAAAAATGCAGATGAGATTGTGCTGGATTTGTTGAGTTAGATTCACTTTTCTCAATAGCCCATGGTTCGATTTCCACTTAATAGAAAAGGCCTGTCGTTGTTTGAAAGAATTATTATAGGTCTACTCCTCAACCAATAAGATCGCAGAACAAGAATTAACTACATTTTAAAACTAGAATTTTGCATCCAAATTGCTGAATACTTTTCAAGTATATGCCTATAGCAACACTTCTACCAGTAATCACCTGCACGACAAGGATTTTTGAGGATTTCTCTAGACAGGCTTTCAATTTAAATCTTGCAAAGGACTTATATATGAACTTGCAAAGCCGCTTTGCTTGATCCCAGGTTTCTCATATTAAAGGCAAATTATAACGGAATCCAGCTATGATGCTTAAATTTCTTTTTACTTGAATGTTACATGATTGATGACAACTTGTCAATAATTCATCCTTTTCAATGGCAATGATGCAAAGTTATAACTTTTTGAAGTTATAATGACGCTAATTTATATTGATATCAAGTTTGGAGGTCATATGTGTCATGCGAACCTTCCTGATAAAGTCATATTGATGACTATCGATGCGAATATATTTATATCATTTATGTGTTCATTAGTCACACCTCCGTGAAATCAACTTTCAAGCTCTTACATTCAATGAAAATAGAGAAATAAATCTTTTTTGGAATACATTCTCAAGTTTTTCGAAATTTTACAGAGAATTCTACAGTTTTTCTAAGATGCCAGTTAAAGTTCAGCTGGGACTCAGCTTGCTTTTAGTTCATATATCCCGATTTTCGGCTGTTTTAAATTTATTTCTTTTCTTTCTGCTAATTTGACTGAACTTATAGTAGGCCTTAATATTGCATCCTGAATCTCTCAAACAGACAATTCTCCATTCTTCACATTCATTTAGATTTGAATAGGGTTTTTTCTCACATGGAAACCCTTTCAAAACACTATTGATGCCACAAAGAATATCTCAACCTAAACTTTTTTTGGTGGGTCATCCTACTAAAGGATATAAGCAGATGCCTTACAAAGAGGTTCTCTGTATGTTGCACGTATTCGAAATAGGCAATAGGAGACAAAAAATAACAAAGCAAAAAATTACTTAAACTTACTGGCCTAGATCAATTGTGAAACGAATTGTGTAACGCATGAGAAAAGTGGGGAAGAGGCTGAACATAAATGAAGAAATTAAAGTCATGTAGATAGATAACATGAAAATTTGAATTAAAAATTCTCTAGAAGAAGTTTTATTTTTTTACATGAGTTACAGAATAGAGATAAAACTTCAATTACTCTGCAACTAAACAAAATGATAAATAAACAGATCTCGAAAAAAATATTTTACAGAAATACAATCTTAAGCCTCATAAAAGAAAAAACATGTTTAAACAAAAGAAACAATATTTGAGATGCAAATACTCAATTGGCAATTCATTTTATTTTGTAATATTATTTTTTATCTTGTCATATTTATAATTATTATATTGCTCATTTTGTATTTTCTAAGATTGTTTGTAAAAGTTTTGTTTCTGCCAATAAACAATTTCAAATTTAAAAAAAATATATGAGATCTTAACAGTTAAAATTAATCTATGGTCAGCAAGGAGGCATCTACTAGAAATAGTTCACAAAATTATAAAATTTTCTAGGAGTAATAGTGAAAAAGTCTATTTCAGAGCCAAAAGAGTTTACCAACTCAACAAATTTATAAGTAGGTGAGTGTAACATCAAGTTAGTACGAAGTTTGTGAAGCTTTGTGAATAAAAATCTTGTGAACAGATATACCAAAAAGTTCTATATAATATAGTATATACAGGGTGTTTCGGAACTCTCTACCAATACTTCTAGACAGTGTTTCTGGACCACTAACAAAAGTAAATTCGTAATAAAATTTTTCTAAAATCCCCAGTTACTCACACAGCCGCCATTTTGTTTTTTCACTCATTATTTTTTATTCAAACACCTCTGAATGTATAATTTTGGAATTTTTCATACAGCTTTATAACAATTAAAACAATCTAAAAAAAATTAATCAGAATTTTCCGACATCAAAAAACAAAATGGCGACCACTTAAAATCTTTGAACAGGATCAAATCAATAATGGCTATTGATATCAAATAACATTTTTTAGATACTTGTATTGCAAATCCAACGATTCCTCATTTTCCAAGATTGGCCTATAATTAACAGAGATATGCTACTTTTTAGGGTGTGCGGGGGATGGAAGCGAAAAACTGCAACCCGTTCTCAACCACCGCACACCCTAAAAAGTAGCATATCTCTGTTAATTATTGGCCAACTTGGAAAATGAGAAATCGTTGGATTTGCAATAAAAGTATCTTAAAAATGTTATTCTAGTAAAATTTTTATATCATTAGCCATTATTAGTTTAATCCTGTTCAAAGATTTTAAATGGCCGCCATTTTGTTTTTTGATGTCGGAAAATTTCGATTAATTTCTTTTAGATTGTTTCAATTGTAATAAAGCTGTATGCAAAATTTCAAAATTATACATTCAGAGGTGTTCGAATAAACAATAATGAGTGCAAAAACAAAATGGCGGCTGTGTGAGTAACTGGGGATTTTAGAAAAATGTTATTACGATATTTACTTTTGTTAGTGGTTCAGAAACACTGTCTAGAAGTATTGGTAGAGAGTTCCGAAACACTCTGTATATACATTTATACAGTATTTCCAGCCGATTCTTCAGTTTGAGACTTTATTTTTTGTTCTATTAGGCTACATACATAACTCGAAATATTTTTAAATTTTGTTGAGTTTTTTAATTGTATTAATTCACTTTTTTGTTTATTCAACTCAAAACCTCAGCTTTGGATTTATGAATATCAATGAACTTTGTATAGATTATGCGCGGATAAAGTCGAGCGTCTTCATTCACGTATACAGTATTTTTCAAGAAAAGTTGAAATCTTTTCTTACATTGAAACATCAATATTGAGAGAGCTTGTGAGGGAGAGATGCATAGGTAGGGAGAGAGACTTAGGTAGGGAGAGAGACGTAGTTAGGGAGTGGAAGACTGGTCATCTCTTCCGTGGTATTGAATATCAAATTCATAAAATTTAAAACCGCCTATTTAGTATTCTCGGTACTACTTTTCTTATTTTCCACAATTACATTGTTGCGTGATACCTTCGTATTAGATTTACTGATATTTTTCCATGTAATTTGCATAATCTGGACGCGATGCATGAGAAAAATGTGGAGGTTCAAGGTGCCCAATAAATCAGGCTTAACTCTTGAAAGCAAGAAGTTATATTTCTGTGCAAAAGTGAGTCTGGGACCAATTTGGATAATAATATTGCCAGGCATGACGGTGTAGAAGTGCATTGCTCATGCTATGTAAGATTTTGATGAAAATATCATGTGCCTTATTTTTTCAATAGGCTTTCTCAATCAATTATTCATTACATTTGTAGTACTTTAAAGTAAGAGAATTAATTAATTTTTGTAGGCAAGTTTTGTACGGCTCCTATTTGAATTCATATTGTTCAATTATTCAGCGATGATTACTCAATTGAACGACATTGGTTCATTCCCTAAGATTTCTAGGTCCTTTTCATGGGATCTTGAAACTTCAATATTCAAGATAAGGATAATAATTATTGTTCATGGTGGATACTTTTGATAATTTTAAATGTTGTAATGGTAGACTGCCTGCCATTCTTATGCTCTCGATTTGATTCCCGATTTTTGTTTCATCATTCATCTCATTAGTGGGGTAAAAAGACAGTTCAAGGCCAGTTTTGTATCAAAACTTTGATACAGTTCAAGGACTGTTTTGAATCACATCTGAGTTTTGTATCAAACTCCCCCACCACCAGCTATTACTGGCTATACTTCCTCCAGATGCAACTTTTCGAAATGATAAAATCTGGTGGCCTTGCTCTCCTGAAATCATTGCATCGGTCAATTGTTCAAGTTTGAAAAGAAAAAGAAATACCTGCAGATTAGTGGTTGGCAGTAATTTATCCTATCCATACAAAAGGAAGCAACACTGACTGTTCAAACTATAGAGAAATCTCCTTTCTGTGTGTAAGAAAAAATAAAAGAATTTGAAATCGAAAAAAGAGGGGGAAAAGAACAGAAAGGAAAAATATATTAAATCATTAAGGAAATAAGAATGGAGTTAAAATGAAAAAATATAAAAAATAAGATGACAAGGGGGAAAAATTAGTAATGAAGAATATGATAAAAATGAAGAGAAGAGGGAAAAAAAGGAGAAGGGAAATAAGAAGAATATTTGTCAAGTTTCTTAAAACGAAGGAGAAAAGTAAAAAGAAATAAGATAATAGTAATCGCTCTCTGCTGCAAGAAAATAATATCGAACGGGGACGCTCGTGTACCGCGAAAACAGAATAAAGTTAGCTATTCCACTATTTTCGTATTTTGAGTAAGGTGCGGCAGACGATGCTCCTCGCATCTAGATCGGTCTTCAATAGAGATGACGAAGGTTTTGTCGGTTTACTCCCAGGATTATTTCTCGAAATTGAGAATACTCTCGAGACTTTCTCCCTGGCAACGAGACCGCCGGATCGAAAAGGTGGGCCTCTAAATATTGATATGGAGGAATAAGGCAGTTCACATGCTCCATAAGTCCTCACCGGAGCGATCTCTGCTCCATATTCTCTTTCTCGGTGCCTGTTTATCCTCTATCCCCTCTTTCCCCTTCATCCTGCTATTTATCCTTCACTCTTTGAGCTTGCACGGAACGTCCTCAAGAATATTCTTTTCTACCAGCTCGTCTGTCCCGGATGAATAATCTAGGTTGGCTCGTGAAATTTTCTATAAACTTGAGCGACCTCTACCTCAAGGAGATGTTGCTATATTCTCTTATCCAAGTTTCCAGCAGCGGTGATCAAATAAGTCTGAAGTTATTCTTCTGTAAAACTGTGGGGGAGAATAGAGGAAAAAGGGGTAAGAAGTTGTTCTGTTAATTCGTTTCAATATGAATTTAGTTGGTATTTTGATGCGAAAATCGAATTTTAATGTTATATAATTAGTAGAGGACACGTTGAAATTTTGCAGGATTAGTAGAGAAACATGATTGACATTCCACTGAATTGGAAAAAAAAGTAGGTTAATTTTTCGCATATGAATTATCTGTATAATGTATTTTGAGTTGGAACTTCCGAGCTGCACCGTTCTCAGAAAGAAAACTACTGTATATTTCCAATATTTTATTTATATAATATGATAGGAATTATGAGTCAATGACATCAAAACCGTATTTATTTATAAGAAACGAGATACCAGTTCCGGCAGTTACAACATTTTCAACACAATTGAATAGAACTAAAATAATTTTTACAGCTATTCTTATACCCTGAAATTAGTGATACTATCCAGAATGGACATAAGTTGAACAAAATGGACGTCTCCAGTAGGCTGAACTAAGCTAAAAAATGGAGAACTGTGGTTGTGTATTGAAATATGTGACATTCATTTGTGACAGTTGAAGGAACTAACCAATAATCTTAGAACAAAGCATAATCAAGAATAACAAAATGGAAAATAGTTAATTAATTATTTATCTACTCAAGATTTAGTACTTTGGTATTATTTAATTGTTTCTATGATATTATTCATTTATTGATACACAATTACGATGAATGTAAAGAGGCAACAAACTTAAAGTCCAAGACTGCTTTCTTCGTGAATTTTGACTAGGTTACATCATCGAAAATTAAATTAAATATATATGAGCAGAAATTGACCATCAACCTTGATGGTGAATGATGTTTAAAATATTCTATATTCTAACGTTTGCACATGCCAAACGTTAATGTCTGTGAATACAAAATTTCAGTCAGAAGATGTATCTAAAAAATGATGAAATTCTTTGAATTTATCCTCCTAAAATGACCTTTAAAAATAAATATATTCTATATTTTCTAGTCAAAATTGAGTGCCATCTCGTATTGCATTTATAATTAATGTCAACATGCTTAGTGAGTGAAGATGTTCAAAATTAAAATTTTTGATAAGAGCGTTACCATTGGTAATCATTGGCAACAATGTGAAAAAACAATCAATAAGTTTCAAATAGGAAGTCTCATTAGTATTAGCCTAGGAATAAACTAGAGATTTGAGAAATTTTAATTAATATTCTAATATTAAACCTCGTCTTTTATCAGAATTTTCATTTGAAGTTTTATTTAGCAAAATAATAGTTTGCAAGAAGATTATTTTCAAGATCGCAATTCCTAAAGAATGCTGTTCTATCAAGAAATGAATTCTTCTCCCACATTAAAACTTGAACGAGATATTTCGCTATAAATATTGTGAATCTTCCTCCTACAGGCAAGCAATGTTTGACTGCAAATTTGTATGTCTGAACAACTTTCAGCCAATCAAGAGATGATTGACGTGAGTTTGTATAGATTGTCTCTCGTCGTAGTCCTTTTTTACGTTTTTCGTTTTGTCTATTAGCTTAACTAGATGCCGGAAAGGTTTATTCGAAGAGGAAGATGTAGCCTATATATCAATGGTCCACAGAACTACAGATACATCCTCTGTGCTATTGTTCCCCCTCGCCATATTTACTCTATCCTGCTGTGAACCAACTCACTAATTTGCCAAAATTTTTCTATAAACGTTTGGCAGGTGCAGATATGTTTGTGAATTCAAAATGTTAGTCAGAAGATGTATCTAAAAATTATGAAATTTGTGGGATTTATCCTGTTAAAATGATATTCAAAAATAAATATAGCAGCAGCCATGATTATATTTCTCATATTAATAAACTATGATTGATAACCTCCTTCTCATGATAAATCTGAATGATTTATAATCTTTGTCATAATTTGCATTACAACTGAACGAAAAAAAATACAATCTCCGTTTTAATCTCCATTCCAAGAATTACCAATTTGATTCCAACATCCTGGATTTTCTATGGGAAAATATCGATAGTCTATAATCAAATCTTAGATAGTGACAGGCTATAATATAGATAATAATCAAAAAGATGTATAATGATATAATTTCGTAGTAAATGGAATATTTTTCCGAAACAATGTCTTTAATCCTTCTGTTCTAATCAACGTAAATCTTTTCCTGTGGGCTTTAAGTTACGTGATTTGATAATTTTTTCTGATACCTAGATCTGATATCTAGATTTTTTCTGATAGGCTTTGAAGCTACCCTACTAATACCTCATGAGCTGAAGGTATAAATTATATTAGCTTACTATAGCTTTGTTACAAATTCTAATAACCTACATGAATGTATCATCCATGCATTTTAAATAATTATAAAAAAGAAATTCAAATAGAAAGTGGTAAGACAAATAAATAATAAAACTGTGACTTGTAAAAATCATTTTACTTCAATTTGTCTTTGAAGTATAGTGACGGATGAGGAAATTATCATGATTATCAGCAGAAAAAAATATAACTGAAACTGAAAAATGTACAATAAACAATCATCCTTATAGCATCCTTATTTATATTTAGAGCTTCAAATGTTGAGACTTACTAGTTTTCTTTCCTTTTCAATATTCAACTGGATATCGCAGGAAATTTCAACACGAGTCGACTTGCCAGTATTTTTGAAAGGCTCAAACTCAAAACATGAAATTCAAACTAGGTAGGAAAAAATTCAACCTACATTCTCTATATCCAGATCTTGCAATAAAAATCATTCCGAAACCTCAATTTTCCTCAAAAGTCTGAGCAGAAATTAACTTCTCAACCCCCACCTTCATAATAAAAATGGAACTAACGCTACGTTCTTCTCCCCCACGTTCCGCATTACAACCTGCGTTCCAAGATGGAGAGGAGACATTTTTTATATTGTCCGATCAAAGGTGGAGCGTGTATTATTCATGTCGCTTGGAAGCACGGGAGCCGGCTGATTCAAAATGGATGCTCGGCTACGATTGGGCAATTCTACCTTCCAGGCAGCAGGTGATGGTTTTGGGACACGCGAGACGCCTGAAAGCGAATGCATAGGGTGATACTATTATATTCAAATTTGAAATAACGTAGCGTATTATAAATTGTACATTCAATTGCTTGGTTGTACCTAAACTTCCTTATTCAAATCAAATCAATCTTTAGATAGAACGAAAAAGATAAGAGTCTATTACGGGGAAAAATACAATCACACAAGTTTGATCAAAATTCAATCAAACCTCTCCTCTTTTCTGAATATTACATTGACTCTTGATAAGTGATTATTTTTAATTTTATTATATTTGTGTGAATCGGGTGGCACACCCGATTTGATGGTAGGTATACCATCATATCTGAAAGGCATATTTGAAAGGTAGACATGGTGAGAAATTTCCATTGAAAAAATACTGTTTGATATCTCCCTGTCTAATACGCCTGAAATAGACCTAAAGCTGGTTTTTCAAAGCCTTAATTTTCCAACTTCTGCAACAATCATGAGAAATTGTGTCAAAAGCTTTTGACATATCATACTAAAGTGACTTTATAAAGACAGTGCCTTTGCATTTAGCCGCCATAATAATGTCTCCTTTTCATGCTAGATATTAGATATATATTAGAAACATAAGTTTTCTACATGACTGCAGGGCTCCGACAACATAATACGCTTGAAAACTTTTCATTTCCCGACTGCGTAGCCTAGATAAAATAGAATATCATATGTCCATGATACAAACTACATTGACTGTAAAGTGATAGATCTCAGTCACTGAAGCCGACACCAAAATGCGGATTGGCCGAATTATGCAATCAGAATCGAGACGTCTAATGACCGCACTGTCTATATAAAGTCACTATAATCATATCAGATACCAAAATCTTTTTTTTTGAGGATGAAGCCCACATAGGTCTTAGACATGTGCTTGAGTAATGAGTTGGATAATGGTGATTGATAAGTTGGACCTACAGTTTTAGGTGAGTTCCGAACCACCGGGAAGTGATTTTACAGCAGAGAACAGTTTATTTTTTGCTGGCCAATCTAATTGGTCACTGTTACAAACAGGCCCTACGAGAACGCAGCTTATCTCTATCTGATTGAACCGATACCTGCTACGGCTCGCGGCTATCACTTTCCTTTCTATCATCTGAAGCATTGATGCAACCTTTAATGAAATTGAGAACTTTGTAACTCTTCTAGGTCTAAAACCATATTGATTTTTCGCAAATAGCTGTTTGTCTTCAGAAAACTGATCACTCTGGCATTCAACAAAATTTCAAGAACCTTAGCCACAATTGGTTTAATTAACACTGGGCGATAGTTGCTACAATCACACTATTGTCAAAGTGTTTCAGCTACTCGCTTGTAACTGTAAACTTGCTCTGTCTGATAAAGCATTTCAGAAGTTCCTCAAGTTGAGAGACACTATAGGAACATTCATAAACACGGCCCTAGATCACTTGAGCACTAAAGTCAACTGAAAACAGCTCAGAATAAAATAACATAGGCCTACATCAGCTATAGGCCTGACGTGCTTTTTTTTCCATTAAAATTTTTCACTATACACATGAATTCAAATACTTAGTATGCTGTTGTATATATAGATTTTATTACACTCACTGTATAGGCCTAATTATTAAACTGTATAGAGCTTTTAAATAGAAATAAGCGTTCACGAGTTGAGTAGACTCATTGCTTCAATTAAATCTGATTGGCCTGATCATAGATTTTTCTATCAAATCATAGACTGGCTCCTTTAATTTATTGATCTTTGTATGGTCTTTTAATGGCTACTTATTGACCTCAATTCAAGGAGAATTCATAAAGATGCTGCTACAACGATGAACTGCACGTGTCACTCAAGACATTGATCGATTTCAAAGGCCTTGACTGTGAATAGAGGAACAAAAATTATTGATCAATAACAGTGTTTTGATTAATAAATTAATAATATTAATTTACTATCATAATATTAATAAAATTGGAAAATAAATTACTCTTCCTCCATTTTTATAACTTATTTAATACAAGAGAGCACGTTATCGTCAATTGCACTAGTTTGACCAAGACTGTTAGAATGAATTCTAAACTTAATTAATTGAACTTAGTTCATTTATACTATCTTTCATACTTTATACTTTTCAATATCTTTATATTTTTTGATTGCATTTTAAAAATGTTTGGTAAATGTTGGCCTATGCGACGAATAAGTCATTTCTGCTATTTCCATTTTAATATTATTCTTGTTCACTGAATAGGAATAAAAGTGATGGAGTGTCGATTATTTATATTGCGAACTTGACATTTGAACTCAAATCAGTTTATGTAGGCCTAATTGCCGATAAACAAAATCGCGATTCTAATCAGGATGGAAGTTACTGAAAATGCAATTCTACTACTGTACTAAGTTAGAATGCAGACTTTGAATAGAAATATGAGAATTAAACCATGACTTATTAAGATCGTATTGGTTACAATGATTATTGAAATAATATCGTTACATAAGTATAAAGAACATTTTCTATAATAATGTAGTATTCGATATTATTCAATATTAATACTGAATGGAATATTTTACACTAATTATCGATAATTAATTTGATAATTGTTAGAGTAAGTGTACCTGACTTCCAGCTGGAAATTCAATTTCTAGTTTCCTTTAAACTTCCTCACAGAGGGAACAATTCCCTCGATGTAGTTGTATTGTGGGACAATTTAGAGACAAACTTGAAGGTCGTATAAAAAATCTTTAACTGATGACCTAAACCTTTCATACACGTACCAGGAAACGATTTTTTCTCAAGTATTCTTGACAAAGCTTGCCGAGTCAGGTAGAACAAGTTGACACTCAAACACGAATGGCTTTCTAGAGCAAAAAATATTTCATGATCAACAAAAACTAGCAAGAACCTAACCAGCCTACAAACTGCTTAAGAATGATGGACCAGCCATTATTCAGAGCCACCTATAACGGTAATGAGACAATGTTATTCATTCTACGATAGCCTAACAATGAATTTGAAAGTTCAATATTTTTTGTTCGATTTTTTCCTGGTTTCTTCCCTCTTTGTAGCACAAAGTCCATCTTTTTGTTGCACCTTTCTTCTTCCTTTATTTTGTATAGTCGCTCTAGTCCACAGCTTTCTCAGATCTCTACAAGTTTGAACATGATTATTTCAATATCTTGAATCTTAAATTTGGCTACAAATACAAATTTTCTCAAAAATCTCATCAGATATCCTTCCTATAAGGAATTTAACGCCAAAAATGTTAGTAACCACCATAGGTGCTAATTGTTAATACTGCATTCAATACCAATATCTTGAATATCTTCCTCTTTATAGCACAAAGTCCATATTTTTTTGTTGCTCTTTTCTTCTTCCTTTATTTTGTACTAATTTTCTCAACAATCTCATCAGATACCCTTGCTATAAGCAATTTCACACCAAAAATATTAGTAACCACCTTAAGTGCTAATTGTTAATTGTTAAGTGCTAATTGTTAATTGTTAAGTGCTAATTGTTAATTGTTAAGTGCTAATTGGCATTCAATACCAACAACAATATGATTATTTTTCCAACAATCTATGATACACATTTTTCAAATATGATTTACAAAACGAATCAAACTTCATTGTTCACTTGGAACAATAACTTAATATTAGAACAATAATATTGATTATTATACCAACAATTATTCGAACATCTACTTCATGAGAGATTCTGCTTCAAAAATACAAATTTCTTTATATCTTAAGAGCACAATCAGCTTTGATGGTTTATCTAGTAGCAAAGGTGATCTGTTGAGAACACTCAGCTTTCTTCAAATTTTTTTCTAAAATATGATTTTCAAAATGAATCAATCTTCATTGTTCGCTTAGAACAATAATATTGATTATTGTCCCAGCATATTAGATTTTGGTGGGCCGCTTAGCGCAGTTGGTTGGGGCGTCACAACTTCAGCTTGCTGTCGTTTAAGTGGTCGTGGGTTCGAATCCCGCTCCACCGTCAGGCATTTATATGTAATCATTCACCTCATTACCCACGCACAAGACTCGGACTCATGTGAGCATCATCAGCAAAAAAAAACCCCAATTATTCGAGCATCTTCTTCATGAGAGATTCTGCTTCAAAAATACGATTTTATTTATATCTCAAGAGCACAATCAGCTTTGATGGTTTACCAAGAAACAAAGGTGATCTTTTGAGAGCACTCAGCTTTCTTCAAATTTGGCCGCGCTGCTGTTTGTATGATGAGAAACACGTGGAAGTAGTTGAGTGAGTTTAGCTGATGTGTGCTGCTGGCTCCATCAACTCACACAGCCACAAAATGAATAGAGCGGGAGAAAATAATGTTGATGAAATAAAAGTGAAGAAAGTGCACAGAAGACGAACAACGGACCTGCTTCGATGGGTCTTTATAACAAGAAAAGTAATCCCTTACAGAGAAAACCTCTTCTGCAGCAAAATGAAGGAGCAGCATTGCGGCTGGCGCTTGTATATACAGGCCGATCCTAAACCACCTAAATTGGGTCATTTTTTTGCTTTCAACAAAACACAATTTTCTCTCCGTTGCTGCTAGCTCCCGGTCGTTCCAAGCAACCCTCATTTTCCGACGAAGCTTTTCCGACGAGCAATGCGCGATGAGAAAACTGTGGAAAACTACAGGGGAGTTGGGGAACACAATAGACGGTTTTCCCATTTACTCTTCTCGTCTTATTTCTGTACCATCGATTCCTTCGAGACGACTTCGTTAGCCAGCTCCTTCATCCAAGCTGCTTCTTGATACATTTACCCGGGAAAAACGTTCAAATCATTTTCTTCTTTCCTCCAATCGGGATAGCTTTGCTCCGACAATCCCCTTGAGTGAATATATAAAAATATAAATACCAGCAATCTCCACAAGGGAATATATGAATACTGTACACAAATAAACACACTAGCGTACACAGGAAAGGGGGGGGGAAATATTTCTGGAACTTACTTGGAGAATATAAATATATAGTGGCACTGAAACACTGGCAAAGAAAAAAATTGATCAAAAAAGTGAGTGAAAAGTAGGTAGACTCTCTGTAGAAAATTGAGAGAGTGTGAGAATGAGAGATAGACAGACAGAGAGAGAGAGAGAGGGAAGAGTGAGAGAGTAAGAGAGAGAGAGCGTATGAGTGGGAGAGAAAGATAGTGTGAGTGAGACAGACAAACAGAGAGAGAGATTGTGAGAGTTCGAGTGAGTGATTTTGATTGAGAAGAAATGATGAAGAGAGGAGTGAGAAAGAGAATCAATAAAGAGAGTAGAACCTGAGAGAGAAAAGTATGGTTGACCGTCGCTTGATGTCCAGCCATCAGTCATAACTTAGCTTTTAGCTTTATGCTATTACTTATACTTCTTCTATTTTTCTTCTTACCTTCTTATTCTCTTCCCTGCCCCTCTCCACCTGCTAACCAATAAGACTCACCTTCATACTTTTCTTCCCCCATATTGCTTTCCATACCTTTCCAAAACCCCAATTTTCCCCATTTCTCCTCCATCCCTGAGGACTAGCTTCTGCAATATTTTGTCAACCCTGGGGGAAATGAAATGAAACAAGCCTGTCGTCTTTTGACTGTTTGGTCTCCCCTTTTTCCAATTTCCTCCAACAGTATCTTTGATTATTCCCCAGCAACAAACCTATAGGGTAGTGGAAGTGTGGGGGAAGGGGGAAGCAGGTGAGTTTCCATTGTTCGATGTACAATAACTTCGAGATTGGATTTCTGTGTTCTGCATTCATCAATAATTTACAGCATCCAGGCGCGGTACTATGATTTTTCTTCTGTTTTGTGTTGGATATCCTATCTCAGATTCATGAAACTTTTGAAACCTAATATTATTATTCTAGTTAATGCACCTCTTCCAAAAAATCAATAAAATTGAATAATCTTTTAATTTGATGTTAGGACCATTTCAAGTAGGAAAACACTGAAGACACAATGGGTAATGGAATTGGAAACATACTGTTGTAACTCTGGTGATCATCGATAATGAAAGACAGTTTGAGCAAAACTAATTCTTACCTGACTGCTCTATTTCTCAGCTTGTTCTACTATCTATAGCATCTTGTAATCAGAGCACGCTGAAGCATAAAGTGGTCAGGTTCTAATAATTATCGTTATTGTAGTTTTGTTTGAAACCTCAAATTCCATTCTTCAATAGGGAAAAATATTATCCAGTAACAGAATTCAATAATTTATTCATGAAAATACCAATATTATACATTTTTGCGGCGTTAAATGTTTTGGAAGTAAATATTTCCAAAATTTTATCGTAATTATTACAAACTCACTTGGTTTTTGCGATCTAAATGTACATGATTGTTATTTGCTAGAGTTTGAAATTTCAAGCAATAGACTAGAGTTCTGCAACTACTTTGGAGAAATTCATTTTTGCATTAGTAGAGAACTATTTAAATGAATGAAATGAAACAACTTTCTAAATGAGTGAATGGAACAAAAAATATTCAAGAAGAACAATTCTCAAGTCGAATTTCAAAACCAATATTATACCATTGATCGTTCAATAATTTAGAAAATAATTATATTTTTCTAGACCAACAAAGTATAACCAAAACTCAAATATAGACATATTTTTAAATTTTCAGACTTAAATTTTTATTCAAGATTCTCATATTTCCAGAATCATGACAACCAAAAATTCTCTTTTTCCTTCAACTAGGAAAGAGAGAGAGAGAGAGAGAGAGAGAGAGAGAGAGAGAGAGAGAGTGAGAGAGAGAGAGAGAGAGTGAGAGAGAGAGCGAGAGAGAGGGAGAAAGAGAACTAAAAAAGAAGAAAAAGGAGAAAGATAAATTGATATACTCACATAAAAGGATAGCAGTGTTATGGAAATGAGGAAGACAAAGTAAGTATTCTTATCTAAATAGATGGAAGTTTGTAGCATCTCCTCAGAGATGTTTGAGAGGCTGTAAGAAAGTTGAAAGAAGTCACAGTTGAAGAGTCTAGGCGGCAAAAATAAGTCAATGAAGAAGGAAGATTAGCTGAAGGAAAGAGCGATGTAAGCTAGAAGAAGAAGAGGTGAAATTAGACCGAGATCAAGTCGAAAAACATTTTCAAGATTGGAAAATCTCATATCCTAATTGTATCTAATAAACTTTCTCAAGGTTCTCAAGCTCTTCCATGTCTTATAAGCAGTCTTCTCCTTTCAGAAATTTATAGCTTGTAGGTTTTACTCCAGCATTTTAGCTCCAGCCATAAAATCTTACGCCCGCAACGCTGGAGTGCAACTTTTCATCAAACTTTTAAACTTTATCTAATAAAATAACTTTGTTTTAAAATACGCACACATATTCGCAGTAATTCCGTAATAGATCGATACACATTTTATAACTTGATAGCTGAAGAGTCTGGTACCCCTAATCCTTAATAAAAATATTTCTTATCAAGACAAATGTGTATTTATTATAATAAAACATCGCCTCCGCTTTGAAAATAGGAATACAGAAACTTGTGATAAGTTTTTAAGATTAAGGAGAAATTGGATTTTCAGACTGCTGAGTCATTTACATTCTCAGCCGACAAAATTTTACGAGGATTTAATAAACTTGAGTAAAACTGGCAAGTTTGTCAAATTAAGAAATTATTTTGTTAGGATCCAAATTCAGTGAATAAAATATTGGAGCAATGAAAGGGTAAATATTTTATACAGATCAGGAAGACTTTGTTTTATACTCTACAATGGAATATTGTGAGATGTCTGCATTTGAAGCAAACTTCTTATTACATAGATCGAGAAAGTCATTTCATTATTTTTTTAGTATGTAATAGCATAGCTATTTGTTTAACTACTAAAAACACTACCTGCTGGAAAAGTATCCGATCGGATGTTACAAAAAGTGTAATTTGAATCGATTTTTGTAGTTAATGAGAAAGTTTTATTTTTAAGTTTTAAACAGTCTGACCTGATATGAAGATAAAAAGCAAAAGAACAGAAATTCCCGAACAGTTCATGTTATAGTTACCATTAAAGATCATAGTTACCATTATTGAATGATTTAATAGTTCAACTTCCTCCTTCAATTTTCTGATTATTTTTTCATTTTTCCTATTTTCTAACTTAATCAACTTGGAATTCATGTTCTGTCCATTTGCTCAGCTTCTTTGTAATGAGATATTTTACAAAAAAAATTGAGTATGGAATACAATGAAAAACTAAGCTGGAAAATATAGAATATTAGTCATTAAAGTGAGTAATTCTCTATAGTAATTCATCAATTGCATTCACCAAGAAGCATTCATTATTAGTGGAGGATTTATCTTGAAAGTACTTATTAAAATGTAGAAACCATAGAAGAGGACTAAGAATTCTATATCAAATGATATCAAAAGACTTGAGAGTCTATAAGAGTAAACATTACATGAGGCAATCGCTTTATTAACTCATTTATTCCCATATCTCAATTGTATTGTATGAGGTCATTTTCCTAATACAGTGAAATTTTTTAGTTTTTCAGATTATAATATTATTCTTGAATGTTGTATGCTTGGGAATGTTTGTAACCAACATGAGCTTCAATTTTAGAATAATTGACTTTATAAATAAATGTCATTCCGCTCTGTTGTCTAGAGCATCGTCAGACGACCCACAGTACACTCACTGTACTGTGGGTCGTCTGACGATGCTCTAGACAACAGAGCGAAACGGCCGTCACGCCATAACGTGAGTTAATTTCCATTTAAAAGTGTTTTTTTCAAGTTTATATTACATATTAGTGGAAACAAGATGGATCTTCAACATCATAAAATGTCATTCATTTAAAATAGCAGGTCCACCATGTTCCCCGTAACATGGCTCAAACGGCGAGGTTGAACTACCCGTGAGGGTCTCCCCACCATTAAAAGCCATACGCTTATTATTATTATTATTATTGCGCATGAGCACTGGGTAATTTGAAACGAAAAAGAAAATGAAGGCGAAAATGTGAGCAAAATAAAGTTTTCGAACGAACACTTTATTCACTCCATGTTTCACGGGTGATGATTAATTATTTTCAGCTACCATTATCGTACTTCAGCTCTGCTCACCCGACTTAGCTACTTAGATCAGCTCAGCAACTTAATAAGTTACTTAGTTAATATATTCTATTAAAGCATGTAAGTTAGTAGCTTACTAAAGTAGTAATAACCATTATTGCTTCAAACTTCAAAGCTCAATAGTTGCAGCCTAATGTTACCAATGTAGCCCTTAGTTTGAATTGCATGCTTTCATCACTTATCACTATTAGTCTGCCTTCTCTATTACATAATTATTACCACTTTTTCTTATCCATTTCCCCACTTCTTTCTCCGCTCATTCTTTGTCCTACATACTATTCTCAACTGACCTTCATTAATAAGTGAATTATAAGTACAGTGTTCAAGCATAGAAATCTGAAACTTTACGGCTTCCAGGAGACCGAGATTATCATAATCTAGTACAGACTAAGCTTCACTTAAAAATAGCCATTCTATATTTCTATGCATAACCCAGAAGGCTGCCTTAGAGTAGGACTAATAATACTTATCATACAATTTTGTCTGAATATGCTTATTTCATGCCACTTTACTCCAAAATTTTCTCCTTGAACAATTTTCTACTTCGTTTCCACTCATTGCTTGCGGATTCATCTTGCTTGCAAAATTATTGCATAAACTATTTTTATCAGTATTCTACAGATAAGTGTTACAAGGAGAACATATAGTATTGCGAGAAATACAATTTACTAATCTTTGTGAGAGATCATTGGAATTTGGAAAAAATATAATTTGAAAGAGGCTGGACAGTTTGACTTTATCGAGATATTTAAGGGTAAAGAATATTCATCCTTTTTTAGTAATAGAGAATGGTCCAAATTGGTGGTTATTGACGATATTGAATGATATTCTTATAGAGCTGACATTTCAAGCTATCCTTGAATAACGCCAGATGCTGGTTTGATTGATTTTCAAACCGATTAAAAAAATATATAAAGTCCAATCAGTATATCTAGTCCAATCAGTTTGATTTGGAGGTTTGAAATTTATTGGATCTAGAAGAAATTCTTCCAAGTTGACCAAATTGATCCTTTACGACAGTTTTGTAAACGTTTTCCATCAATTTACTGACATGTAGCACATTCGTTCAGGACAATATCACCCAATAGTTATGAGTTATTTTGATGCAAAAAGAAATCTAGTGAATTCGATTTTCAAGGCATGGTTCTAATCTAACAGGAGTAAACATTTCGAGGGAAACAAAGACCTTTACTGGGCTCTGTCCAAAGCTTTTTACTATTTACTATAGGTCATCACTAATACAGATAATCTTCATCAGGGCTCTCTAAACTACGGCCCGCGACATTGTGATTAATACGGCCCGTGACCGCTCACATGGTTTTGACACTTAATATTATTTTTACCAATAATTCCACTACTTTATCAATATATCATTTTACTATCAGATTTAGCAGTTGTATATGTTTGCTGAAAGAGCATAGGCTACTTGACGACTTTAGAAGTTATATAAGTGATCCGCAGCTCGCTATGCTCGCCTTAACCGTCCAATTGGAGAAGGAGCATTATATAATTTTAAAAAGTTATTACAGAATTTATTGTGCATTATGAAATACTGAAAGCTTAACTTGGAACTAATCTAGAATTTTAAATGAACCAAACTTGTAATTTTGGGGTTTTTTGGCTGTTGGGTAATTCAACATCTTATTTTTAAAACCTAATTCCCTACAAGTTTCATTGGAGAACAATATCGTTTAATCAACAAATAATCAAGCTTATTCACTAAAAACTTGAAAGCCCCTGTTTTTATAGCCATTTTGTGTATATTATGAAATACCACAATAATTACGGCCATAACAGACTTCTAACATGTTTTATCCGGTTTTCAGCTCTTTTTGCATAAAACCTATCCAACTTACCACTCAAAAGAAGGCCCTGAAGATTTATGATTGAGTAAATTGATAGGGAGAGCTGCCGATTGTAGTCATCTTTGGCATCTTTGATCAAAGGAATAATATTTTTAATTCAATGAATTTATTTTCAGAAAAGACGTACGGTACAAATCACTCTACTAATAAGGAGCAAGTCCGTGCTAATAGGTAGAGGAGGTGATGGGTGATGAAGAGTTATTTGTGATGGTGAGGGAGGGGTAGTAGGTGGTTATGATGAAGAGGGGGGGGGGAAAGGATTCCTCCCAAAACTCTCAATAGATAGTAAAAAATGAAAACGGTTCTGGCACTCGGTACCTATTGGGTAAGTCTGAAAAGTTTGGAGACCCCTGATACTACAGTATAACTTAACATTGATAAGCAGAAAATTGTTAATTAAATAATTGGAACAAGCAGTTGAATGATTTCATCCAACTATTCAGAACGTAATTCATTAAAGAAGTAAGTTATAATTTTATGGTGTTATTGTAGCCTATAGTGAAAACTATAGGCCTATGGTGGAAAATAGTAGCCTGTATTATTTTCTTCTAAATCGGCTAAACATTTATTATACCCATGTTCCCCCAATTACCTTCATATTTAAAAAGTAGCCTATATATTGATCTTTTGTAGGATAATTTTCCCCACTTTTAATTTTCCCAACTCTAATATTGATTAATGATCCATAAAACTCCAGTGTTGCTCGGATCAAAGAGTTGATAACTAGGGTGTCAGATTATAGTGAGGGAAAAATGAGAATCATTTGAAAGAATCTTAAAACTTTCACCATTTTTAAGCTTTACTGATTTTAAGCTTTACTGATTTTAAGCTTCAATTAAGCCCTTTGCATTGGGGTGAGCTAGTTGAGAAACTTTCAATCAAAACCTAACCACCATCTTTAAAAGGCGAAGTTGATAATAGGAAGTCTCTTCTTGCAATGAACCTCAAACCAAATCAATAGATTAACAAAATAATAGAATTTTCAAATGAGGGGGTTGATAATAATATTCATAGAAAAATTCCTCATCCACGTTGGTTGAAAGTAGTCCAAGGATCTCGTACGTTTCCATATAAGTTAATATGGAAAGGCTATAGGTTATCGGCCTGTCCATTCGTTGTCAAAAAAGCGCTCCAGCAATGCAAAATTCGTTCTTGAAAGCTTGAGAAATATATTCTGCATTGTAATTTGCAGCTACACCAGCCTAATCTTATAAACTGATTGAGGTATGCATGCTTCAAAATGGAGTTTGTTCAGAACCACGCTTAAGATAATGCTAATGCTAACCTGAGCCTAACTGCTCTACAGTGGCGGATCCAGAAAATGTTTTTGGGGGTGGCTGGTTTACGTACTGATGATGATGGGGGGGGGGGGGGGGGGATAGAGGTGAACTGAAAACAAGTATTGCGAAAGCTCTTGAATTTTTCATAATCAATCATACCCGAACTATAACTATTCATATGATTGGGAAATAAAAAATAGCTTTACTAGTGCTTTGAACCATATCGGCGATAAAATTAACTTAAATTTAAAGTATATTGGACAATTTTTATTGAATTATGGCTGAATCTGGTGTGTTCAACAGTTTGTCAAGGAACATAGACCTAGTATTATTCCGGTATTACGGTCATATTATTCAATTTTTAAGAATGAAAATCAATGTGGGAGCTTTAATAAGATACAAATTTTTCAATGAACTAATGTTTCATCTAGTTTTAATAGATAAACTTTGTGTGAATTCCACACTGTAAAAAGAGATGTTTTTCCAAAGTTTTTATCTGACGATTAGTTTTCCTCTTATAGAAATATGGGATCTATAATATTACAATTGAAGACTTAGTAGTGGAATTAGGTAATTCTTGCTATAATGAATATTTTACGAGCTTCAAACTGATTATATTGGAAAAAATTTACACTCTGGAGGTTTTGGGGGGGGCTTCAGCCCGAAAGCCCTCCCCCCCGTAAATCCGCCACTGCTGCTCTATGCATCTGGCTACTATATATAGAATCTTCCTTTTGGTTTCTCAAACAATAGGTTTCTCTATCAATAGGTTGCAATGATGCTTTCAATATAAAATAATGATTTTAATAAAATAAATGCTCTTACAAGACATGAAAAGCGAGGGGATGTGGGCTCAGTAGAAGCGACATAACCTCCAAACTAAGGAGGCTCATTTCGGAAAGACATTATCTACCCAATCTCATCAATTATTGAGTTTTAATCACTTCATTCTCGCATTAAATTTCCAACGGACACTTGCATTTACGTGAATTTTAATTAATTAAAAAATGTTGTATGATTTGAATTGATAATTACCTGCAGCATCAAGTCAAATGATAAGTTATTTAGATAATAAGGTAGTTTTTAGAATGGCCGCTATAAAGACTGGCTTCGCACAGTGCTCCCAGGTGGTGAGCTGGGTTGTATCGTCTGCACATGCGCAGAATATAAGGCCCGGGTAGCTTTTTGTATGGATCAGACCGGATTAGGACAAGTCTGCGCAGGTCCCTATCTCTGGCATTTCCAAGCATAACCATCAATCCTCCGTCTCTCTTCATCTACAAGAAAGGTGGCACAATCATTCAACCTCTCTTTCCTTTCCACTTTCCGTCGAGAAAAGAAAATGTTTTTCCATTTCCCCGGTCCCGGTTTTTCATTCTTGCACTCGAGAGAAAATTGTCTTCTCATACCTTTAAGACGTTTTCCACTTTTCCCCCACCTGATATTATCTGGAGGAAAAATATCCTACCTAAGAGGCAAGCTTTTCTGCTGTCGTAAAATTTTACAATTATTATAAAAAAGCTTTCATTTATAATAGAAAGAAAAAATAAGGCGTCTAGTGTAGTATATATACAGGCAACGTACTCACATTGTAATGCCATGTAGACCTACTATTTTTTCTAGCCCACCTATTTCCTTCACAATTTCATACCCGTGTTGGAAGAAAAAACTGAGATAACCTTCCAATGGTAAAAGTATATTGTTTTTATAGCACTGCAACAGAAATCTACAGCACGGGCTACTTGGAAAATCTCAATATTTTTCATAGTCGCCAGCTATAAAGTCGAACAGACGTCAATAAAACGAAAAAGGATTTTTGTCTTTTGTATTTTCCTCAGTTGATATTTCAGATTGAATACCATCAAAATGAATTGGGGCCATGAAAAAGTGGTAGTATAATAAAACAAAAATTAGTCGGATGAAATCTTGTAGGTTAATGGCAATCAAAGAGTAACCTTTTTAAGAGTAGTTCTTAATTTGATAACTAGCCAAATTATTTCACCTGAAAGCTGGTTTAAGTCGTTCTGGTATTAAATAGACATTCATAAAAAGGCCACACATTCAAAAAAGTAGGGTTGAGCAAGCACTATGTTCATCCCGATCAATCTAATAGTCTAAAAATAACTTGGCTCTTATTTGTAAAAGAGATTTATATCAATTTTTTTCAGAAGATGAAACCCACATAGATTTGAGACCCGTGCATGGGTAGTGATTGATGAGTTGGACCTGCAGTTTTAGGTGGGTTCCGAATTTCCGGGTATATTTAATATTGAATATTTTTCGAAGAAATTAATTGCGTTCAATTTCATAATGAATAAATAGATTAACACAAAATTTTAAATAATTAATAAGTTAATTTATAAATGTAACTATTATTCCAATTATTGTATAAATAAGAATGACTCCAACATATCGTCACTCAGCACATCTACAACCCCACACCCTCATAGTCCTTTTTTTCAAACTGTTCTTTATTTTCATTTTGTTTAGGCCTATTTATATTAGTGAGATTTTGTTAATATAAAGTATAATTGATAGTTCACACATTTTTTTACATGAAAGTTCAAGCAATGTAAACAAACTATAATTATTCAGAACTATAAATTCCAACTAATGTATATTGTTAATCTGATGTTGAAGATTCATCTTGTTTCCACTAATATGTATTATAAACTTAAAAAACACTTTTGAATGGAAATTGACTCACGTTATGGCGTGACGGCCGTTTCGCTCTGTTGTCTAGAGCATCATCAGACGACCCACAGTACACTCTAAGTATACTGAGTGTACTGTGGGTCGTCTGATGATGCTCTAGACAACAGAGCGAAACGGCCGTCATGCCATAACGTGAGTCAATTTCCATTCAAAATTGTTTTTTAAGTTTATAATTGTTAATCTAATACTGTTTCCTCTTTTTTCACAGGTAATCAAGGAGAGCTAGCCCATAGATATAATCAAGACGCTAAGTGTCATCATGTTTGGTAAGTGATTGAAAGAGAATTTATTTTAGATACTCTCATTCTTCGTAGTAATCAATTTATAACCCTTTCAAGATTAATGTTCATTTTTTTAATTCTACAGAAACTTGGCATTTTGATGTTTAAATTATTTAAATTACAAGCTTTTCTAAAACTTCTGCTCCTCAGATCCTCTATTACATACTGACTTCTAAATATCTACATGCCTATATACCTACATTAAATCTGATTAATATGTAGGTACACAGGAAAGTACATAAAGTAGCCATACATTTATTTTTTCTTTCATTCCAAGTCCTGATTCTAAATAAACAATGCTGTTGGCGATGACAATTTATTTATTCTATGAAGAAAATAGCCAGCAAACTTCCTTTCCTGTTAATCAATCATAGCATGCTAATAAGAAGAGAGTTTTCTGCATAAATTAGGTGAAGACTCATCAAAGAACTGTCAGTTGGTTTTTGTTTTTTTCCCCTGCTGATTAGGCTAACCTCAAGAAACTCCATCAAGCCACCGCCATGTTTTTTTTATTATTATTTTCAGGGAGTATGGCGGTATATTTAAATCAGTAGCCATCTGTAGACGACATATGTCGAATTGTGCTAGTAAATTTTAATAAGATCTGACCTACGCTTTTCTTTTTTGCCCCTAGCTACTCTTATCAATTGACAAGGTGAATGCTTCTTAATCACGTGACCAAACAAAATAAACCATAAACAATGCTTTCCATGGTCACCAATAAGTCCAAACCCCCCTAATTTGACTTCTTCTTTTTGATGTGTCTTCAGACCTTAATTATATCTTCCTTCAAACAGGAACACCGGCCATAAACAAGCGTAACAAAACAACTGTTCAAGTTAGTATCTAACTAACAAGATTGATGAGTGAATTTGAAAGATCTACTTGGGACCACCTGCTAAGAAAGTTAAGTTTATACACGAAGCTCATTTAAATACCTTATTCTTGTAATATGTAAAAAAAAATTTTCTCTTTTCTCAGTCATTTGCAGATTGCCTTGCAATTAGTGGCATTACTATGTGCTGATGGAATAAGCACTATTCCAATTATAAATTTAATGCTCAACCATGAAATTATAATCAATTGTTAGATTTGCCTCTCTATTCAAATAAATATACACAAATTAAATCTGTTTGTGAAATTTTTTATACATTTTTAGGGATGACACGTAGTTGGAATGATAGAAAATTTAAATAAATATGATATAAAAAACAAATATAATCACTAATAATTTCTATTACAGATGTGAAATCGTCGAATGGATTTTGAAAAAATCTCTATACAGAAAACTGAATGATTGATAAATGATTGGAATAATATTTATTTTTAATAATCATATTTATAATATCATATCCACTATAATTGTCTTCAATGAGAATTCCAATGTCCCTTACGTCAATATTTTCAATAATTTGAATAGTAGATATTTTTAAATAATAATGCTATAATTTATTAAATATTTGTAAATGTCATTCAAAGACATTTGAAATATATTTCAACCTAAAACTTTACAACTACATGATCTCCCCAGTTGAATAATTATTATGTAATCTCTTTACTTGATCAGATATTTTCCTTAACATTGAGATTACACAGTACCACATCCAAGTGCATAAATTGTTCTAAAACTATTAAAACACAATCAACAAGAAACAACTATCAACAATCTCGGTTGTTATTGAATCTTGATTATCAGGAAACAAGACATTATAGAGACATTAGAGATTTGAAGTATCTCAACTCAGCAGTGTTTTAAGATCCACTTTTGCTTTCGAACTTACACCGGGAGCTGTTCGTCCATCCTATTTATTATAAGTAATAAAATTATATTGCCCAAGTTTACGACCTAACTCAAATTCGTCGTCTACCATTCAAATGTGAATACAAACGGCTTTTATGTCTGAATTACACCGCGATAACAGCCTCAATAATGATAGCATTTAATGCTTTCGGATGATAAATTATTGCTTTCATGTATCGTTTACAGGTGGCTAGGTAGGGTATTTAACAAACTATTAAGAACTATATGGCATTTAAATAGCGCTTTTTAAGAGTAGTTTTAGTTAGAGTATTGAAAAAGTATTAATTGATATAAAAGTGATAGAATCACATCATTGTATAGCAATTCAAATACTGCTATTGTATGTAAAGTTTTTAGCAAGCTATAAAAGTGATAAATACATCATTGTATAGGTAACAAAAATTTATTTAAATAGTGAATTTGGAAACGAAAGTGGTTAGAGATTATGACTAGTAACTACTGAAAATCCAGATAAATTCAGCGTTGATTAGACCAAAGACCAGAGACCATAACTTTTAAGAATTTAAAAAAATAATCCTTCATCTATGGTTAGACATTCGAGCTTCTTTGTTTAGCATACGCTGTCAACTACAGAAAAGCAGGGCTGTGTTTAGCCAGAATAAGTTGAGCACAACTGAAATTGGAGTTTAATTTGGAATTTACGGTTAATTTTTGTAGTAAGCTGCTTGGTTAATAGGTTAACTGTAAGCTACTTATTCAGAATAAATTTTGAGCTATTATTAAAAATTTAATACAAGACAAACAGAGAAGAATTGAGTGTCATCACAGTATTTGATATGGATTCGATTTTAGGCTGTCAAATTTTCTCATCTCTATTGATATTGAATTTCCAAATATTATCTATCATACATTTTCAAGTTTGAGTTACTTTGGTACAAATTAAAGAGGGCAAGCATCAGAATTCCCTTGAGCTCTCAGCTGTTTCAATTAACAAATAGACAATAGAATATTAGACTATAATAAAAATCAAAAATAATCTTTTTCAAGGTTTACAACCTGATTGAAATAAGGGAATCGTTACAAACCTATTGTTATTTTGATGGTAGAGGTGGTAGAGCTATTTAATGCTTGCTGGATTTCATATGCGAAGACATAGATCTGTAGAAAGCTCTCCTGTAGTGTTTGGAATATCATTGATGTTCACCTTTTCGGAAGTTTCATCTACTTTATGGGGTTGACCTCAACGAAAACAGTTAAGAATGTTTTCGGAGAAGTAGAAAAACATTTGGAGAAGATTTCTTGTATCAGCTAGTTCTCATTTCTTCCTGTAGAAAACAAACAGTGATATTAGGCTGATCTGTCAAGATGATACCTCAAAAGTTTCAATAAAGTTTTCCTCTGAGTATTTGATTGTTCTTTAACAAGCACTTGGTTTCAAAAGATGTATTTGACGGAAAATCCTGGAAATAATTTGATAGTGATTCAGTCCTTCAACCGAAAACATTCATGACTGCATTGTCGGTACCACAAGCATCCATTGCTGGTAGATAATAATTTTATTTAATGCTGTTTATTCTTAAATGAGACTAAGACATTTATTTTGGTATTTTATATTTTTCATTGAATTTTTATGTTTTTTTTCCTCTAATTAAAAAAACAATTGATAAAAAAGTTAAACTTAATCAATCAAAAAGGGTCAAAAAAAAATTATTAAAATTAAACTTAACATAAATTAATAAATTAATATTTATATTAAAAATATAAAGAAAAAAAAATAAACGAAATTTTTTTTTATAACAAAATCTATAAAATTTTGGGTTTAAACTAGGATGATGATGGCACAAAAAATGCCAGACTAAATAAGAATAGAGCCAGTGACCGCAGGCGAAGCATTAAATCAGAGATTGATAGAACGTCCTGCGTGTTAATCAAACCCCCAACTGATTACGCCACTGCGGATGCCAAACGCATTGTGAAACATAAAGAACAAATAAGCTATATCAAACCTCAATTTGCAATTTAACTCTGTGAACTTATAATAATTTCAACCAATATCTAATAGGGTGTGATGTTGTGAATAGATCGGAATTTTGTCTAACAAATTGATTCACTAGAATTGATAGCCGTGAGCCGTAGCTGGTAACTGTTCGATCAGATAGAGATAAGCTGCGTTCTCCTGGGCTCTCTTTGTAAGGGTGACCGACTAGATTGGCCAGCATAGAAGACACTGTTCTTTGCTGTAAAATCACTTCCCGGTGGTTCGGAACCCACCTAAAACTAACTGTAGACCCAACTCATCAATCGCCATCATCTAACTCATTACCCACGCACAGGTTTACCAATACGTTTCCCACTTGACCAGTGTTGTTATACATTTAGCACATTTAAATTGAGGATATTTTTTCAAAGCACCAAGTCTCAAGATAGCAGTATTATCTTTTCAAAAAAAAAATTTATGACATAAAAATTGAAAATAGATTTATTTAATTAGTCTAAATCACTATAATTGTTGTTTGTTTACTATTCAGCAAGTAGGCTACACGAAGGACATTCAAGAAGCACATTGAACTTCATATATCTCAGATCTCAAATATCAATGCTCGTATTTATGAAATCACCTTTAGGCTTTCTTATATTAAGTGGGACTTCAATGCCTTCAGTTTTGTCTATAAATACGAAATATCTCAATTATGTAGCTTGAGATATGGCCGTACTTAACTCTTGATTAAGAATTCAATTTAGGAACTTGAAAATTATAATACTGATACAATATTCTTAGTCTCAATAAGATTCCCATCAATTCCCTCTAGCACAATTCTCTCTTAGCACTAGCTTTTCCAGAAAGATTAGTTTTTTTGAATAATTCAAGTATGGTGTCAATCAAGATACCGTACTTGAATTACTCACAAAAACTAATCTTTCTGGAAAAGCTAGTAGAAAATTGTGCTAGAAGAAATTGATGGGAATCTTATTGCGACTAACAATATAGTAGCCGTATTATCAATTTCAAGTTCCTAAATTGAATTCTTAATCAAGAGTTGAGTAAGGCCAGATATCAAGCTATATAATCGAGATATTTCGTATTTATGGACCAATTATTTGCAATAATTGTCTTACTAATTGTTTATCATCACCAATTCAAAGTAGATATTCAGAAATGCCTTTAGACTACTAGTTCTCCCAGCAGTACTCAATTTTTTCTGATTTGCTTTTTTCTCGCGTGTAGAATACTGATAAGATCGCAGACCGATTGTCTGCCAGTTGCAGAAACTTGCTGCAGTCTACAGAGCACGTCGGAATTGATTAGCTGTTGCGCTGAGCTTCGTTTGAATTTAATTTAACTGAGAGATGAGATGCAGTAAATTTTGTTTCCTAGGCGAGGCCATTTTAATTTTACAGAAGGACGGAAAATGAGAGAGTAAATATTCAGTGGCTTCATTTGAGCAGCATGTATTTTTCAAGGCTGTTTTGCTGTGGGCTGTGTTGGTGGGAGGGGTGGAGAAGGTGGCGGAGTAAGAAGAGACCTGTGGGGTTAGAAGAGAAATGCTGTTTTTCCGGGTGGAGCTGAACCTGAAGATAAAAGTGGGAGGGGAAGACTATTTTCTCAGGATATCACCATCCTTTAGCTTTTGATGAGACCGGAGAAGAGGGAAAGCTTGTTGAAGAAAAGGAAGCAGAAACTTTTCCGAGAGGAAAATTGTGAAACGGGTAGAACTTCCCAGCAAGAAAAGTACTAACCAGTTCCCGGGATCTCTTGTGTAAGAGGACTTTCGATGGAATAGATCTGGAGCGGGATGGAAAATTCAGGGAAAAAGGTGGGATGGGTTTTCCGGGCTTTACGATCCTATTCCTCCCCTCGAAGTCTCACTTCTAAATTTTGTACCATGTAGCTACCAGCCAAGCCCTCTAGCCCTCAAAACTTCTTGTTACAATATAGGTCTACTTTTATGATTTGAAATTTCGAGGAAACCATGTTAAGCCCAGGGGCCTGCTTGACATCGACTCATCGCAAATTGTATGTCTTTAATAATACGTAGATCAAGGACACAGATAAGTGATAAGAAGTTTCAATTTATCTCATGCTTTTATTTTTTTTTTTTGGAAACCAAATTTGGTTATGATGGATTCAATTGACCTCATATTATTTTTTCCTCAAGTATATTTTTTCTCAAGTTCATCACTCATTAATCAATCAAAACTGTATAATAAGTACCTATAGTTCCCCCTACCAAATTGGGCAGCTCTGAGAAACTGAAGTGTTGCCAGATATGGGATCATGCTAGCAGCATATAGTAGAGAAACATCAACCTCAATGCCCGGATTGACAACACTACTCGTACGGTGTTGCCCAGTCTGAAGCTAACAGTCACATACTTTGTCACGGCAGTAAGTTGTTTTTTTTCTAGACCGCAATTTTTTTGAGCCGCCTAATTTCGTGGCGTGGAGTATAGTAGGCCTATTGTATAACTAATGCAATACTGCAATAGAAAGTCGGCAAGTGAGCTGTCACTCTAGAGAGAACAAAGAACGGAAATGGATTGACTATAAATGAATGGAAAAGAAAATAAGTTGTTCATTGAAACAGATGAAAACATGTATCAAATGAAACAGAGATATATGATGTGATACAGAATAGATAGGTATATAGAATATATAATATATATAAATTCAAAGAAAGCTAGGCTATAGCAAATAGAATGTGAAATACATAGAAAATACACAGTGTCCTGCATAAAGTGTAAATCCCGTGAATATCAAATTTATTAAGTCTTGTTTTTGAGAAATAACGATGTATCGAGGTTTTCAAAATATGAGTACTACCTGTCGACAAATTCTGCGTAACTCAAAACCTAATTTTTGAAATTGAATTATAAAGCTATAGTTGAAAAGAGAAGAAAAATTCTAAAAAGGCAAATCTACTTTTATAGCGAAACCACATTATTTACAATTTTTTCAGCGGTAAAAGTTAAAAAAAGTTGATTTTCAAATATTATTTTTCTAGAATATTTATTAGGGGTTACTAACTTACTACATGAAGATCAGCTTTAATTAACCAACTCTGAAATATGTCTAAAAACATGTACATTGCTCCATGGCATGTGGCATGAGGTCGAGAAGTGTGATTAATTTAAATCAGCTGTGGGAAAATAAGGAGATTTTTGGTCAGTTTCATCGTCCTAGTATATGGAAACGCATAAACGAATCAATTAATTAAATTGAAATTTGAAATAGGTACCCTAATCCATGTAACAATTCATGAGTGTTATTTTATTTCAATTTTTTTCAAATAAATCTATGAAAATGGATCTATTTTTTGCAAAATGTTTTTCTTTCAACAATACCTTTAGTATTCTAGTCAAAAAATTTGTTTTTGAGTTATTGAGAATTTATTGGCAGGATGTAGTCAAATTTTGAAAACTTCGATTTATCGATATATCTCGAAAATGAAGTTCGATAGGCCTAAATCACCATCAGAAATAAAAATGTAAGATCAATAACAACACAATGTTTCATAACTGTTAAATATCTGTGAATGAACAGTGTTATAATAATATTAAATTGAAAAGTATGCCAATTTGACGAGTATAGTGTAGAAAATATGGTAATTGTTGATTGTATCCATGACATCAAATTTGAAGAGAAAGCTCAAGAAACGTTTAAAATAAATTATTGTAAGTTACTGAAAAGATTATTGTATTGGCTTCAAAGATAAATCAACCAGATGAATCACAGTGGGTGTAATTTGAACACCTCAAGTTCTTCGGTGCTTTCAATGTGTAAGCGATCGATTGAATCCTCTTAAAAATCCTTTTCTGAAAGAAAATATTACTTGTAAACGAAATGAATAGTCTTACATGAACTCAACATAAATAGATATGTTGTATTAAAATTTATCCCTGAATTTTTTAAGCGATTTCTCCCTCAATTTCTCACAGCAATTCAATTCACTAACTTTCTGTTAAATTTGACTTTTCCTACTCCAAGACGGTGCGTGTGGTATTTAAAAATAGAGAACTCTAGAAGCAAGCATCTTTGTAAAAGAACTCTCAAGTTGTAAGCAATTTAAGTCTCGGCCGCTAAACAAAGAATTCTAATTTACAATCATGGAAGTGTAATCTTGAAATTTATCCAGGAAGGTGTGAGTGAGAGAGCTTATAATAGGGAAAGAAATTGATGAACAGAGAGGGAAAAGAAGGAGAGAAATAGTAAAGAGAACGACGCTGAAAGAATGTGGTTAGCGTGAAGCTGGTTAAAGCTCTTGATGAGATGTGGTGGACAGTCTACTTTGTCACATACAAAATAAAAAAGAGTCTCTAAGCCACTCAAATAGGCCAAACCCTTGAGCAGGCTCATCAATCTTAATAAATGAAGTAGTTTTCTCCTTTCTTGTCCCATTCGAAAATTCAAATTTGCTCTTGGACGTTTTTCTCGTATTTTTCACTTATCTTCCCAGTCGGTTTTACTCCACAATGTCTAAAACATCAGCCAGATCAACGTGGCATTCTGGGAAATAATCGATAATCAACATTCTGGAATTGATTTACATCCTGATTGAATACACGTTGCAAGATTTCCATTTGAAAGCGAGCCGATGATCTGAACAACCTTGATTTTGAACAACTGGTTAGAAGTTGTATTGTATAGTAATGGAATTGTTTTTTAAAACATTCCCTAGTAATTTTTGATAAGCCTATTCACGTACTAAGTCTCTTTTTAGTAGTATCGCAGCTCTTGGTCTGTCTTATCATAATCGATAGTATCTTCCCACGCTCTAATGAATTTCTAAATGCTTACTTAATAGTTTTTATCAGTTTTTACTTGATATTTATTTATTGTGACAAATTTACAACGAATGTGAAGGCGCAACAGACCCTAGTCCAAAATGCTCCCTTCACAAATATTGAATATGTTACATTGTCCAAAATACAAAATAAATTTCTAAAAAATACCCATTTATTCATCAATATTTTACTATTTTAGAACTCCACGTCTATAATTTATTATCTGTACCCATTATTTTGCATCTCCTTCATTGAACCACTACTTCATAATAAAAAAGCCTGTTTTTGGTATCGTGAAAAGATAATTAACATTAATAAATCAATATTGACGTATTTTTTTTTAGTTAGCATTGTTGGTATTAGAATGATTTTAAAATCTTACGATTATTTGCGTTTTTGACGTTTCAAATTTCACCAAGTTAAGCTGACAACTGTATTAAATTCATTCAAAGTCATTCGAATGTGTGTTATGGGAATGTATCAAATTTAATTTGGACTTGAACTCACGTTCTAAGATTCTAATATTTCATAGTGCGAGTATACTACATTAGCCTATGCAGTATTCATTGATTTTCAATAAAATTATGCAAAATTTTTGTTGTAAATTCAACGACTTGCAGTCAGTTTTATATTTTGAATATATAATAAATGTACTCACATTCGGCCGAACGTTTTCGAGGTATTGAATCTCATCTTCTACAATATAAAACTGACTGCAAGTCGTTAAATTTACAACAAAAAGTTAATATTAACAACGCAGATCGTTATGGAACAAGAAATCCAAGAATATAATTATGCTAATTCTAATCTTTTGGAGAATAATTCTCTTATTTCAGAATTTTCTTCAAAATCCATTCAACAATGATGTCATGAATGAAAGTGAAGGTTCTTCTTATAATCACATGAACCTAGTACAATAATTTATCAGAAATTTAGCTGCTGGAGAAATCGTATTATACACTGTTTGAAGTCTATCCAACCGACCACTGGAAAGCTACCACTGGTCCTCAGTGTTTCCCAGACTACCTTCCTGAGTATCAATTTTCGACTAATTTTCAAAGTTTTGATGGGAATCTTGAATACCTTATCAATTACCAAGTATCTATTTTGATAGCTTCAATACAGGCTAGCGCAAAAAGAATGCATGTATTTTGAAATGCTATGAGTAATTTTATTTCAATTATACAAATATCTTATTAACACAGCAAACAACCCAATTTGATAATTAGTATTAGAAATTCCAAAGTTGCCGCTTTTAGGCAGCTAACAACCCACAATAAATGTATAAAAACCCACTGCATAGCCCTAAAGTTACGGTTTGGTGTGAGGTCTCAAAAAGTGGTACCATTGAACCTTATTTTTTGTGAACAGGGTGGTGCAATTGTGACAGTTAATTATCAATGTTATGTTGAAATGCTACGCACATTTTTGCAGCCACAGCTTGAAGCTTTGGAGATTGACACGGCAGAAATATGGTTTCAACAGGATGGAGCCACCTTTCTGAAGCAATTTTTTTAAATAGTCAAGTGCTTTGGAATTTTTAATACAAATTCTCAAATTGGGTTGTTTGCTGATTGTTTTGGTGTAAATAAGATATTTGCATAATTAAAATAAAATTACTCATAGCATTTTAAAATACATGCGTTCTTTTTGCGTCACCCTGGAAATCCTACTATTTTATTCGTCTACTAAATTTCAAAGGTTCCTATACAAATTCTATAGCGTATTTGATGCAAAACAACAGTAATCGAGTAAAATAGAATGAAGAGGAAGAAAAAAGAAAGAAGTATTTCCCGTTGATTTTACTAAAAGGTAGGATAGAGGCAACTGGAGTGGTTATCAGAGACTGGATGGCAATTTTGCAGATTTCACGGTCTCTTTGCTCTGTCCTACATTCAGTATATCAGACATGCACTTGCGTTACTAGCTCAAAACCCCTTCTTTGAACACTGTTCTTATTACCTATAGTTTTGTTCCCACTCCCTACCATTCAAAGTGAGCAGTTATCTTTTTTCTCTGTATTTTCTGAGACACTTCTTGTCTCGGACATTCAGTCTCAAGACACTATTCCGCTCCAATGAAGCACAATAATACTCGCTTTACGATTTGTTCGGCTCTTCGAAAACCTTGATCTGGCGCCGCACATTGTCATGCTACTGTTCATAGATAATTATACTGTGAGACTTATTTAGTTGTTCATGCCACGTCTATGTCTATTGCTACTGCAGACACACCTTAACTAGTGAATGAAAAGAGAAAGGAGAAAAAGAAATAACATAGTAGAAACAAATAGCATCCTAGACTATTTTTAAACGCGTAGCACGTCTCACCAAGGCTGTATAGCAAGTAGAGAGTGTGGTGAGTAGGCCTGTCATTTTCGTTGATCTCAATAAATGGCTGTCAGACTCTTGTAGGTCGACATAAATTAAGGTGTGAGGAAATATTATTGTTCTTATACAGTAGTAATGAAAAGGTTGCAATGCAGTCTTAAATCTTTTAAATCCATTTCTAGCCTATATATTATATCTTTAGTTTTCTTCTTACTAACATTATTATTATTATTTTTATCGTTGTTATTATTATTATTATGATTAATTGTTATTATTATAATTATTAAAATATAATTATTATTATTATTATTAATATATTAATTAATTATTAAATATAATAATAATAATTATTTTTTTTATTATTATTATTATTATTATTGTATTGTTTATACTTTTTGTTTCTTCTTTTGTTTTCCTTTAGCAATAATTTTGCAACTTCTATTTCTTTTGTTAAAATTAAGTTTTGTTTCAATAGGCTTAAGCCTTGAAACGATTGTTAATGTCAAATAAATAATAAATAGCCTATAGTCTACATAGCATAGCACATTCATGTTTTAACATAAATAAAAATAGCTTATCAGGTTCTATTGAAAAAATTACTTTTATACTACTATAGGCCATATCCACGATAAGAAACAAAAAAATCTTATCCAGATAAGTAGATAAGGAATATCTAATAATAGAAATTCAAATTTCCAAATAGTTTGGTGTATCTGATTTTAATTTTTCAAATTTATTAAAAATTCCTCTATTGATCCTCTATTATCAGAAGCGAACTGTGGGAATGTATGCTCGCAAAATTCTCAGCTCAAACTAAAAAAACCGGTCTTTACTGTTTGTCTTTTATGGGGATGAAACTTTTTTTTAGGTAATACACGTTTGATCCTCCCCCCCCCCCCCCACCAAAAAATTATGTATTTTCCTCTGTCTATTAGCGCTTCAATCTTGAAAGTAGTTATGTTTCTCGAGTGCAGAAATAATACTTTGCGCTCGAATTACATATTAAATTTTTCCTACAATAACGTATAAAGTAATTTAAACAGAAAAAAACAGACCTGTTAATAACCTGAACAATAACCTGACAAATAACCTGACAAATAACCTGACAATAAGCTGAACAATAACCTGACAAATAACCTGACAATTCCCCACATAACCTATCTCCGAATCAAATCGATTTCAACAACAACTACAGCTGAGTGTATTTTGTAGCTGAAGCAGAGTAGCCAACCTATTTTTGAATGCAGAATAGGGAATCTGCGTATTACATGCTCACTATTTTGTGCAGTTAGGTTGCAAATCTGGAGCGAGGAAAAGTACTTTCGCGCACTGGAATTTACTCTCCCGCACTGGAGCAGGAATAGACTATTTTTTGTGCTACATTTAGTGCAAAAATAGGCACTTTTTCGGGTCACTGTAGGAAAAATTAATTACGGTGCTACTCCATATTAGGAGTATTGTATTCTCTATTGAACTGTCGTTATAAAATATTGTTTTTTTATGATTATATGACACTATTTTTGTTTTTTATTTGAAATTCATTCATCTACGACTTTAGTTTTTAACCTTGTCATCATCAACAGCCATAAGCAATCACCAAACATGAACTCAGTTGGCTATAGAAGAGAATACTTGGATATAAAGATTATTCATTCAAACTAGGTTCTCTTCAAAATCTTATTCTGTTAAATGGAATTTTAAATTCTATTAAATGAATTCACAAAGTTTAATGAAGTTAATTTAACGAAGTTAAAGTTTAATGAAGTTAAAGTTCAATTAAACATAATTTCATAGTAGACCATCTCAACAACAATCCTTAGCATCACAAAAAAATTGCCCATGAAGTTCAACATAGTATTTTTAGCATGTTCCCCCAAATTTTAATCCACTGAATAAATCTCAATTGAAAAGCAAAGATTAGCCTACATAATGCTATACAATCATGTAAAATTAGTTTTATAACGGTAGTGAGATAATGGAAAAACTTTTATGGAATTGCCTAATACAAATTACTATTTTTGATAGGATTTATGCACTAATATTTTTCGGAATTTTCACCCACTAATGAGTTTCTTTATTAATATTTTTCATTATTTATACAATTTTTTCCTCATTAATTAGCTTGAGTTTCTCTTGATTAACCAACTACCAATATTAGGCCTATATTGTAGGCTAAATTAGTGTTTGACCACCAGTATGAGCTCTCACACAAGCCGAAGGCTGGCCTGAACAGGTTCGGTTGTTGCCGTTAGACTTGTCCTTTTTTATTCCGCGGCCCATTGGGGCGTCACTATATACCAGGGCTTCACTATATACTATCACTATACAATCAGGCCCTGTGTAGACTCGCTACTCGATTGAATAGAGCCGGCGATCTGGCAACCTTGCTTGCTCTTTGGTCGGCCAAGCATTCCCGCCGTAGATTGAAAACCAGCGTTTGAATCTTTCTCCATGGCCTAATCGGCTCCACCGCCCCCTGTTTGCAATCTCTATATCGGTTCTCTTCCTCCCACCACTTTGTCAATCCTCTCCATCCCATCACCAACCTACACACACCTTATCCTTCTTCACTATCAACTCTTCCTTCATCTCATTTATACTCATGGTGGCACTGAAAAATAGTTTTTTTACTCTTTCTTATTCTTGCCCATTCTCATTTTACTATATCCTCTCACTCGTCCATCAGATTCTATCTCTCATTCTCTCTCTCCCTTTCATTCTCTTTCTTTCTAACATTCACTCTCTTTATCTTTGACAAATTCTATTGCACTCTTCAGCCTCCCTACTGCTCCTGCACTGAATATCTCTCTCACACATGGTTCTTCCTATCATCCTTCCACCCTTTCTTTCACATTCTGTCTCATATATTCTCTCACTCACACATTCTCTCTCTCTCTCACTGCCTCTCTCTTTCTTTCTCTCCTCTCCCACAAATGATATCCAATTTTTCATCTCTCTTAGTTGTCTGGTATGCTCGTTGTTTATATTTTCAATTTATTTTCTCTATCAAGCTCACTCCCGCGCTCACACTCTCAAGTTCACTCATTCCCTCTCTCTTTCTTTCTATAACTCTCTCTCTCTCACACTCTCACACCCTCCACTCTTTCACTCTCCTCCTCATATCACCTTCTTGCTGATGATCTTATTATGTACCTTCATTTCCCCGTTGATCCTTGCTAAGATGATGCTAACGGGGATATTATACTTTTTTGGGGGGATGAAGCCCACATAGGTCTGAGACTTGTGCGTGGGTAATGAGTTGGATGATGGTGACTGATGAGTTGGACCTAGTTTTAGGTGGGTTCCGAACCACCGGGAAGTAATTTTACAGTAGAGAACAGTCTTTTTTGCTGGCCAATCTAATCGGTCACCGTTACGAACAGGACCTACGAGAACGCAGCTTACCTCTAGCTGACTGAACAGATACCTGCTACGGATAGCAGCTATCACTTCCCTTATACTTGTATAACAAATGCATTGGCGAGTGCTTTGATCGTTCCATTCCCATCTTTCTTTACTCATATAAAACCGATATTAAGCCATTATTTCAGTAATATAAGAACTAAGTTACTGTACTGATGGAGTTTCTTTATTTCGTTAGATTGAGATACACATTTGTAATACATCTCTATTAGTCTATTTTTATTTTGTCAGTGTAATTTGATTAATCGCTTGTAATCTTGATTTGTACCGATTATTGCCATAGGTATTTTTAGACCTGACCTTAAATCAGCAATCAATCACTCGAGCTCTCTCACTCACATGTTGGGCTATCTTAAAAAAAATCTCGCATGTTACGTACGCTATGATATGTTCAACAGAACCCCCCCCCCCCCCCCCAACCGTAAAATAATCTGAATCACCACTGCATTCTTCTCCGTATATTTTGCACCCTTCTTTATCCAATTGCATTCCTCCCGTTAAAACATTTTTCTTCTTTTTCCTACCCTTTACATTGCGGTGACATCCGTCTCTTTCTCATATACATAAACCCTCTCCAATCCAACCATGAGAGCTCTCTCATTTTTTCTCACTTTCTAAACTCGCACGGAGAGAAATCCAAATCTGAACCTGGTTGAAAAATTATTGGTAATTTTTTTTCACCAGGTTTTTGTTAGTTTACTGAAAATACAACAGTTTTAGCCAACTTAGCTTCAGTTGGTGGTAGATAATTTTTCCTAGGTAATATTTCTCTCCGTGCGTTCTATATAATCTTTTCTCTCACACTCTTTCTACCTTTCATCCTTTTTTCTTCCCTTTCTGCTCTCTCTACATCTCGTCATCTTTTCTCTCTTTTTCTCATTCTACCTTTCATATTTTTTACCTTTTCCACCAGAACGCTCTTTATTCAACATTATTTTTCTCTCCTCCTTACAAAAAATCTTCAGCTCACGGTCTCTTTACACTTCAAATTAATATAATCTGTTTGATCCTGCTTTGAGACCAGCTCGATTCTAGTCTTCCCGGCTCATTTTCTCTCTACCTACCTTCTCTTTCCCACAGTTTCTTCCACACACCTTAACTCTATCTTCCTGTCGCTATTCTTTTTTCACTCTACTCCTCTCCACTCTATCAAAACATCTCTACTTACCCGCATCATGATCATCCACAATAAGAAGAGCCTCCTTTCTCCATAGCATTTTCTTCCTTTCTGTAACTTTCTCACTCGATCTAGCTCTCACTCTTACTCACTCAACGCCCACACACTTCTACATTCTATATCGCACCCTTTCTCTATTTTATTTTTTATCTATTTTTTTTCTAGCTATTTTTTCTTCTATCGCACCCTCTCCTTTAATTCTATGGTTCCCTCTTTCCAACTTATCGTAGAAAATTTGTTGTGTGTGCTCACTAAGTCACTCTGTCTTTCTCTGTGAGTGACGTCACAATATTGATCTTTAACCCCTCCACCCTCGCCATCCATCTTATCAACCGGGATTGGACATTGGCTTGACTTCCTGAGAGGACTTGCTGCGCCATCTTTTGGTAATCTAAAGGCAGTAAGCTAGGTGACATGTGTAGCATTCTGTTAAAGACAGTCCATTTACAGTCCAATAATGTTAAAAATGTATTTTCTGTAGAGAATATTTGCGTCGAATAGGAATTTCAAATTTCTATTGAGATTTTCAAAAAAATTGAAGTTTTGATAGGTTGTAAATTGAAATTAGAATTTAAACCATGGAGCACATTCAGTTATTCAAATCCAGACCTACATTTCTTTGATTTCGGAATTTTTACTTTGTTATTTTTTATTTTAAGATTTGTCTATGCTATGCCATTGATTCAGATTCAGATTCAAATAGCTTTATTCGAGTAAAAGTACAATTCATATGACTTCTGACTATAACCTTACAATGAATGACATCACCTAAATTTATGGAAGATAGATAAATCTTTTTAAATTTTTGTAAGATAGGTTACTGACATTAATAAGAATATTTGCATAATAAATGAATTGTAATATCAAGGTGATGCATTTACACAAAAGGGCGGAGTTAGGGCAAAATAGCCCTATCTTACACTCAACCTATTGATGGCCTATTTCATGCGCTCAGCTGCTTGAGAAATTTATTACTCAATCTTAATTCCTGCAAAGTGGAGAAGATCGTGTACTCAATGGAGTTGATGATGAAAAGTTCAACGAAGAACGAAGTTTTGCTGCGAGTGTGAATTTTTTTAAATTACTGATCAAGCCACATGATTGTAAAACTTGTGCGTGTATAATAAGGTGAATGTTATAATACAGTGATGATGCAGTTATATGATACAGTGTATTATTGTAATAATACAGTGATATCAGACCCAAAGTTTCAGGTGGGCTCCGAATTACAAGATTCAGGTAGAAGCAGATAACGTCATTCTTTAAAACATAGACAAACTTATTATTCAAGCCACATGCACTCATTAGCCAATTATTGAATGTACACTATATCACTTTATTAAATTTTAATAGTCGAGTAATCCTTTGATAATATTCAAAGAACTCATTGATATTATTCACTCAATTTCAATTAGCCTGAGTAAAATTTTGTTAAACAAAAAGTTAGTTCCTTTTCAATAGTGATGAGACTCTTTTCAAGAGTCACATCCAATAGCGAAGAAATAGTTCTCCAAATGCTACAAATTAGGAAAATTTTATTTTGCTATTATTAAAATGTAACAAATTGTGTGAGCTTTCACATCTTTCAAATTGAGAAAATTTTGAAACTTAATTTTTCAATTTAGTCTTCAGTTTCCTTATATTAAGAAATAGGCAACGATCAGATAAGACCAAGATCACATAAGATCTTTTGGTCATGTGATCGTTGGAAATAGGCTACTTATTTTCTTAAACTCAAACCAATTTTAGATACACATAGCCTAGGTCATCTAGATAGGTGAAAATAGGTCAATTGAGAGATTAAAACACTAGGTACTTTATCCTATAATCATCACAAAAAAATCATGGACAACATTATTGAATTAAAAATTTTAGGTATTTGGACCTGTAAGCAAGAAAGAAATAGCATTTGTTTGCTAAAATCCTGAGAAATATATAGGATTTAATAAGGTACATGGAGTTTTAAGCTGGAGATTGTTCAATGAACATAACTACATAACTATAGCTTAGTTGAAAGTGGATTCAGATGTCCTTCTACGGTACTCTTTGCACAGTTCAATCTAATTTTCTTATCTTTTTTGTCAGCATTATGTCAGAAGTACCAAAATGAGGAGTCTCTATCGGACATAACATTTCCACATACGAATTCCATAGCTTGATCTTGTAGCGGAGTAATACAGGCATATTATTATACTACATGTGTCAGTTTTGGAATTATGTCTTGTTAGTTCAGCATTTTGGCGCAAGGAGCGCCACCTCTCAGTCCCTCACAGTTGCTGGGAGACAATTTCAACGTCAGAGAGATTTCAAAGAAATATACACGTTCCTGCACTCTAGTGGAATGACCAAGAACTACTTCCATGAATTCTTATCCGATAGAAGCTGCTATACTGTTCGTAAAGGGGGAAAATCGAAGGACTGCCTGCAGACCCCAAGCATGGCGTAAGAGAACATTTTTGTAACACACATTCCAATAATGGAATGTCACCCCTCGTCTAAAACTGTTGTAATATGCACTACAATTTTTTCATCTAGGTTATTTGAACACAACCTTTATGCCTGCAGTCTGTGTACGGTCTGTCTCTTTCGCGCATACCTTTACGTTAGGTAACCCAATTGATTTTAACTGCCCATCAAAAGCTGCGAAGAGCTTTCAACGCTACAGTCATTGCCTCTGCTAAAGAGGCAATCAAACGAATGTTAATGCTCGCAATAAATCTGCCGGCGTGATGTGCTGTACAGCCAGCACAAAATTCGAAATGTGCCTGCTACCAAACAGATTGGGAGTATATTAAATTGTAAAAAAATTGAGAAAAATCAAACTGATAATGGGTTAGGAGAAATGAGAGAAGTAGGGAACTAGTACAAGAACTAATAGGATTATTTTGTCATTCACTATGGAACTGGTCTCAGAAAAAGTTAATTTAGTGAATGATTAAGGAAGAATGAAGGTGTGCAAGGAGCCCTATTAAAATAGCACTTAAAATAGTCGGAATTAAATACTTATAGCAAAAAGAAGGGATTAGATTATTTTTTATGTTTGAGTAATAGCGTAGGCTATCAATCATAGATGTATTGACTTTATTATGGATGTATCCACTATTAAAGATTTCTCTTGTTCAATAATTTTCAAAACTAGCTATTTAATAAAATTAATTTTGTGAAGATTATTCAATAAAGTTCAGAAACCTATCGTTTTGAGTCAATTCGCAAGGAATTAGATTTGATGAGTAGGCAAATTCAAGTTTTCTTGTGATTTCAATAGGATTAATTTATGTTTATCAATTTCAAGCTCTAGTAAGTCTAATTTTACTCAATGGTAAACTTCATTAAACAATCTATCCAACTCTGGTGAAAGAAAATTGAGAGGAGCGGAATTCATTACCAGATTTTCAATAAATAGGATAGTCTACAGGTCTACACTACACCAACCAATAGGGGTACAGGTTGGAAAATAAAATAAAATTCATGGGCTGGATATTGATATGATACATAAATTTATTTAGTTTTTACTTTCAAGTATTCGCTGTCAAGTACTTGATGACAGCATGGAAACAAATAGATTAGAATTATTATTTAAAAACCAAACGAGAAGAATAGACCCAAGAAATAAAATTCCATTACTTACTTCAAGAATTATATAGTTAGCGTCTTTCTCTTGGGAGTTCTATCACCAATAATAATAATAATAATAATATCAATGTTATTAGTTTAATTATTATTATTATTATAAAAATAATATTATTAATAATAATAATATTAAAATTAATAATTATAATAATAAGAGCATGATCTTTTGCTCCAGCCATATTGTAGGGAACAAGGTAATAAATGAAGAAAAAAAAACAATTCACAAACTAAAACGTGCAAATTTGATTTAAACGAACAATTAGAGGTTTGTTCGGAATTATCAGGTGAGTGATAATGAAGCTAATAACATCAATTAATTCATAGCATATATGATTTTTGAACGATGGCATTATTTTTAGAAGTTGGCTGATTATTAAAATGCTAATGAAGGAAATTTTAGGCCAGTGATATAATCATGGCCTTTGTCTTTGGAATAATAAATCATTACTTCATAACATTTATGTTCACAATTTGTCCATTATTTAATACCACAACCTACATTTTGTAATTTTCATAGGTAAGCCTTGATTTTACTAAGAATAATTAAGCATACATGACTGTTTTAAATGGTTGCGTTACTGTTAGTAAAATGTGTGAGCTGAGAAAAGAAATCTATTGAAATAACAGGCACTGCAAATTCAATTTCACGCCCTCTGAGCTCATGAATGTAAACGTTTGGGCTTACTGCCCAATTTACTGGCTAGCAGGATTTCCGATAAGGATTTACAGCATACATTTAGGCATATAAGCCTAATGTAGGCATCAACTGAAAAACAACAGTTCCTATTTTTATTTTTGAAAGTAGAAAAACAGCCTGCCTGGCTCACATATTTAGATGACTTATGTTTGATATAAAAATGATAAAATCCTACTAATTATTATTCTTTTTTTTTGAAAATCCTCTAATTAGATATGCATTTTTAGGACATGATGTATAGCAGTTTCATGACATCTTGAATGGATGGATGTGTGAAGAAATTTAGTCTTCCCAAAAATGAACATTAATATCTTCCAGTGCTCTTATAAAGCCACAATGAGCTTCTTTGCAATTTTTTAATAGGTTGAACACTATATTAATCATCAGTTGAATTGTCCCCCTTTTGCTATACTTTGAACTGTGTACCACAATGGATGAACCCATTCTAATACTCAATTAAAAAACTATTATAATAAGCAGCACCTATAACGATAAAAAGTATTCGACTCAACTACAAAAGAAAAACACAAAAAGGCTCATATCATTCTTGTGTTTACTAGATGGGATGAAGAATAAATTGCCTAGAACAAGACATAAAGGTTGATTGATTGTTGATTGTTTTTTATTGATGACTGTTGCCAGGCTTAAGCCTATTGCAACAAAAGCAAATGACAATCATTGTGACAAGGAACAAAAGAGTTAGTATTATAATTAAGAGAAAAAATAATAATTATATAATCATAAAAATAAGAAATAAAAAGTTGAATGTTTTTGGTTTTTAGATAACTTTAACTATACTATTAAGCCAAGTACTAACATAATATAGAAATCAGCAAGCAGAGCATAAAATAACGAAAACAATTTAGATCAGATTGAATAAATTGAAAACTAAAATAATGAAATGAAATCACCACATAAATAGATTGATGCAAAACGCTTATGCATGAAACTAACCCCAATGATGCAGGCGAGAGATTTTACATGTACATGTCATAACACAAAAATACCCCCAAAAAAAAACAGGTTGATTCAAGTGTCATCATCCAGCAGGTGCGCATATAACAAGGATTTAAATCTTTGAAAGGAAGCAGCAAATATTATATTTCTTGGCAATTCATTCCACAGCCGTGAACCCACAACCACAAATGATTAATTGAACATCAAAGGTGAGCTTTTACGAAAGAAAAAATTAATAATAATTATCGTAACCGGTAAATTTGTACTTATATTGAACGAGCTCATTTCAGAGTCCTAACAGAATCGTTTTGAAGCATTAAACCCTTCGGACCAGAAAATTAGAACCCTTTGATTTATTAGTAGGCTGTTTGTTGTAAGAAAATGGAACCAACATTATTGCTTGTTAACAACTTGGGCGTTACAAACTTTACAAGCGTTACAAGTAACAGTCTTTACCCTCAATAAGGTGTCAAGGCCATCTGAAGTCCCAGAAAACATTGCATCAACTTCAGCTATGATCTAGTCTTAGTTCAGTTATAAAATTCGAGCTCAAAAATAACTAGGCCACGAGGACTATTCATCATAGCAACTCAGTATTGAGCGGTGTTGTTCTTGGCTGAAGATTTCTGACAGAAAAACTTCATTCTCCTGCTCTCTAGCGGCAGGAATTCAAAGCTATCAACGTACACAATATCCCCAAGCATTCAACGTATAACTGTATTTCAAAATAATTCAAATTTATTCCGAACTGAATAACAGTTGACAGTTCCAAGCATTTCTTGATTCGTTATGTGTTAGATTTTAAGGTAAACAACACTAAACTAGATGAACTTTAAAAAAGGCCTATTTGCAATTTTTATTTTTAGATATTTTTCTGAGAGGATGATAGTTATCGTATTGAAGATTTTTGCATGTGATATTCTTAAAATGTTTTCAACTGCATCGACTTAGCTAACTTACTCATGAATTATGTATTATTATTGAAAACAAAATAAATTCAACCTTGATATTTTTGTGTGCAAACGAAAGCGGTATGCACCCAATAATTTTCACAAGCTCAAGGTTATTTCATAGAACCTTGTATCCATCCAGTATCCAGTATCTCAGGGATTTCTACTTGAAATCATCATTTACCATCAATATTTTAATTCGACGTACCCAACTTTGCATGCTACAATGAATTTTATTTATTGGTCCTACCTATGGATAGCAGGATAGGTTAACTGATTGTACGAAATCATTTGAAATATAATCATGGGCTATCACAATAAATTTATTACTAAAGGTTAGCCCTTAGCCTACAACTACTGATCATCAAAGCAACTGTATAAATATGAACCACATTGTTAAGTTTACATCTAGCCGCTTATAACGATTTAACTTTGCACATAGCCTACTTCTCCATCACTTAACACCACCCAGATATCACGAAAAACGTATTATTTTTGCTAAAAATATTTTTTATATAGTCTTAAATGTATCCATACATGTTTTATCATGGTCTATCTTTACAAGAAGATTATATTTGGAGATGGAAATTCATGTGCAAGCAAAGAGATGAATAAAATGAAGAGATGCTTTTGTCGGTTTTTAAAAATTATTATTCTTGGATGAAGACTATAAATGAGAAGTCATGATCAACTTTTTTGAAAGAGATTTTTCAGATCATAACTGGATTTATTGATTGCCCAGTTGAAAACACATCAAGGATATTTTAAAAGTTATGTTCTCCAAAGAAATGAAGAATGAAAATAGAAATCACTACAGATTTCGTCAATTATAGAACTGATCAGTTTTACAATAATGGATGTGAAGAGAGAACAGAAAAACAACGCAATTAATTACGTTTGATAAAAGAAGAAATATATATAGATTACATTTATATAGGTACAAAAGATATAGATTTCAAGTTCTCATTCCATTCTGAGTATACAGAACTCGAAAATCGAGATCATATTAGACTAGTCTCTGCATTAAAATTCTAATAATGAATGTTGAAGGAACGATAAACTTAATGATAGGGGTTCTCACTTCTAAAAGAGGAACGAACTTGAAATAATGAGAAATCTGTAAGAGTAGAACATGAATTACAGTGAATGTGTCAGCTTTAGCTCATCAACTTTAATAATGAATTTATATTGGTGCTAATGAAGAAAAGATTTCAGATAATGAATTTAGATGGGTGTTTGAGATTGATTGCTTTTACTTCAGTCAAAGAAAATAGATAGTTGGTTAACAATAATTATAAATTCCTGTTCGACTTGTTGTTCTGAGCTAGTTGACCTGAAAGCAGATCTGGCGAGAGGCAAGAGCTGGACCATCAATTTGAAGAGCCTGTTCAAGATACAAACATGGCAGCCTAGTTAGTTCCAGGCCAATACTGTACCTAACGGTACAATGTAACAAAGACTTTTCAGAGAACAGCCGAAGGCTTCGATTTCCTGGATCAGCTTGACTCTGAAGATGTTGGCCTAATGGAGGTCACCTATCACGTAAAACCATGCTGGAGTGGATTTAAAAGTTTGAAACGTTCAGTTGTGGTACCTTTGAAGCTTGACATTCGAATTACATCAAATAATATTAAAACTAACCTTTTAAAAGTGTAGATCTAGAACTTTACTTCACATTACAAATAAATTTGTGCAAATTTCGATTAGGCTACATAGACAAATGAATGCTATCAAATAATATGTTACTAATATATTTATGGATTCAAGAGATGAAATACTTTACTTGCAATTGAGTATCAGGGGGATATATAAATAAAGTTAATTACATTAAAATTCATATAGTGGATCAGTTATTTACTCGGTTTTTTCAATTATTAAACTGGATTGATTTAATCGTAATTTTTAATCTTATGTATTTGTTGTAGTCTGTTTAAATTTTATTCTAAATGCAGCTTGATGGGCTCATGGAAGGCTAAAACTTGTACATTACAAAATTATTCAATGTCAATCAACGTTTTCAGAGTGTAGATTTAGGGCATTACCTGAGATAAAATTTAAATCTGTGTAGGCCTATATGTTAATCACATAAACAGATGTATTAGTGGATGCTAACAAAAATAGGATTTAATATTTATTGACTGGAGAGATGAAACATTAGCAGACAACTTGAAATCGACATTTAAATGAATACAAATTTACATTGATGTATTACAAGGACATTTAAATTCAATACAGAGTGAGAATCTTTATATTCAGATTACGATATTACGTATCAACGTCGAAGTGTTTTAGTGACAGTAGACATATTTTTTTGGCGCAATAGCGCACTCCTGTGGAATGGAAACAGGTTGTTTTGCATACAGGCCAGCCACACCCAGATGCCTGAATGCCTGACTGGTGAAATCAACCGTAATATCTATGACTAGAGGTCAAAGGTTTGTTATTCAAGGGTTAATTGCCTGCAACATGTTTTCCTATTCTCTGATTGTATTGGTCGTATGAAGTAGCGCCAATTTTTGTCTAAATTTGGGGAATGTTTGAATTTGAATTAAAATAATGTCAAAATTGGCTTTAATTTTGAATAATCACAAATAATGGAATATATGCGTAGTACCATCTGGGTAATCTGAAGTTATTATTTTTTTTTCGAAGGATGAAGCCCACATAGGTCTGAGACCTGTGCGTGGGTAATGAATTGGATGATGGTGATTGATGAACTGGACCAACAGTTTTAGGTGGGTTCCGAACCACCGGGAAGTGATTTTAAAGCAGAGAACAGAGTCTTTTTTGCTGGCCAATCCAACCGGTCACCGTTACTAAGATGGTTTAGGAGTTTCGTAGCTTATCTCTGATTGAACAGATACCTGCTACGGAACTCGGCTATCACTTCCCAATATTGTAGCTTACTCTGCTTCAGGAGTTTGTTTATAATGGAAATGTTTTATGCCATTTAGTCACTTGCTTGGAAAAAAAATGTTTTTAAAATCAATCAATAGTGCATTAAACTTAAAAATTGTTTTTTTTTAAATTCCAAAAGTCGTATTTTCCGGAAAAAATACTTGATAATTAATTATCATTTTTCGGTTCCGAACCCCCGGGAAGTGATTTTAAAGCAGAGAACAGAGTCGTTTTTGCTGGCCAATCCAATCGGGCACCCTTACAAAGAACGCCCAGTTTCGTAGCTTATCGCTAATTGAACAGATACCTGTTACGGCACTCGGCTATCACTTCCCCGTATTCAGACTTAATTTCGAATGACCAATTCTGTGGTTTTGGTTAAATGATTTCATCGTGTATTTTGAGCGTGTTTCTTATTAAAAAACCACGGAGGGAGAGAGAGATAAGTAAGCAAAAAGGCAGAATTGTTCTCCTCTGGGTCAACGATCTCATCCTCATACAGTAATAAACATTTGAAGAAAAAAAACTAAAACGAATCTTTCAAATAAACATTCCCAGAATCGAATATAGGCGTTAAAATCAAAAGCAGTCGATGCTGAAACATTAGTAGCATTCTTTAACAGGACTGACGCTGCGACAAATGCTCTTATTTACTATTCTCAATATCATGTAAACATCTCAAGTAGTTATTAATAATTATTGTTATTGCGAATGAAATTATACCCTATCCAAAAAAGGACAAGTATGTAGAAGTGTTGACAGCATTTGTGCTGTGTTTATAAAGATCGTTGCTCTCAATAGGCTCAATCATGGAACTCCAGCAAAGATTGTAAAAACTGATTGACAAAATGTCGGCTCCAACCAACTGATGATCAAACTCTAATTTATTTCTAACAATTATTATTGAGAGCTATGGCTATTGGATACAAGACGACATGAAAGACACAGCTGGAATTATCAGCTCGAGATAACAAATATGGAGTAATAGTATGAGAGGAAGCGATCTGTAGTAGGCTTCTTCTTCTTCTTTTTCGTCTTCTGTTTTTTCTTCTTCTTCTTCTTCTTCTTTTTCGTCTTCTGTTTTTTCTTCTTCTTCTTCTTCTTCTTCTCCTCCTTCTTCTTTTTTCTTCTTCTTCTTCTTCTTCTTCTTCTTCTTCGTCTACTCCTTGTTCTTCTTCTTCATCTTCTTTTTCTTCTTCTCCTCATTTTTCTTCTCCTCCTTCTTTTTCTTCTTCTTCTTCTTCTTCTTCTACTACTCCTTGTTCTTCTTCTTCATCTTTCACTCCTTGTTCTTCTTCTTCATCTACTCCTTGTTCTTCTTCTACTTTTTCTTCTTCTCCTCCTTTTCTTCTTCTACTTCTTCTCCTCCGCCATCTTTTTCTTCTTCTTCTTCTACTCCTTGTTCTTCTTCTTCATCTTCTTTTTCTTCTCCTTTTTTCTACTTCTTCTCCTTCTCCTTCTTCTTCTTCTTCTTCTTCTTCTTCTTCTTCTTCTTCTTCTTCTTCTTCTTCTTCTTCTACTTCTTCTTCTCCTCCTCCTCCTCCTCCTCCTCCTCCTTCATCATCGTCTTCTTCTTCTTCTTCTTTTTCTTCTTCTTCCTCTTCTTCTTCCTCTTCTTCTTCTTCTTCTTCTTCTTCTTCTTCTTCTTCCTCTTCTTCTTCTCCTCCTCCTTCTACTTCTTCTTCTTCTTCTCCTCCTTCATTTTCTTCTTCTTCTTCTACTCCTTGTTCTTCTTCTACTTTTTCTTCTTCTCCTCCTTTTCTTCTTCTACTTCTTCTCCTCCGCCATCTTTTTCTTCTTCTTCTTCTTCTACTCCTTGTTCTTCTTCTTCATCTTCTTTTTCTTCTTCTCCTTTTTTCTACTTCTTCTCCTTCTCCTTCTCCTTCTTCCTCCTCCTCCTCCTCCTCCTCCTCCTCCTCCTCCTCCTCCTTCATCATCGTCTTCTTCTTCTTCTTTTTCTTCTTCTTCCTCTTCTTCTTCTTCTTCTTCTTCTTCTTCTTCTTCTTCTTCTTCTTCCTCTTCTTCTTCGCCTCCTTCTTCTTCTCCTCCTTCTTCTGCTTCTTCTTCTTCACTCTCTCCTACTCTCTCTCCTCGTTCTCCTTCTACTTCTTCTTCTCATCTCTTTCTCCTTCTCCGTCTTCTAGCCCCTCTTATTTTTTCGTAGATTTTATGGCCATTTATATGCGATTTTACATGATCTACTCACCTTGAAATTTGACTATTTTTTGGCGGTCATAAAAAAAGTAAATTCGTATGGCTTTTCGTGGTGGGGAGACCCTTACGGGTAGTTCCACCTCGCCGCTTTTTTTTAACGACTGCTTTTTTTTATATGCAACCGGGACCGACGGCTTAACGTGTCCTCCGAAACACGGGAGTGGCTCGAGAAAAATATCTTGTACTTAACTGGGATCGAACCCAGGACCTTTGGCTTATCAGACCAGCGATAAGCCAACTCGGCTACGCCGACTCCGATCATAATAAAAATACATCATCACACAAATTAACAATTTTTAATTTTCAAGATAAGACAAATTCTATTATCTATTGATTAAGTGCACCTAGCTTAGAGGTTATTTCAAAGACTCCCCGGTGAAAAAAAGCGGGTATTTGTTTTTTTCGAGACCAAGTGGAACGAACAAATGCACAAGGGGTTAGAATAAATATTGTTATCGAGAGAGAAGAAGAAGACCACACAGTGTCGTGGACTGGTAACATTTTTCCATAAATAATAAATGGAATGTATTCGACTGGCAGACTTCGAGAATGGCGAAGCTATCGAGATATGCTCGACGTATGAAGGAACTGGGTTGGATCAAATATTGGTTTTCTGTCGGTGGCTTTGAGAAAATAACCGGAGCTCGGAAAACAATAACTCGAAGCCGAAGAAAGGATGAGGAGAAAGAAGAAGAGAAAAAGAAGAGAAAAAAGAATTGGTTGGCGATACGCCTAGTAGTGAAGGGGGTTGTAGGGGGGGGGGCACCCCCATGCTCCCTCTGCATGAAAGCTTAACTGCAAAAAAAGTCGGGACCGGAACTTTTTCCGGAGCTCTTTTCTCCTAGGACGCAAAAAAGCTTCATGTCAGAATGCTATTTTCTCAGGAAGCTGAACTCCACCAAAGGGAATTTCGAGACAAGGGAATTTCGAAAAAAGAGGAAATGTTCTTTGAAAACCTAAGAACTCCGTAACCCTTAGGGGCTCATGGTACCTCGGATTATCAAAAACTCGGATTACTTGGAAAAACAAAAAATAAAACATTATTTTCATCAAGATTTATTTAAAATTATTATTGAAGCTATACAACTACATGAATAGTTAAAGTAGAAAGTCATCAATCACCATCATCCAACTCATTACCCACGCACAGGTCTCAGACCTATTTGGGCTTCATCCTCATAAAAAAAAAGAAAACGTTTACTGCTTGAAAAGATTGTCCACAATCTTCTGCTTCAAAGTAGAGAACCGCTTTTAAGCTTTTTAGTAGCTTTTAAGCTACGTAACCTGGCTACAATATAGAGTTAATTATTTTGTATTTTCAGGTTAATGTTTATTTTTTTAGGCCCCTCGGATTGCACGGAATCTCGAACTACCGACCTCTGATTAGCGCGACTCCGATTAACTTGATGTTTTTCCGAAAAATGATAATTATCAAGTATTATTTCAGAAAAATACGACTTTTTGGAATTTAAAAAAAAAACAATTTTGAGTTTAATGCACTATTGATTGATTTTAAATACATTCTTTTGCCAAGCAAGTGACTAAATGGCATAAAACATTCCCATTATCAACAAACTCCTGGAGCAGAGTAAGCTACAATATTGGGAAGTGATATCCGAGTGCCGTAGCAGGTATCTGTTCAATCAGAGATAAGCTACGAAACTCCTAAGCCATCTTAGTAACGGTGACCGATTGGATTGACCAGCAAAAAAGAACGTTGTCTGCCATAAAATCACTTCCCGGTGGTTTGGAACCCACCTAAAACTGTAGGTCCAGCTCATCACCATCATCCAATTCATTACCCACGTACAGGTCTCTCAGACTTATGTGGGATTTATCCTCCGAAAAAGAAATATATTTAAATTATTTCAAATAACTTGAAATCCCCGTAAAAGAAGCTGAATTAGTATATGGAGTAGAAAAGTTCTTAAAATTAAATGGAATAATTTTTTTGGCTAAACGCAATTTAATGAGTATTATAGAACAAGAATTATTTGCTGAAACAAGGATATAGCTCGCCAAATTGGAACCAATCAATTTGTCAGCAGGAGCTAATGCACTTAATGCTTAATCATGTAATACAGTGGAAGAAAAATTTAGTAGTAATTTATCCACAGTAGTCTAGAAAGGTTTTTAAAGTTTTGGTTTCATTATGCATTCAACTAGCTTATTAACTAGCTGATCAATCAAGTGTGAAGCTTCATCGTTCGATGAATAACAAAACCTCATGAATATTAAAAGCGTCGGATAAGGAGGATAATCAAAGATGGAGGATTTATCAAGATCTGCCGCTCCCCATCTAACCTTTTTGAAAAAGAGAAAAAATCCAACATCTGTATTAAAATTGAGTAGTCATTTTCACTACATCATGGATGATGTCATTTTTCACACTAAGCTTCTTATTATCTTATTATTCTTGAATTTAAATATTTCCTGGATTATTATAGATGCATAGAGTATCATTATTCAGTTTTGAATAGATTATTTTCCAAGAATGAATGAATTTTCAGAAAATCATGAGAAAATAAGTTTTAAATAGGATTGATTATTCGAGATGAAATGAGCATATAGATGAATGTTGCTTATTTTAATAAGTTTATTGACTTTTCGATTGATTGTGAGAAACGTCTCATTTTATTCTGAAGCGCTTCTTGGCAGGTTTATTGAATGATCTTGACTGATGGGAGAAGGCTATGGTTGTATTTATAACATTTTCAATAGATTGATTTGCTTTGACGCTTCTTCGGCTTCCTGGACACAAATGAAATTTCATCTTCTTAGAAAGAAAAACTAAATAAAAAATCTTTGTAATTCAATTTGAAATTGAAATTTATTGCCAAACAACAAAAATAAACATACAAAGCAAACTTGAATTACAATAAATAAGAAAAATACATAAGCTTGTAGATCAACATAAACATAATCAAGTTCACATAACATAAATTACAAAGGCACCACCAGCAAAAGTAAAAACTTGTTTCCTATGGTGTGAGTCATTATTCTAGGTTTATTGTATTTTCTGGAAATTTGATTTTTGATAATCAAGATATTTTAATAATAAGTGATTATTATTGTAAGCTATCACTTAGTAAAAAATAGAGGGTAGAATGGAAATCCACGTGAAAAACAAACAATAGATAAATGCATATTAGATATATGATTTATGGTAGTCTGAGTACAGAAATGAGGATTTCATGATTGAGCATGGTTTTTGAGGCTTAAATTTACTGAAATTAATTATTTTATTGATTCAAGATAAAAACTTTTCTTTGTTTTATCAAACGTATAGGCCCAGCTTTTAGGCTATCTACTGGGTAGCCTACCTGCAAAGGGAAGTAAACTCCTGGATTTCTTGTTCCATGACGAACTGCGTTGTTAATATTAACTTTTCATGTGAAATTTAACGACTTGCAGTCAAATATTTGTTAAGAATAAGTATAACTCACTTAATCTGTAGGCCGAGCGCTTTCGAATCTATGAGATCCATCTTCAGAGGCCTCTGAAGATGGATCTCATAGATTTGAAAGCGCTCGGCCTACAGATTAAGTGAGTTATACTTATTCTTAACAAATATTTGACTGCAAGTCGTTAAATTTCACATGAAAAGGAAGTAAACTCTTCCGTACTATAATGTTATGTCTACATCCTTCCTATCAGTGGCGCACCCAGGGGGGGCTTAGGGGGCTTAAGCCCACCCCCCCAAGAGCCCGAGTTCCTTAAAAAATTGTTAATAATTTTCAAGAAAATTTACTATATAGAGAGTATGTGCTGCAGGCTGATTAGTGTTGGTACATGTCATTTATTCACACATTTTAAGTAGAATAATGTTCATAACAAGTGGCTTGACATGGGGGGTTTTGGGGCTCAAGCCTTGCCCCCAGGTCCTGAAATCCTTATCAAAATTTTGATAATTTTTAAGCGAATTGACTGTGTAATATGGACTCTAGGCTGTACATTTAATACTTGTTTAAATCGAATGACAATTAACAATATCGTTATACTATTAACAGGAATACTATGAGTGACTACCATAGGTGGAAATAGAGTTTGTATAGCCTTGCAGAATTAAATTTGACTAGGTGGCTGGGTAAAGAATAATTATATATAATAATAAAAATAATTCGTTTCACTCATATCAATATGGCATTCATTTAACCAATAAGTACAGGACCTCTAGCCTCTAGAACCTCCTAAATCTGTAATACATTTAACGGTAATTCTGAGACCTGTGCGTGGGCCCACAGTTTTTGGTGAGTTCCAAATCATCGGCAAGTGATTTTATAGCTAAGAACACTTTTTTTTGGTGGCTGATCCATTCGGTCACCCTTACCCTAGGAATTGGCAGCTTGCCTTATGTGACTGAACAGGTACGGTACCTGTTACGGCTCGCGGCTAACAATTTGCTAAAAAAAGGTTTACAGGTTTTTGCGAAAATATTTCAATAAGTATGCATAAGCTTATTCCTTCGAAAACGCTCCAATACAGAAATAAATATAGCAGAAGAGTGAAGCTATCTTTTTCAATAAGAGATCAATAAATTAGTACTCATTCCGAAAAAACTAGGCTTCTAGAGCGCTCATTTAGGTGGTAAATTGAATACATTTGATGAGAAATGAACTGAAAACCCAAATGAAACATTAACTACCGTGATTATTGAGTAATCCTATGAAATACACAAAAAGGCCAAAAGAAGGCATTTTTAATATTGAAATGTATGAGCTTGGCTATTAATTGTGAATAAAGTACCCAGAACTTACAAAACCATAATTTAAATTTGATAAAAAGACAGAAGAATAGCAAGTGGAAAGCATATGTGCAAAATCAGTATGCTTTGATTCAATAAAACTCTATATAAACTTTGGGACCGTTCTTGACTATTGAGTACATTCGTATTTCATTTCAAAAAATGATTTGGCAAGTTTTGAAGGAGAAATTGAACAAAATTTTTGGTTCGTTGGCAATTGAATTGGTTAACCACTAGGCCGACAGTAAAATAACGTGTTTTTATGATCATTTTGTGAGTTTTTGTAAAATACCCCAACAATTCAAAGATTTCGTTTCGCTTTAGGACTGGAATTTTTCGTTCTTTTTATTACCAACGAAAAAGTCTCAGAATGGTGTGGACATAAAAATTTATAATAGTAGATGTAGCACGTTTCAGATAATTTTACATTGATTCAATTTAATTCACACCATCTATATGAAGACCTTAGTCATTTCTGAATGGATGCTGGAATAGGTGTAATCTTTCGCCCTCTTTATTTCTGTAACAAAGCGTTCCGGACCTACATTGATTCTAATTTTTTTACCCTCATGAGAAGTTGCTTAAGCAGTCTGGCAGAATCATTTTGAACTCCTGAAACACTGTACAAAATATACTCATGATGGACACATTTTGTTTCCCCATAGCTACTCTAATACTAATACTCTTTAAAAAGTCAAGTAATGAATCCCCGCCCCCTCAATAAACTTTATCGGGCAACAATCTTGCAAAAAGTCGTCTGAAAAATCCCAATTTAATAACATTAATATATATATATCCCCCCTCCTGACCAAAATTTTCCCGGGTAAGCCCCCCCAAACCAAAAGTCTGGGTGCGCCCCTGCTTCCTATCATAACAAAATATTCATGAGCCTACAGTGATTTATTTCAGATTGTTTTAATATTTAAGGATTAGGTGGTTGGTTAGGTCGCATTTGTGTTCACCAAATAGTTTGCTATTTTCCAGCTTTTATTTTCCTGTTCACAAGCTGGGGTAGGATTTAAACATCATGAAGTGAGGAATAATACGAAAAATATTAGAATAACTTCTATTCCATACTCAATTATTAGTTCAGCTAACGGTTGAGAGCTGCTGGATTCACGATAGAAGTTTCTCATGAACTATCGTTAGAAATGGTGTTCACCCTGAGTGGAAAAGTAACCTTGAAATCTAGCGAAATCAAATTCTACCCATGAATGAACGGCAGCAGACGGTAGTTTATTCTCGAATAAATCTTGTACTTTATTTACATCAAATTTCCAGTAAAAGTAACTCAAGAGATTAGGATCATACTGAACAGATAAGATTAAAAGAAGGCTTGGCCGCTGCAAAAATAGCATTGCAGCTACTGTGATGGTTAATACGCGGTAATGAAATTATATAATTTACGTTTGACGGCTACTAAGCTGGGAAGTAGGCGGTGTCATACAATGTAAGACTTAAACACTAAGTATAGAGTAAGTATAGAGTAGCTAAGCTCTGGTGCTTACAATCTATATCTATATTTTCATAGTCTGTAGACTACTAAGAAGATTTTACTAATAGGAGAGACAGTTTGTGACCTCTCACCACTCTCATTTATTACTTGGATGGAATTTTGCCAACATCAAAATCCTTTCACAAGGTCGGAAAGTACTTTCAACTGCCAATAGACGTAGGTTACGGCTATCTACAGCTTATTTTCTAAATAGTTGATTGATAACCTAATCAATTTTGTCTCCCTCTATACCAAAATGCTTGAGTTCTTCAATTATCTAGTCAACAATAAATTGAACTATACCAACCAATAATACAGCACCGTAGGATAACGATTTTTGTTATATTTAATTTTGTCACAATAAATAAATAAATATTTGGATATTCCTAATGGGTTGATTACATTGGGATAGTTACTCGCTAAGCGAGTAGCGAGTAGGACGTTACTGACCGACCGTGCTACAGCAACTCGGCATACCAAGCCGAATTATATTAAAAATTTATCTTCCAGAATCATCCCCATACTATGGAATTTCTAAGACAATAAATAATATTTCAACACAAAATTAAAATATGAAGTTTACCAACAATTATTCAATAAAATTTCATCAAAACAATATACAATATATCTCATCTGAAGTGTTATGCTGGCAGCCTGCGTGATTAAGTGTAGGCTTTGGCCACAATAATATTGTATTTTGGAGTTGGCTTCTCTGCCAGCGAGTATAAATGTGACCAAATTCAAAGTAGACAGGCTCTCAACTTTGAATATGGTCACATTTATACACGCTGGCAGAGTAGCCAACACCAAAATACAATATTATTATGGCCAAAGCCTATACTTAATCAAGCAGGCTGCCAGCATAACACTTCAGATGAGATATATTAATATATTGTATAATGTTTTGATGAAATTTCATTGAATAATTGTTGGTAAACTTCATACTTTAATTTTGTGTTGCAATATTATTTATTGTCTTAGAAATTCCATAGTATGGGGGTGATTCTAGAAATATTTTTTTTAATATAATTTGGCTTGGTATGCTGAGCTGCTGTAGCACGATCGGTCAGTAATGTCCTACTCGCTACTCGCTTAGCGAGTAACTATCCCAATGTAATCAACCCTTAACCGAGTTCAGGATTTTCCTTTCCAGTATCAGAATCCTATTAGCCTATCAGTTTTCGAGTTTACCATTTTTCAAATCCTTAAATGCGACAGGTATTTACATACACAATAGTGAATGTTCTGAGACTTGACCGAAAAAATATATTTTATCATTTTATGGAACATAGGCCAATGTGAAACTAAAAAAATAAGAAAAGAAAGAGAAGTAAAAGATAATCTGTAATTTTATACAAAAGTTAAGACTGGTTGAATGATGAATATGTCGCACAATGTCAGGTTATTTGGTATGTTTTGAGTTTGCTGAAGAAGAATAAGAATTTATTGCAGGAACAAGCAAAGACATTGACCAACAACGGCAATAAATCACAATATTCCAACAGATGAGGATAAAGATATGGTGATTCGGAATAGCAAAGATAGAACAGAAGAAGAGACGAGAGAGAGAGAGAGAGAGAGAGAGAGAGTGTGAATGCCAGAAAAATAGAATGAGCGAGAATGAAAGTGAAAAAGTAAAGAGTAGTTTATAAAGTAGTATAGAGAGAAATATGTTAAGTAGAAATAGATTAAAGTGAAATAACGATACAAGAGTGAGTGATATGAATGTAATACGGGAAAATAGTGATTGTAATGTGAGATGGAGCAAAAGTGTGAGAAAATCACTTAAAAGAGACAAGAAACTTGAAGAGATAAAAGGGTTTGATATGATGAAAAAAGAAGAAAAATATGAAGAAATAAGTTGGGAAAACAATGCTGTCTCACACCTTTAGAAGTCACATAGAAGGCAATTGAATGTTGCAACATTTTTCAATAACTTCATTGGCTTTAATGCTTATCGAAATTATATAGCTTACTAGAAATAAAGTAATATAGAAGTTCTACTAAATTGTAAAATTTATGTCGTGATGAAACATTTATAGAGCTGTTGATAAATACAAATCTCTTGCTTAAGGAATTATGGAAAGAATTCCTCAGAGATTGGAGTAATCCACCATATGGGTTCTTTAAAACTACTGTCTTTTATACTTGTGTGATACACGAACATAAAACATCAGTAACACGTTTTAGAAGACAATCTCTCAATCATGGTACGTTTTACAACTACAAAAAAATAATAGCCGACATTCAGTTATTTCTTTCAAACGAACCAACAACCTTTTAAACCCATGAATGTGAAACAGCTGGACAAATCTTTTTCGGTACAGGATTAAAAATTATGCTGAAAAATTGTGAAAAAGCATTACTAGCTGGATGCTTGAACAGTCATTGTGAGCCCTGCAAGATCGACATTTTAGTTGAATTATTGTGAGACTGCATTTTTGCAGCCTTTAATAAAGAGCCCCCTTGCAATGAAAATGTCTAATCCAGGAGAACTAATATGAACTAATACTAAAAAGAATGGAGTTGAAAGAATAACTGGCTTCTGTATTTGTTAAGCACGATTCTCTTCAAATATACTTCTTCCCTTTATGCAGTTGATGTTAATCCCTAGTTAATCCCTACTTCTTCTTTAGATCGAAATCCCTGTTTCTTTAGTTAACCCCTTTTACAATGTTCCCTCTCACCTGCGTCCCAAAAAGGGACCCTGGTCCCAAAACAAGAAATAAGATTAGGACTTTGTAGGTTTTATGGGGCAAGGGTAAGTCTGGTTTTATCATGTTGTTTGTGTGATGGAGAAATACGCGCTTAGTCATAGGCTAGGCTAAAGATAAGGGGTCGAGAAACTTGACAAGCTGAGTATAGTGATAAGGAGACTAAAAATAGAAAATGGTGGAAGAGATGTTGAATAATAAGAGGAAGAGGAAATAAATTATAAACTTAAAACTTAGAAATTATAATTATAAAGTTTCTAAATCCTTAATTAAAAGTTTCTAAATGAAAAACATATTTTTTGGAAAAGCCTAATGTTGGTCAATATAAAATAATATTGCTGATCCAACAAAAAAAAAAGGAAATTCATACTCATCTCATTGTATTTTGAATCTACCACTACATCTTAACCTTATTTGTAGAATTTTGGTTGATGTTGTGGAACTCCATAATAAAAGAATAAAACACTGTAAAATGTTGTCAATTCCACTTCTTTATCACTACAGCACTGGACCGCGGTTTCGTGGCTTCACCAGTCACATTTTCAATAGATATATATTTCTTAATTCATGTTTTCATTCAAGTTAAGAACAATTCCCATTAAATGTAAGCTTAATTTAAGATTAGTAACTTCAATTATACCTATTAATTTACCTTTAATTATACCTTATACTTCAATTATTTACATTTGATATTGATGCCATAATCGATACAGAACAGCTATCGACTTTTGAAGATTAGTTAACATTATTTTATAAACAATGTATGAGTACTGTTGAAAATGTGACTGGTGAAGCCACGAAACCGCGGTCCAGTGCTGTAGTGATAAAGAAGTGGAATTGACAACATTTTACAGTGTTTTATTCTTTTACATCTTAACCTCCTGAGACCTGAAGTTGAATATGGTTGAAATTAATTAGAGACCGGAGTGACTATAATACCAACTTAGTACATCGGCAAACACCAGCTTGAGGCCCAACATTCTTTGTCACCAGACTAGAAGTAAGACCGAAGTGCTTGGTATTAGTCACTCAACTTCAAGATTCATTGACACACGTAATGTTTGGAGGAGTGAGCGCTAGGTCGCTATCATGAAAACACGCAAAAAAACGTTCAGGTCTCAAGGGTAATTTTTGCAAGTGACTAGTATTAGGCACTTCGGTCTTAATTCCTAAATATATCCGGAAAAAAATCCAGGTCTCAAGTTGTATAAGCCATAGTGGCTAGTTTTTAGGCTCTTGGGTCTCAGGAGGTTAACAATTATTTCAACAAATCTCTAGAAAATTGGAATGTTCACAAAAGAGAAATTTACAGGAATGAATGAGCTGGGAAGACTCAAAATTGAGACAAAATAGAGAAGAAGAGGTTTAAAGAAAAGTTAGAGATCCTTATGTTTGGTTTCTATTTATTTATATTCATTACTATAATATCTATTTATTGTGAGCCTTATGCTCATGCTCATATCCTTTTATTATTTTAAGAGAGGAATAATGCTACTAGAAAGAAGAACGTAATATTAAGAAGACTTAATATCCTTAAAAAGGAAAAACGGGAAATGAGATATAGAGTGTTAAGAACAGAGAAAATAAGGAGAAGACATAAAATAAGCAGAGAGAGGAATCACGATAACATAGAATGTGGAGAAACTGAAACAACAGTACAAAAATAGAGAAAAAAGAAGAATATTTTAATACAAGATAGGCTACTAGAAATGAAAAAGATTCAACACAGCTGTGCATAAAGTGCTAAGATTTTCTAGATCTACTAAACTTTATTAAAAAAATGTTTGCTTATTTTCAATCTAATTTGTTATTTATATTAACATGAGCTGACATAAATTCAATTTTTCTTGGAGGATGAAGCCCACATAGGTCTGAAGCCCACATAGGTCTGAGACCTGAGCGTGGGTAATTGGATGATGGTGATTGATGAGTTGGGCCTAAAGTTTTAGGTAGGTTCCGAACCACTTGGAAGTGATTTTACAGCAGAGAATAGTCTTTTTTGCTGGCCAATCCAATCGGTCACCGTTACAAAGATGACCCAGGTCTTTCGTAGCTCATCTCTGCTTTTTTTGCAGAATGAAGCCCACATAGGTCTGAGACCTGAGCGTGGGTAATTGGATGATGGTGATTGATGAGTTGGATCTACAGTTTTAGGTGGGTTCCGAACCACCGGGAACTGATTGTACAGCAATGTGTCTTTACAGAGAATGTGTCTTTACAGAGAACGTGTCTTTTTTGCTGACCAATCCAATCGGTCACCGTTACAAAGATGGCCCAGGAGCTTCGTAGCTTATCTCTCTGATTGAACAGTGCCTGCTACGGCACACGGTCATCACTTCGGGCACTTCCCAATTACTTTAGCATATGGAAACTACGGTGATTATAACATGTTATCTACATTATCATCACAATAGATTCTGTTTACAGATTTTAAAAAAGTGCTTCATGATGAATTTTTTATAATGCGTAAAAATGATCTCAAAACTCATAAAATTTGATTAGGTCCAGCCACCGTAGATATTACTCAGGTGTGCACCGTCAAATCTAAACTACCCTCTCATTTTCCCTCAACTTTCGATCTCACGCATTCTTTTCAGAGTGGAGGTGTTTTTCCCTGGTTACTCTAGCGAAAAAAGGCAAAATTGGAATAGGGATAAGAAAGCCCAAAGGACGGGCCTGTGTTATATGAAAGCCCACGGGAACTGCAGAGTGAGCCCAGGTGTTTAGGACGGGGAAATTGACTGAGCAGAAAGGTAGAGACGGTTTCTGCACACGAAAATAGCAAACACTGTTGGAAAAAACGGGGAAAGGGATGAGGGAGAAGAGGGAAAAGAGGGAAAAGAGGAAGAAGGAAAGAAAAAAAGGAAAAATATGTCTGCCATTGGAGCGAGCATTGTGAATAGCATGTGATGAACAGGCACTCTTGTATTATTTTTGCCAACACTGGTTCTCAGTTTCAGGCTAGTTTAAGCCATGTGAATAGGGGGGAGTGGGAGAGAGTGATTGAGGGAGAGAGAGGAAGGATGAGGGAGAAAGAGAGAATGGAAGAGTTTTAGAGTGAAAAATAAACAACAAAAAAGTAATATTTTAGAGAGGAAAAAGTTGATTGAGCTAAGAAGAAGAAAAGGAGGAGGAGAGAGAGAAAAGAAGATGAAGAAGAAGAAGCTGAAGAGAAGAGACAGGAGAAGGAGAAGAAGAATAATGAGGAGAAGAGGGAGAAAGAGAGAATGGAAGAGTTTTAGAGTAAAAAAAGGAATATTTTAGAGAGGAAAAGGTTGATTGAGCTAAGAAGAAGAAGAAGAAGAAGAAGAAGAAGGAGAAGAAGAAGAAGAAGAAGAAAACGCTGAAGAAGAAGAGAAGAGGCAGGAGAAGGAGAAGAAGAATAATGAGGAGAAAGAGGAGAATGAGAAGAATAAATGATGGAGGAGATGAAGAATAGGAATAGGAAAAGTAAAAGTCGAAGAATTAGGAAAATAAGAGGAGGAAGATGAGGAAGAAGAGGAAGAAGAGGAAGAAGAGGAAGAAGAGGAAGAAGAGGAAGAAGAGGAAGAAGAGGAAGAAGAGGAAGAAGAGGAAGAAGAGGAAGAAGAGGAAGAAGAGGAAGAAGAGGAAGAAGAGGAAGAAGAGGAAGAAGAGGAAGAAGAGGAAGAAGAGGAAGAAGAGGAAGAAGATAAAGAAAAAGAAAAAGAAAAAGAAAAAGAAAAAGAAAAAGAAAAAGAAAAAGAAAAAGAAAAAGAAAAAGAAAAAGAAAAAGAAAAAGAAAAAGAAAAAGAAAAAGAAAAAGAAAAAGAAAAAGTAAAAGAAAAAGAAAAAGAAAAAGGAAAGAAAAATAAAAAGTTTGATGAGGAGGAGGAGTGGGAGAAGGATAATTTGAGGGTGAAAAAAAGAGGATAAAAAATGAATGATGATGAAGAGAAATATATGGAGACGATAGAAGAGGACGATGAGAAGAAGTGTGGGACAAGATTTTCGAGAGAAGAATTTGAAGAGAAAGAATGAGCGTGCGCAAGAGAAAGGGTTGAATGATGTGAGAGATCTTTACTGAAAGCCTGAGAGCCTGAGCTGACACCGCATTAGCCCGGCCTCATCACAGAATCCGTTTTGTCTGCTGCCAATATCCCACTTATGGTCTTGCCCTGCATAAACAGCACAGAAAACCTGACTCGCCAACTTTCTGATCGACCAAATCTTCAATGTGCACTGCAACTTTATGATTCAGCTTAAGCTCTATAATCGAAACTTGGCAAAGGCTCTTGAGAATCTAATCAATATTGGAGTCAAAGCTAGGTATTATTCCGGTTGGCTGTTGTTCATTTGTTGATATCAAAATTCTTGATTAATTCAGAACCCTCTTCCAACTTTCTTTGTAGTGGCGAAGCTGATATTGTGGAAGGTATCCATTATGAATAATTTTAGCTTGATTGAGATGATAATGGTATAAGAACCGAAACTAGTCTCTCAAAGTTTTAATAAATGTGATTGTGACAATTTCATCTTATTATTCATAACCCTTTTCTCATTCAAAAGCGGATAATATAATATGTTGTAAATCATAGACTGTTTATCAATTAAAACATTTACTACATTCAGGTGTTTTATGAAGTAAAGCCTGGATAATGAAACTGTGAATTGAAATGAAATAGATAAGAATTTAAATGTTATTTCATTAATTGACATTGTTAATTACAGAACAAAGTTAGTTGACTAAATTAGTTTTTCCCATAAAATCCAACCTTTCTGATACCATCCTTATCCTTACCAATTACCAACTTGACCTATCCTAGTACATGTAACCATAGTTGGGTTGGTCATTTCTCACTTCATTTGTTACTGTTTATTTTGTTAATGTGTTATAAGTTTTTATATTTTATTGTATTTTCTTAATGTATATTGTCAGTTTTAATGACTTTGGTGAGAAATAAGGAAATTGAAAATTGATCCAGTAAATATAAATAAATATTACAGATTTCAACCCAACACATAAGTTTTTATATTGTTTTTGCAAAATTGTTTCAGATAATTTTCTTCCATTTTATTAACTGTATTTTTCTTGGATATAAAATGAATGAACGCCTCTGAATATTGGGCAAATGTTTGGTGAAAAATTCAAAATTAAATAGAGTTATGTTATAAACACAGATTCTTTTTAAGTGGTTGGTAAGGCTGATGGAATCTTAGCTATAAATTATTATTGAAAATTTATGAAAAAACATCACCATATATATTTTGAATCATTTGCTACAAAAGTTTCGTTACAATAATTGTACTTAAATAGAAAAGTAGTCGAAGTCTATTCGCACGAACTAAGTGTTCTGTAACAAAATTCAGTGGAATATTGATCAACCTATTTAGAGTTCATGCTTTCATTAACATTTTCCTTATTATTATTATTATTATTATTATCATTGCATCAAATAAATACTATTCATGTAAACGCAGTACAAAGACTAAATGGTAAAGCTGAATAAACTTGGAATTAATGTGCAACTCAATGAAGAGCTATGTAATTTTACTATGTTGACTATGTTTATGGAATGATTTGAATTTTCAATTTGTATTCGTTTAGTTCGGCCTAATATAATACGCATGTGCATCCACTTTTCACTGGCCTATGATAGAAGAACATGATTTGAAAAAACTATTGAAGAAGATGTCTTATAATTTAAAAATAACAGTGCGCTAATGATTTTCAGTTAGGGGATACGCTGTTATGAATGAAATATGAAGTTTACTGAATATTATTCTTTTACGTTTTGTTTTCTTATAAAGCAAAAATTTGTAATCTTGAACTAATCTTATCAAGGCTACGGACTGAATGTTACAATAACTCAGAGAAATTGAGCTATGCACGTCAGAATGATCTACAATCCCACCTAGAGCTCAGAGCTAGAATATCTATTTCCGCCATCCTAGACTACTGGCATTTTTTGTTCCCTAGGCTTCAAGTCCTTGCACTTCCGGTCTATTTCGACCAATTAGAATCGAGAACAAAACCGGAAACGTGGAACATTTACGTCAATTACGAGTTGAAGAGCATTGTTACATTTTATTGGCGCTTTGTTTCTATTAACCATGACTTTTTTTACATGATTCTCACTCTTATTTTTCTACATCTGTCAAGTTCATAGCTAACCGAACCAAAAAGACATAACTCTAATTGCTAGCGCGTATCCACCTGTTGTTAAATGGTGGATTGTATACTAATGAATTAATAGTTCCATTTCAGTTTTCCGGAATAGAAAAAAAAACATGAACAAAAGGACTACTTGTGTACAATTCAACAGGCATTGATAACTTTGTCCACAGATTACGAAATATGAACTTAATATGAAACTCCACAGACATGGAATTCAAATTGCATAATCTGTGATTTGGCCTGTTGTTAGAGAATCACTGCTGAATTTCGGGTGCGCAAGAGCGATGAGGGCTAGAAATCAAGCGATCTTATTGTACTGTTTTGGATGATACTCAATGATATGGACGACCTTAAGATTCTCCTACATTAAAATTTTGATTTTCTACTTTTAAATAGTTTAATACGTGGATAAAAATGGAAATGTATTATTATTAAAAATTCATGAGTGGTAGTCCAATTTTTCGGTTCAAGAACTTCTAAAACAGTGTTAAATTTAAATTCAAAGTCAATTCCGCAAGTCGAGCTTGGAAAATGGCTTCCCGAACAGTCTCAAACTAAGCGCAAGTTTTCGTACTTTTCTAAGGTGAAAACTTTAGTTTTCAACTGTTTTGGACGCCATTTTCTGAGACCTGCGGAACAGCTTAAACGTAAGAGGCATGATCAGTGCTTCTTTAAATACGTTATTCCAATGGAAATAACGTCTAAATTCATGAAAGATATGGAAAACATAGAAATAATGTTATTTATTTAAACAAGGCCATAGGCTTCCAGTTAGGGAAAAGAGGAAGATAAAATCGATTGTTTTCAAGTTTATTCGGAAACAGGACAAATTAGCGTGGATTATGAATTTCAAGGAAAACTCTGCTTTGGACTCTGACAAACCGGGAATGTATATTATTTCGACACATCTGATGAGTTTTGGGAAAAATCATGGAATTAGTTTTTCAAATTCCTACAGAAGCTGTATCACTACTCAGAAATACTGCTCCTATCAAGCAAACTCCGTTCAACTAACCCTAATCTATACTGAAGGCTGTTCAATAAATATTCTCTCACCTTGAAGTTGATAGCTGAAGGTCTTCTTCGACTCAACCATTAGTCCCACTGATAGAACACAAACTGAGGAAGGTCACTCAGTTCGTTGCGTTTTCAAAGATAGAAAAACGCATTCAATGATAGAAAAAATACGCGCTGTCTTACGTAATATTTCACCTACACGTGTTTGTTGTTTTGTTTTTTCTTTGACAGCAGGTGACGCTCTAGTTCTTTTCAAGCGTTTACCTAAAAGTCGATCGATTCTTTTCACTTTCAATATAAAGGCACATCGCCTTTTTTCCGGAGATGGAAAAGGTAACAATAGGATGGGTCAGTTGTTGTTGTGGGTGGGGAGTTGGTCGGGGGAAGGGAACACAAGAAAGTGCAAGTTTTAGAGCTCGTAAAGGGTTGAAGGAATTCCAATAAATGAAGGTGGTTTATTTGTTGCACACAATAGATACAGGGTTGATGAACCCTTTACACTAAATGCACTCTACCGGGCTTCAATTCTAAGAGAACACTTTGTTTTCCCATTATTTTGTACAATACAATTTTCGTCTTGCCTTCCTTATTATTACAATAATTGTTTTCTTTTTCTTCTTCTTTTTTTGTCCTTCAATGCCTTTTTGGCTCCAACATCCATCCTCAGAATAAGAAATTGTGAAACAGTTTTGCTTCTTTCAACGTTTTGAATGACTCTTCTAACACACGTTACATTCTGTAAACTATAGTCCATTTGCCAGTTCTCCGTTAGTCGGTCCAGTGTAAACAGTGTTCAAAATTTTTTTAAATATTTTCTTGTGAGTTTTTTTTTTCATTAAAAGAATACTCTTAAAAGTATTTAAGTTCTCGTGGGAGGGAGGTAAAACTTCAGCAGTTCAAGGATGTTTGGTATGGATTTTTCAATTTTGTTTATGACTAATTTATTTTGTTTAGGAGTATCAAATGAGTAATTTTCCAATATTTTCCACTAAGACTAGATCCAAATGGTCAACTACGAGAAATTCGCATGTTTTTTTTAATGCTCTTATCATTTCTTTTACTTTGAAAGGAGAAAAGACCAAGAAGGAGAAGATGGCGAGAAGAGAAAGAAGAGAAGGAGAGGAGAGCAGAAGAATTAGAAGAAGAAAAAAAGAAGAAGAAGAAGAAGAAGGAGGTAACCCAATGAACTTAAAAATCCTAAGTTTTCAATAATTAATCTCTCAAATAGATTACAATTTCTGTTGGATTCAAATCAGACAAGTTGAAAAGGATACATTCCATTCCATGATCGTAGTAGATTCCATTCTTTTGGAGCAAATGTTTTGATAGTATTCCCAGTAAATTCCCTTACTCAGTGCACAAAATAATAACAGCTAATACTCCTCTAGACTACACAAAGCATGGTCCATTTGATTGCCATGTAGTTAGTTGTTCTGCGGCCTCTCCCTTGCTCCCCATCTTTCCATTAACAAATCTCGCCTAGAGGCATACTCGAATAAGGGACGCTGATGTTAATACAAGACTGTTTGGGCCAGTGATGAGTCCAAAGTTTTGCATTGTTCCGACTTCTAATTAAAGATAGGCGCTCTGCGCTATCTATGACATATAATTTGTGCCCGAAGCACAGAAAACAGGGAACATGGAACACTGAGCGAGATAAGGATGCTAAATCAGTGGTAGCCTACAACAACTGGCTTCGTGTCGGGAAAATAAATGAGGCCCCGGAGAAATTTCCCGGGAAATCATCAGGCTCTGCATGCAGATATCCTTCTAAAGAGGCGGGACAAAACGAGAAATTTTCAAGCAAAAAATTTACTAACCCCTTCACTCTACCTCCCACCCATCACTACCCTCAAACATTCTTCCTTCCTCCCCCTTCCCCGTCACTCGGTAAATCCAAGTTAAAAGACAATCTAAAACCAACAGCATAACTGGCGCCTACAAAAGGACATTCTGTAGATTACCCTCCCCCCCACACACGAAAACTTTGGGCTACGCACTTTTGTTATACAACTTTAAAATTTCATCCCATTTAATTTGGCTCCTGGCAAAATTCCCTTCGACATAATGAGCCTGCCTTTCTGCTATCTAATTTCATTGTGAGCTGTTGAGTTTGCTTCTACAGGCTACTCTTCACCTTTAACGATTTTCTACAAAATCTGGGTTCTCTTTTAGCTTATTCTGTTTTCATTCATTCTATTAGACTATTATAATTGATGAATTTTTATTTTTTGAGAAAAGATTAACTGCCGATAAATATTCTTCGTTTAGGATATAATAGATAAAGAGAGTAACTTATATAGAATCTTCCCTACTAACCTTGGTGATAAGTTTTCAAGTGTGATTCTCAATAAACATGGAACTAATTCATAGAATTTTCAGGTGGATTATTGGATAAAGGTGATTGGTGATAGAAAATAATATAATAATAAATGATAATTTACACTCGAAAATATACACTTACATAAAGTTAATTACACTCGAATGTATCAATGTAATACCAATAAGTTGCATCACGAATCAACTATAAATTAATATTGAATAGAACTATAAATAAAATTCAATACTTTCATACTTTCTATAATAGTGAATTCAATTACTAAATATTGTTGACGGCTATAGGTAGCATAATAAGGCCACTATTTTATTTTACAAGCCTGCTGATTGCTATTTTAGTTCATTTAATAAACTCTACAAAGTCATGTTGTTCTTGAATGTCATAGATTGTAATTTATGTAGGTTAGATAGTTACCATATCCATATTTAGAGCCTCTTATAGTCATTTAACTAAGTTAATATCACCTTCGTCACTACAAGAAAATTTAACTAAGTAGTATTCTAGCTTACTATGTCGTCTTATTAGAATAGTGATTTTTTGATAGATCATTACTACTTGACTAATGAGACTGGTGTGCAATACGATATTCATTTTTATTCTTGCGAATGAATAGAATTTATGCTTCTATTTCATATTTGTATCTGTTTCCTTCATGAATTATATTTGTATCAAGACCTTATTGTAATCTAGTTTTCCGCTTGCAAAAAAATTGTTGAATTTCAATCGTCAAGTTTATGTGAGCAGTTCAGACTTAGTAAGCTTATGCGTGCCAATGAGCCAGATTTGGATTCGGTCATTAGAGATAGGCCCACATAGAGGAAAATTTTGCGCACTTCTGACGAAAAAAATGAGAATCTGGAATTGTTTCCATCCTGAATAGGCCATTCTTATTCCGAGGCAGAAAGCCGGATAAGGTCATGGTAATTCAGTTGGTGGACTTGGAAAATTGAATGAGTAATATCTCTTCCACTTGACTTACAACTCTTACTAAAAATTTGAGTGAATAATATCACTCTTCCCCAATTCTTTTTAGATTCTGTAATATAAAATTTATTCATTCCCCAAATGAGCCACTCTTGTTTGAAGCTGATTTGGAATTCTGTTCGAACTACTATGAATGTTGAGGTATAAGGCGCAGAAAGAAATAAGGCAAGTCAATTGTGTAATGTTAATAAATAATCAGTAATAGAATGTATCTCTGTATTCAATTCAAATTTAAAACACATAAATATATTTACACTTGTATCCTCTTCTTGTATTATGTTGAACCAATAAAATGGTTCGAGTTGTAAAAGTTTCATATTTTCATGTTGATCTCACCAACGTAGACTGTGCCCAAAATGAATATTAGACAAGAAAACAACTCATATTTAAAGTTGAATTTCGATCTATAAACCAAGTTCCTATTCTCAAAAATTGATCCTGATATATTCCATGGTATTTTCCTGGAAATAAAATATAACAAAATAGATTGGTTGACACTTGCTCTGTTCATCATATTCTTGTAAAAACATTCTTTTTATAATCAGCTCATATTGAATTTCCGCTTTCATTCTTCTTCGTTCACTATTATTATCTCCGTAACTCCTCTGTCCAAAATAAATTCAAGGACCACCGTAGAATATTTCATTTTGTTTTTTCCAACAAAGTTTTTTGACTAGATTTATTTTCTTGATATTCGCAAGCTTGTTAATTTCCAGACTCGAACAATAACTCAGCAAATGTTGACAGGCTGTCATGCAATGTATAATGAAGAGAAAAATGTCATGCGCCAAATCATAAATCTCCCCAAAAACTCGATTGAATCCAAACATCGCCGGTAAACTTTGTTCCCATGGTTCCGCCTCAACTTGCCATTGGAGTGGTCTCTGATTCCTCTCTGAAATACATTTCATTTTTTATTTGTACTTGTAGAGCTGATGATGATGTGTAGATATAGAATGTGGTGGTATTTAGTACGTTTTAGTATATTGATAATACATGGGCTACAGCATAAATTAACCTGATAATTGAAAAATGAGATAACATACCAACCAGACATGTTTGAATAATCTCTGCTAGTAGGCTACTTGGGCTAAGAAATAAATCACGATGTATGTAATATATATTTCGATTTCGTTTTTTTCTTTATCATAATCTGAAATCAAACTCTTACTGTTAAAATATGCAATGTATCTTCGATATCCTTAGAAATTGGATTATTAAATTTAAAAATAAACTTCATTTCAACCCTAGTGGTGGCATCTCGATTCTGAGGTATCATCAACACTATTATTTTTCATCTGATGTGCTTTTCAAATCTCAACTTTCTGTCAATTCGTAATCATTTTGCAATTTAATATACTACAATTAGACTTCCATCTAAATGCTACGTTTTCAACTTCATCTTTCTGCTCTTCTTCATCCACGCTCAACGATTAAGCTGGAGGTTTATTTGCAAGAAGGATCTCTAGTAATTTAATTGAATTATGAATATTGTTGGTTACAACAAATCGAGATTCATCATAATAGCAAGAAGGAAAATAGGTTTAGAAGATGTCAAATGGGACTAAGTTGGAATAAGTTGCTTATTAACAAAAAATGGCTTCTAAACTATTTTTTTATTATCATGCTACAAATTCTCTGTTGAAATCTCTTGAGAAGTAGATAAACATTTCCTCTATAGGAATAAGCGAGATTCTTCTTAATCATAAAAGATCTCCTATGGCTGCTAATATGTTGAATTCCATTAACTACTATGAAATAAACTGATATATTCTATTTTGGAATTTGAATAGAGTAAGTAATACATTAAAACCTGTCTAAGACGGACCCCTTGTAAGACGGAAACCTGCTGAAACGGAATGATTCATTTGGTCCCTCGGAATTTTGTACAGTATGACCCTGTCTAACCCGGAAACCTGCCAAAACGGAAATTTTTTTTTAGTCCGGTGGAGTTCCGGCTTACACAGGTTCTACTGTATAAGGATAAGGATAAGAATACGGATAGGAAGAATTTGAGCGAGAATCGCATATTCGTATAGAATTTGAACAGCCGAGTTGATCGTGTTTCACACAATGAGAAGAAATATTACATTTCAAAATCTGAAAAAGAGGAAAATTTGAGAAAGAAGAGAACTTGAAGGTAAAAAGAAATGATCGGGCAAAAGTACTCTATTTCACAACCTGTAAGGAGTGGAAAATTTGAGAAAGAAGAGAACTTTAAGGAAAAAGGAAACGATCGTGCTGAAGAAGACCAAGGTGTGAGTAGCAGGTGCAACGTACATGACTCAAAACGAATGGCTAGAAAACGAAACAAAAAAACGACGTGCGTAAGTAATCTTTTCTAGCTACTGGTGTTTTTACAGTAGACAGGAGCTGTTAAATGATAAAAGGCGAACAAGAAAAGGAAGACTGTTTAGAGGTGTCAGGAATGAACGAACACTAACTACTGTGCTCGGAGAGCCTGTGATTCTTCTGTGCGTCTTTTAAGATGATTGTATACAGAGAAAAAAAGGTGTTCAAGAAGTTCCAGACGTTTGTAATCCTGTAATCTTTGCTGACGAATGTTGCAGTAGATGAAAAGTACGTGGAGTCTATATATGGACCAGAAAGAAATGTTCAGTTCATCTTGTATTTGAGGCACGCATGAAGCTAACAGACATCCTGTGAAATACATACTTTGTCTGGACGTGTTAAGAATCATTTCCTGCTCTCACATGCAACAGAAAAGGCTTCAAGTAAACTTGAAGCAGGCTTGAAGTAGATCGAGTAAGTTTATATGCTCGAGGGGTACACTTTTGCGAGAAACTTTGTTACGAGGACTTCAATAAGCTGAAATGAGAACTTCGATAAGTAAAGCGTCAACATCTGACACGGACTTCGCAGTTTTCGCTTTGAAGCATTTCCTTCGCAAATATCCTCGCGTACTTATCGACATCCTTCCCTCCCACATTTTTGGAGTTTCATTCTCAACATTGCAAAATCTGAGACGAAATATAATTCCCACTGTTTCAAGTTTTATGACTGTTGCAGAGCGTCTGTCGTTTGGGAAAATTTATTTGCTGAGAATATTCGCGAGACTGAAATTTATCGAATAAATTTATAAAATGTAGCTGAAGTAGAGGGGTAAAAGTTTCTGCATAATAAGAAGGATATAATTTGTGACAGTATTTATCATATAAATTTGCAAAATGCTGCTCAAGTGAAGGAAGTCTAAATTAACGAAATTTGTTAAAGTTCTGAATACGATATTTTTTAAATTATATTATAAGAAGCGTACTTATTCTCTAGTTAAAGAGTGAGTTTAGAGAACTTCAAGAGTCTCTCATAATTGGCAAGCTCTACAACTATAGTATTTATTTTTTGTTAGAGATTTGAGTGCATTAGTGGTGATTCAAAATAGTAATCGAACTATTTCTAATAGTAGTTGTATAAATAGTAATTGTTTCTGGTGAATGAAATTATTCCGATCTGTAAAAACAAATTTTCTATGCGATAAACTATTTAAACAATCTAGCAGTTTGATATAATAATATGATAATATAATTGATATAAAATGATAATTATATAATAATATAAATTCTATGAATAAATAACTAGCTTCAAGCAGGCTGACTGATTTGAAATCAGCTACCCTAATATTACATTTAATATACTTCTACAGTAGAACGTCGTTTATCCGGACTAACTGGGAGCGGAAGCAATCCGGATGATCGAAAATTCGGATAATACGGAGAGTATTTTAAGAAATTAACAAGATTGTGATAAAAAGCAAAATTAAACTTACCCGTTGTTGTATTGATCCTCACAAACACGAAATAGTAAATAAAATATAACATTTTTAAACACACAAACCATTTACATTATTTTTACTATACAGTATTTACATTTATACCCTAACTTATAGCAATATTATTACTTTTTTCGTCCAGCACTTGATCCGGATAATCCGGATGGACGGGGTCCGGATAACCGAGGTTCTACTGTATTGGAATTCTGTATCTAATTTTAATCAACTTGTTCCAATCATGAAAATAATAAGAAAAGTTGATGCAAATGAGGTTCGATCAAGATATTTTATAATTTAGAACGTTCTATTCAGAGCTCTAAATTAAAAAGTAAAACAATGAAAAACAATTTGAAAAGGAGAAAAAATGAAAAGTAAAAAGGTTATTGTCGGCGTTAAGTATCAGTGTGCAAAATGTAATAAGTAGAACAGAATTTGTAAGTGGCAAAGAAAAAAGGGGGAAGAACTGTTTGGATGATGGGTGAAGAGAGGGGAGAGGAGAGAAAGATCGTAAAATTGCCCGTCAAAACATAACTGGCCGTCATTGGTGACACATTGGGCCACTACGTACAAGTGAGCTACTACAGACGGCGGCAAGTATACTGGGCCAGTCTGTCATTCTGAATGCTGAAACGGCTATGAATGAAGTTACGACCCCATTCAAGGAGATAAAACAAAGTATTTCGTTTTCAGTTCATTGTAATGTTATAGGCTACCCAGTAACATGCATTTGAACAGGAATGTTTGTTTTCCTTTATTAAGAGTGAAGTTTTCATTACTCTCTGTCAATCCTAAACTGAGTTGTATAGGTAGTTTTCAGCTGAATAAATTGATAATAAATAAGATGCAGTATACATTTTATTTGTTGCAAATGAGAGAAGCAAAGGAAGTTTTTTAGGTACAGGTTATCCAAAGATTAATTCGTGGATTTCGATACCTTCAAGTTCAGTTATTGATCGATTATTTGTCTGATATTGAGCTGTGGAATATTTGGTTTTTATGTTTCATCTACAATAAACTGGATCAGATGCCTTTTATTTCTTTGAGAATAGTAGGAGAGTGTATGTGAGGGATTTTGTGTATGTTAGGGATTAATGTGTGAGGGATTTTTGTGAACAGGAAAAATGGAGTCACATTACACTACAATAGGATAAATTATTCTAAATTATATAATATAAACTTAATAAAACAACTTTTGAATGGAAATTAACTCACGTTATGGCGTGACGGCCGTTTCGCTCTGTTGTCTAGAGCATCGTTAGACGACCCACAGTACACTGACTCAAGGTATGAATTTGAGGGTTATGTATATTGGAATGATGATGGGGTGGGGGGATGAGTAGGCGGGAGGTTTGAAATTGGGATTATTTTGTGAAATAGAGTATGTGAGAAGAAGTTGAGTTGATCATTTAAAATGTTGTCAGGTTGCTGCTTTGCATGTTTGTAAATCTCATATTGTTCTAAAACATTGAGTTTCTGGCTTTTGTGAGTGAAGTGTAGTGTTGCTCTGACGATGCTCTAGACAACAGAGCGAAACGGCCGTCACGCAATAACGTGAGTTAATTTCCATTCAAAAGTTGTTTTATTAAGTTTATATTACATATTAGTGGAAACAAGATGGATCTTCAACATCATAATCTAAATTATAATTTATATACTTAATAATCGATGCAATGAATGGCTACAACTGAAAATAATGAATTTTTTATTTATAGCCCAGTTTCTTTGTATAGGTTTTGAACTCCATCCACACATTTTCCAGTATTCAAAAAGTCTTAAAAAATAGAATAGTCCTTATTTCTATTCAAAAAAATATATGGACTTACAAAGGGACAAAGAGACTCAAAACATTGGACGTTTTTCGAAATAAGATTGAAAAACAGTGCTTTCAAGACATCAAATGTATATTATGAATAATAAGACGAAATTTTCACAACCACATTTATTAAAAATATTGAGAAACTAGTTTTGGTTGTTATACCATTATCAATCTCAAACAAACTAAAACTAAAGTGTTAAAATTCATGATGCACTCACCTGAAAATAATATCATTTATTTTTGGTTCGTTCCAGCTTTGTATTTAACCTTCGCCACTACAAATAAATGTATTTTACATTACAAGAATATCACAAATACAATTCAAGCATTTCACAATGAATTGCTGATTGCAAAACAGATTAAGTCCAATTCCTAGTCCTCTTCATTTCACAGTGTAGTATATATTTTATAGAGAGATGAATTCATCCTTTGAGCGCAAAAGCAACATTAATGCACGACTGGAACACATTTGGAACAAAATGTACTTGAGTTTTTGTGCTCAATAGATGAGTCAATCAATTTTGTATAGAATGTATTAGAGTAAAATTGGCCAGAAATTAAACTTGGGTTGTTTTTGCAATCACTGTTGTTTATTATTACGAGTATATTACCGGTACAAGTTGAAATTGTTGAAACAAGGCTGATTCAGGTTTGGATCAAATCATGTTTCTGACACACAGAGTTGGTAAGTGAATTTTCAAATGCAATATTCTGATTCAATCAATGTCAGATTCATATCCGATCCGAGGTGGGCCGAACACTAATGCAAAGCACGCCCTGAACTTTTCAACAGGAGCACCATTGAGATTAAAGCTCCCCCTTCACAAAGTGCTATTTCTTCACTTTTCGATCAGATTTTTCTCGGACTTGAATTGGATTCTGATTAAGGTTTCTCTCAGACTTAAAAATTCACGTTTGATGAGAGAATCTAAGGAAAAACCTTTCTTGGAAAATATTTTTGCACGAGACTCAAAACTTGGAGAAGAAAATTTAGGGTTGATGGAAATATGGAGATCTTCTACTTTTGTTTTATGGTCGAGTGTATTATTTTGATAAGAAGTAAGTTGATTGAAGGATCTACAGCCTCAGTTTTTCTCTTCTTCTCTTGAATCTACTGGCTTATCTTTTGTCTTTTTCTCTTTTGGAGCAAAAAATTGAAACAGAAAAGAGATGTGAAAGGGGAGTATTTCGAGGATGAAGAGAGACAAAGAATTGAGTTATGCAAAAGGCTTAGATGCTCGACCCAAATGCAGGAAGCTTGTTTCTTATGCGTCTTGAAGGAGATGAAATAGTGGTGGAGAGGGGGAAGAGATGGAGGAGACGGAATAATGGAGAGCTGTGAGCAAATGGGAATTTTAAAAAAAAATCAGATTAGAGGGAAACTGTGAAACAGTGCTTTGTGCCAGAAGAATATGAAATACGCTAAGTCTGTCATCACTTCATCATAGTCTTATACGATGGAAAGCTCTAGCTGGATCCTTTCTAACCACTTATCTACTTTGCTCCTGTTGTTTTTTTCAAATATCTATTTTTTCGTTTCTGTACTATAAGTATTTTGCATAATTTTAAGAGATTTTTAATTTTTAGAACTTGTGGCCTGAGATGCTTGTGCTCTTTCTTGTTGAATTTGTAAGATCTGTGGGAAATTCTTCTTTTATCTTGAGAATGAATTCTTCTTATTCTTCAAATTGGTACGAATCTAGAATTTTCTACAAAATTTTCCAACAAAAATCAACATTAAAAAATTGTTATAGCCTACGTGGAGGAGATTCTGACTAATTCAATTTCAATTCTGGAATCTGACAACTGTCATACTCAAATTATCATCATTTAAATAGCAAAGTATATTGAAAGCAATTTAATTCAATTTTCACAATGCAACTCAACATCAAAACCTTTAATTATACTACTTATATAAATAGATGAAAAAAAGAACATAAATGATCAAGTATTCCAAAAAACGAAATCAAAAATATCTATGCTTACACTCTTTTTTCTAAACTCACAAAAAAAAGGAAAAACACCTTATAATGTATGTGTAATAACATCTATAAATATTTCCCGGTTATAATAATTATCAATCTAGTTATTCTCTTATTTCTTCGGAAAATTAATTACATATAAATAAAGTATATCGTGTGATTCAAATGAAAAAATGTATCTAACTGACATAGCTTTAGTTTCACTGCCACTAATTTTTGTCCTTAAGAAACTGAAAGAAGTCCGAAACCATTTCTCAGCCTTGAGTGGGAACGTAATCGTGTTGAGGCTCGTAAAATATTTTGTTCCTTTTTGGTTTTGGATTGCTGGGAATAATGAGTTTCTTCCAAAGATATTCCGCCCCGCCATTATTTTCGAAATTGGGGTCAACAGCGCTTACCACAAACAAACAAATGCTACTCCATATTGGAAATGAATCGACCTCACCAAGAAGATTGGATTTGTCAGAGTCATCTCTGGTTTGTGATTTGTTATCAGTCATTTTGAGTGATTCATTCTTTTTCCCAACCAACTCTTCATAACGGCATACTTCGTCGTCATGAGTTATTTTCATCTTAGTCATCTTGATATTTCCCGTGTTTGTTTCATAGCCTGAAATGAAGAAATAATTTCCAATTTTAGCGTGATATGGATGATTAGGCCCTTTGCAAGAATAACTAGAGAGCATTGTTGTTATTAACTTATTTTTTGTATGTATTTTCACCAATAATATATAATATATATTTGGAAGATGGAGCCCACATCGTGGTCTTCAGGTCTGAGACCTGTGCGTGGGTAATGGATCTTCTCCCTTTGCAATGGAAGTACCTTCAAAGAGTCACAATGCTTGAGGTATGCTCAATTTGAAAGCTAACATCTAATTCAACATGAGCATAGGTGATCAGAGGAATTTTTTTTTGAGAATAAAGCTCACATAGGTCTGATACCTGTGCATGGGTATTGGATGATGGTGATAGATGAGCTTGACCTACATTTCTAGGTGGGTTCCGAACCACCGAGAAGTGATTTTACAGCAGAAAACAGTGTCTGTCTTGCTGGCCAATCTAATCGGTCACCCTTACAAAGAGTGCCCAGGAGAACGCAGCATATCTCTATCTGATTGAACAGATACCTGCTACGGCTCACGGCTATCACTTCCCTTGAAGAATTAAAATTCTGTAATTCTGTATTCGGTAATTCGATCTCTACATCTATTATGAATATGATCGATTAGGCTCTTTGCAAAAACATATTTTGAATTCACAGTAGTCTATTATCATTCACTTGAGCACTATCACAACAACATCTCCTTTGGATCTCATCATCAAAAAATATACTTTTCAGTCTTTTCATCTCTTATAATATCATTCTTTGGAGAGAATTTTAATTCTTCTATAGCATCACACCTACGGTTATGCTTCTAATGTTTCACACAATTTTTTTAATTTTCTGCTGTGTAGAAGGGTCACTGTAGTCTAGTGGTTAAGGCACCCGACCGGCAATTGGGAGGTCTGCTGTTCGATTACAGGCGATGACTGATATTTTTGTACAGTAGCATATTTATCGACTTTCATCAGCTTTTCAATGCTGTTAGCAATATCCGCCATTGCGGAAGTCTCCAATATAAATTGATAGCACTTTGAGGTATTTAAAATTAATAAATTCTGATCTTTTTTAATTTTGTTACCATCACTTATTACCTCCATCATTTAAAAACTGTGAAATACTTTCTTATTAAATATTGAATTGATAGAATCCATTTAGTTCCTCCATATAAAAAAATCAAGTAATCGATCCCATTTCACATCATATTTTGGTTCCTGGAAACTGAGAAACTCTCTCAACTTCACCCCTTTTATCTAGAATATCACTCAGAAGGGTGTACTCAATATTTCAAGCCCTCATAAGTTATCCCTGCCGAAAGAATCTTTCACTTTCTAAAATGATGATGACCTCTATATAGAAAATGCAAAATTCTTGTTTTTGTTTACAGAGAACAATTTTCAAGACTACTAGAGTCCACAGATTTATACAGAAAACCGTCATTTATTTTTATTCCTCCCGAAATACTTTGGCTAAAACTATTTTGCTTGGACGTGGTTCATGGGGTCAGAAAGGTTTTATGAAGTACGTCTTTGAGAAAGTCGATTTTTGAATGTTCATCCCTCTCAAAATTGAACTACTCTATGAAGAGAGTACATCATTTGGGATTGGGAAGTGTGGTTACAATTTTTGTTTCTCACCACCAGAACATAAAGCTTCCTTACTGAGTAAAGCAAAGATGCTCTATTCAAGAATAGATACTATAAACTCTGTAGTATAATTCCAAAAAATGAGGAAATATAAACACAAGGTTACATAGAATGCTTCAATTTTCAAATAAAATTGATGATTCAATCGATTGGAACTCAGCTTCGAATGTGCTCAAAACCAATTATCAACTTAATCAATTATGAATAAAAACTCGAAAAACTCCGTTTTCTAAGGTTGATGATAAACTGTGAAGAAAATGTAGAACCTCAAATAATTCAGGATTATAATAATAGGAATTATTCCCCAATGAGAATCCTCAAATAATTCAGGATTATAATAATAGGAATTATTCCCCAATGGGAATTTCCCATATATATTTTATTTATTTCATAAGAAGGCAACGTTTTGGGATCGGCTACTTTTATAACCCTTGCTATTTGTTTTAAACATGCTGGATTACATAGGTAAGGCCGATTCTGACACCACAGATCTTTGTGAATATTTCATGAGGTGGCATGAGTGAAGCAAACGTTTGTACCGTACCATACACCATTCCGCTCCCAACTCATTTTTAGGCTAAATCCACTTCTGGCTCCCCCCTTTTCCACTCCTTTATCAATTCTCTATCCATCTCTCACTCACATGCACTTTCCTTCTCCACTTCTGACATAGAGTACGCCCACATATCGATTCTTATTTGTATTACAAATGAGGACTTTTATTTCCAGTGCACGATTCTCCCTCTATTTTCTCTCTCTTCGGCATCATCTTTCTCTCCTCCTTCTTATTTCCCTCTTTCTTATTTTTTATTTTTCCTCTTCTCCATCTTCCTTAGTACCTGCAAGCCGAAAGTATGATTTCTCACGGTTATTGAACAGCTCACGACAACTTGTAATACAAATTGCTGTATTAATGATGAATAACGGTAGAAGGGAAATGGCTAGGGGAAGTCTGAGTTATACGAATAGAAATGCATATAGTTTGGTTTAATTCTGCATAAACATTGGAGAGGGCTTTGCTGAGCTTCAATAGTTTATGTATTCTTTTTTTAAACAAATACTGATCCTGGACACGTAATATGGGACAATGGTGGAGGAGAAGGAAATTGAAAGAATAAAATGATAAAGAAGTATAAGAATAGGCTGAAGGTGGAAACGTTTAAACCTGCATTGAGTTCAAACAAAAATTTGAATCATTATTGAAAAAAAAACACTTTGTAGAGCCCAAAGAAATAAATAAATCACAAACGTGGTGGAAGATTCTAGAAGTTCGCATAGCCTCAATAACCCCTCATCTTTGATGTCTAGAATTGATTATCATTTTAATGTGAGCTTCAATGTTTGAGTAGTGCTTTAATTTCTTGTTTTTTTCGAGTAATTAGAGAGTTTTATGTGTTATATTTTTCAAATTTCTAAACCAATTGTCTTCAGTTCGTTTATTTTCTCATTTGTCTAAAGGTTTATTTAGTCCACAATCGAGCAGCTCAATATTCTCACTCAAAAATTTCCATATGAATACTCATTTTTAATCTATCATAGAATATAAGCTATTTATACCACAGCATTTCAAAGTTTAGTTCCAGGAAAATGGAAATTATAATCAAACTTTATAGAATCATAAATACCCAGACTTTTACTCTTACACTTTCACACTGTCATTTACTTCTTGCAAATCATCCACTTATTTTAAAATATCTGCATTAATCATTGTGTGATGTTTAATTTAATATGCGCAGTTCGTGATAAAGGAAAAAGTTGAAGGAAATATAACCTCTTGACTAAATCAATGTAATGAGAATTCACCAGAGAACTGTCGCAAGGAAAGAGAGAGACCAACAAATAAAAGAGATGGGAGACTTAGAAACAGAAGAGTACAATGAAGACAAATGCACAGATTTATAAACTTGTTTACCAAGAAGATCCCCTCCAAGTCTGCCAAGCTACGCCAAATCTCTCTTCACTTTAATCTGAATTTCCCAAAGTTATCCAATAGTATCCTCTCGATCCGCCGTAGAGCACTAAGTTTAAGGATAGGGATAACTCTAGCTGGAGTTTAACTTTTAAATTTGATTCCCCCGAACTTCATCATCAGCTTAATCCATCTTGAAACTTTGCTTCTCATTCTTGAAAACTTCTAGTCTCCTAGCTTACTATGTTTCCTTGAACTTTCTCATGGAAATAATTTGTTTTTGTCTACGGCTTTATTGCAACAGCCTAAATGACACCAAGGGTGGAAAGAAACAAACGCTATTGACCTCAAAAATACACTATTTCTGGGGATTGAGATTTGTATGGAGCCTTCAAACTTTGTACGTAAAATTGAGACCACAAAACAAATTGAAGAGTAGATTGAAATTTAAGCAAAGATATGGTACAACCAATATCTTCGTTCAATGTGGATACTGTTGAAAAATAGATGATAATTGATAGACGATTGTCGTCTTATAAACACCAATCCAACTCTATCCAGAGGTGATCTGGATAGTATACACACTCACCTATGCATCCAGACCCTGTGTAGTGGTGGGAGTGTACTGTCAAGCATAGAGCTTCAGACTTTGTTTCCGTGGGCTTGGTATACTGTTATAAATCTGTTAGTTGAATGAGGAAAGCAACCTATCCCACTTTTTTGCGTAGTAGGTTACGCTTTTAGAACTAAAACAACGTTTAAGTCTAAAGAGTCACCTGCAGTTGAAATCTATTATTTTACTAAAAGTATACAGGAGTTATCTCGCTTGAATCTTGGATAATTCTGTGCAATATTTTCATATAAATAATTATTGAAAACTATTTGAAAAAAAAAACAACATACAAACCCTTAGATAGAAATGAATTATTCAACTTTTTTTCTATACAAAATCGACATTTTTCATTTCAAACTCGCTACAAATTTATACAATTTATAATATTGGATTGAGGATTGAGAGTTGAGCTTTCCTCACTGAGTAGCATATCCATGTCGGTCCACTTACATAAACGCTGAAAATCTACATATATTATAAAAAACAAACCTACAAATCTAAACTTGAATTCTTTGCATAAACAAAAACAAGAGTTCAACGCACAATACGCTATCCTGAATCCTTCGGGAATGGTTGAGAGAAACCATGAATTCCTAACGGTGCAGCTAGGTGGAACCAAACAACCAACTCGCGCATTTCATCACAGTTCCATATTGTCCGAATTAATTCCAGCGAGTTGGCCATTTGCTTTCTGTGTAGCACAAGTACGCTCGGAATTAGATTCAGGGATCATTACATGCTTGCTGGCGAGAATTGAGTCGATTTAACCAAACAAAAGGGACAAACAGCGCAGGAATGACGTTTCATTTTCCGCTGAGGTAAATTGGGTTGAAACTTGTGTTATGTATAGACTTGTACATTATGTATATGTATATGTGCTAGGCGACTGGTGTACAAATATCATGAACGCCTCTGTGCATACATTAAGGCTTAGAATTTCGCTAACAAAGGAAGCGGATAAAATGAGAAGTGAAAAGGACAGAATGATATGTCAAGGGAATCTAGAGTTATGGAGATGAGCTGGTGCGGATTAAACGGAAGACATTTCAAAATGGAAGAAGGCCTCCTGTTTTCGAGATTGTTTGCATGGGCTGGAATAATTCGTCGACTTAGTAGAGGATGTATGGGGATAAGAGATGAGAAAAAATGAGAAGGGAATAGAAAGAGTAGGAAAAAAGATTAGAAAAAATAAGAAGAGGATGGAAACAATAAAAGAAGTATAAAAATAATAAGTGAAAAGATGGGAAGAAAAAAGAAAGAGAATGAGAAAGAAGTTGAAGATGAAGTTGGAAAGTGGAGGTTGAATCTAATTGATGAGATGCTATCGATATTTTTGGGAATGGAATTCGGTTAAACTGAAAATGTTGGCAAAAAATTGAGTTGAGTCTATGGAAATAAAATCGAACAGCTTGGAGCATCAGCATTTTTTCGTTGCAGATATTCTTAATCTGATTGTAGATTGTAAAAGTTGAACCAGTCTTTTGCTGAAACGTTGAACATTATTTAGTTTGCCGATGATGGCTTAGTCTAGATGACATAGTCTGAGACTTATGCGTATGTAATGAGGTGAATGGTGACACAAAATATGCGAGCCTGAACGTAAATGGAACCCGTAACCGCTGAATTAGCATAAAGACTCAACCGATTACAGCATTGCGGCTATCAAAATTATAGTAAGTATAATGATTAAGAAAATTGGTTGCATAGGCCCATATCACAAAGCAATATGAGCAGTATCAACCAAAATATATCCTACAATCATTGAGTTTATACTGATTTATACTGAGTTTATACTGATCACTGAGTTTACTTCAAGTAGTTCACTGTAGCCACAGTATTATTACGGACCCGACAGGGCCTCATTGAATTCGAACCGTTGTCCGTCCATCCATGCCGAAGCGCTTAAAAAGAAGATTCTATTCTCTTAAAGCTTAGTATATAGCTTCCTCATAGTCCAAGTGAGATCGCTATTGATTTTGGAGTTTGGGTGTTGAATATCAAAAATAAAAAAAATGAAAATCAAATTTATTCTTTTCTTTAAAATAACATACGGCATATTAAATTCTGACAATATGGAAGAATCAAAATACAAATTAAAATAGTAAATTTTACAAATAAGAGTATGCTGAGATAGTACATAAATGTACAGTATTATGCAATGCAAAGGTTGGTAGGTAATATCAACATAATTATGATGTAAAACAGATTTCCTCTTTAGTTTTTAGGTTAGTTTGGGCTAATGAAAATCAAAACATTGAGCAGCTGGGGCTGACGCTGTTTACATTTGAAAAACAAAACATTGGACATTATGAAGGCTAATGCTCAGCTTAATATTATCATCTCTATGTTTTTGCAGTGCGAGCGTTGACGTTTTCATTTTTGATTGTCTTGAAATCTTTTCTCAAGTAATTTTAAATCGTCGGATTGGAAAAAAGGGTTTATTGAGTCATGATATATTATGAGATGTATTGTACAAAAACAATAAAAAACAACTTTTTTCAAGAATTGCCAACGTGAGTTTTTTGGGGAATTAGGAAGCATATATTGTGTTTATAGAAACCGAAGCAGTAGAATATCAAGGTAAGTAGTGAGGTTAGTATGCACCTCGATTGAATGGTCTATCAGCACATTTGATGATAACAATAACTTATTATTATTATTATTATTATTATTATTATTACTATTATTATTATTATTATTTTTGAATGACCTATATCTCCATTTTACATTGGCTAATTTAGCAAAATGACACACTTTCTATTTCGGAATATTTAGGAAGCCCCTTACTATTGATGCTGTGCACAATATGACAGCTTTCTGCATTAAATTTTGCACCCACCCAGGCAGTCTCAACTTTTTCATCCTCTCAGGCAGCTCTTTTGGTATTACACCTGTAGCTGATATCATCAAAGGCATAATAATTGTCACTCTCTCTTGCCTCCACAAGTCTTTTATTTCCTCTGCCAAAGGCAGATATTTGAGCAGTTTCTCATCACTGTATTCTTATTATTATAAATAATAATAATAATATTATTAATGTAAATAATAATAATAATAATAATAATATTATTATTATTATTATTATTATTATTATTATTATTATCATTATTATTATTATTATTATTATTATTTAATTCGTTGGGTCCCTGGATACTCTCCATTGTATCGGTTTATTTACAGTACTTTTCTCTTGGAATAGAATGTAATAGAAGGAGGTTGATTGAATTAAGTTCAGATCATTAATGAAAAAGACTGTACTGTATGTACACAGCTCTCTACTGAATAGAATGAGTGTGAGAATAGTATGAGGGAGAGAAGGGATATTGTTAGATTCTGTACACAGCTCTTCCATCAGGGTCTGGTCCAAATAAATGGGCACAAATAATGTTAAGTTAGCGGGTCCATCCACTTGAAGTCCTAATCTTCACAATGAAGAGCTGCCAGCGCTGCTACGTGGAGAGGAGTGAGTTACAAGTTTTGGATATCCAGGATTAAAAAACTGCAACTTGAACGAAGATTATTAAACAAAATGATGAATTTAGTACGGAAATCAACAAATTTATCAAGACATCCGAAAATATTCTCCCAAACCAGTTAAAAGAAATTTCCAAACCGTAATTTTCTACTTATTGGGCCGAGCGGTTTTCGAGAAACGGTAATAAACAACTCATTGGTATTTGGCTCCCATCTATATAATATATAAATGGATTACAGTTTTGAGATTTCTTGGTTCAGATTTGAATATCATCATTTGTAATTTTTTGTATAGATTTCTAATATTAAGAGAATTGAAAAATAAAATCAAGACAATGATCAAATAACAATTTTTTCGGAGAAGAGCGTCACTATTGCATCACTAGCGTAACTTTAACAATAATTAATAAGACTTTTAAATGTATCAACTTGCATCCAAGAAGGCTTAGCATGTAACGTAGTGAACTAAAGAGCTCAACTTGGGTGCTCATTTTCAATGAGACTATAACATTTGCTCTGTTACTCAATTAGGCTATTCAATTTTATTTTTACAATGGAAATCAAATTCTTTTAAAAGTTAGTTAATTATTATACTAAACTTTACTAACTTACTATAATAACTGTTATTAGAAAAAAAAGTCACAGGTACTACACTGCACTTACAACTATACGTACTATAGTACTACTCGTACTTCCTTCCAACACCTCTTATTTTGTTATGTCACAGGTACCGTACTCTTACTAAACTAGTTCTGTAGTCTTACAACTACAACTTATAACAAGACTTTTAACCAAGAATTATCGTTGTAGGAGGCTCTACTCATCATCTGACTCTTACCTATGGCTATGGAGAGAGAGCTGAGTGAATTACGAGTAAGAAGCCACCCTTTCTTGATTTTGCCGTGCACCCTGGGGTGTAATGTTGTCTCGAATCATGAGTACTGTCGTATTTCACGGCAGATTCCCCCACCATCTCAAACGTCACGTTGAAATAGAGGCTGGGCTCATCTACAAAATTTATGCCTCCTTTTACATCATATAACGATTTCCAAACACAAACGCTACAACTTACAATTAATTTGCTCGCTATCAAATGAACATAACTCACAACGAATATGTTTCTGTGAAACCTGCGTAGTCATAACGCATGAAATTTATTTCAATCACGCGCTCTTGTATGTTTATTCAAACATCAAACATTATACTAGACAAATTCTGATTTGGTCCCAAATGTCACGGATTTTTTTTATAAAAATGATTTTAATATGGTCGTTGTTCACGAATTATCGTTGTCCTTTGTCAAATATTTTTTCTAGATGATTCATATTCAATTTCTATGATTTTTTATGATTTGTGTCACATTTTTAATTTCTATGACTCGTAATTTTAAATATTTTTTTACTTAACAAAAAAAAAAAAAATAGTTTTCTTGGAACTTCTTCCTGCTATTTAAAGTTTATTTCCCTAGTACTTTAAATTCATTTGAACGATGCAGTTACTCACTTATCCAAAGGCAATATAAAAATAGCATCGAAGTCCTTAATCTGATGGTCTTTGTGTTTATAGAGAAATGCTTTCTTCTGGCTGAAATGAAGAGAAATATAGATTCACAAGTTAGTTCGAAGTTACAGACAATTGAACAAACTGACAAATTTACTTAAACAGAATTTATTAATTTCGAATTCCTTTAATTGCTATCAGTTTATACTGAAGACTTCCGCATCAGCTATTAAATACTGTTGTCAATATCCGCCATTGCGGAAGTCTTCAGTATAAACTGATAGCAATTAAAGGAATTCGAAATTAATAAATTCTGTTTAAATATAGATTATTGAAAATAAATAAATAGGTGCAAAAATTGAAAATTTCCCATCATTTTCAGACTTATTTCATACAGAATTTATTGTTTTTAGTAGGTACTGAAGTAACCGAAATAATGTTGGTCAATAAACTCATTTACTCTGGTTTATGGTTCTAGACATTCTACAGCCTCTCTTGAAATTGATTTTCGCTTTTATTCAGGGGCTTTTCAATATTTTTCTAATTATTCCGGTTTTAATCAAGGGAGAATTAAGATGAAATAATAACTGGAATGAATAATGTGGTGCTGAAAACAAAGTTTAAAAGCTATCGAAGAAAGAAAAAACTGAGCAGAAGTATTCAAACATTTTTTTTCAGCAGGGTAAACGCACAAATAAACGCGGTAAATAATAGTCTCAGGATACTCGTGAGAAGTTCAAAAGATTTGATAATTGATCCATGTATTCAGTAGTCGGAAGTTTCAGAAAATCGTTGAAATCTTTTAAAAAAATCCAGCTTAACAAAAAGAAGTACGCTAATGAGTGGAAAATGTAATGGAGGCGAAATTATCCTGGATTACCTCGAGATTATGGTAAGAAAAAATTATTTGCAAACTTGATTAGTCAACAATGTCATAAATTACTAGTTAATAGAGCATGTAGAAATTCTCATAATGTGTCTCTATTTTCATCATAATTTACAAGAAAGCTTTGAATAAATTGTGGAGCTGTATTTCAAGTTCAGGAATGCTGCAGGCCTATTAGATTGCTTAAAATAACACAGAGCTCAATGCTCAGCTTAGTGTTAACTTGTTTTTGTGTTTTTTACAAATAATACTAGGTCGTGATTAAAACGACCACCCAGAAAGTATGGGGCTTAATTAAGTATGTAACTTGTACAACTTATGAGTCCGCTTAATTTATTGGGTGAGCCTTGAGCTGTTCTGATAGAGGGAAGTGAAAAGTTGGAATAATGATTTGAAACTTGAGAAAGAAGAGCGAATCAGGTGTTAGAAGGAGAGAGTGGGGGAGCATGTTCGAGAAATTGGAAGTAAGAAAGAATTTGAGTGTAAAAATAGGAAAATGATTAGGAATGATATTTGTTAATATTACGTATTTCCGATTTCCGATTTTTTGGAACCTTGTTCACAAAGAATTTCTCAAAAATAATAGAGGAGAAATTCATTATGAAAACTGTAAGCAATGATCATTTAACTTAATTTTATTAGCTAGCCTACTTATGTAAAGTTCTAGCAGGTCTTTATAAAGATAATTTATGATTCTTATGTAGAAATATAAATAATTTTAGTTTTGATTTATGTAACGATAAGTAGAATTTAATGTTAATGTTAATGTTAATTTGAACGTATTCAAATAGTTGAACCATAATGACCTTAGTCAGGGGGGATATCGGGATACACCCCCCTCCCACGAAATGTTGTGGTCATTTTTTACAAGACTTATAACTTACAGATTAAATTAAAACAGTTAATACAAAAACAAACCTTGGTTCTATTTTAGCACAAGTTTGTCAGCTTAGTAAGTGGGCCTTGTTTAAATATAGATAGCTAACATGTAAATTACATAAAGTTTAATGATAGGTATATCAATTTATTCAGGATCGGAGATATATTTCATTTAAATTAACAATTGATTTAATAGGAATATCAAAGTAAAAATTACTTAAAAATGCTCAAAAAATAATTATAAAAATGATAAATATATAAAATATCTATCTACTGGGGGAATTTTATTTCCCCGAGACCCCTCCCCCCTCATCAATTTCAATCACTACTCCGCTGATAATGAATGACCAGTCTTATCGACAAGTCGCTTTTATAGCTAACTTTAGAATAGATCTAAGGTAGATGAAAAACATATTAATGTTTTAATGCATAATTAATCAAGGTTCATATGAATATTGAGCCTCTGTTACTAATAATACAGTAGCGTGCCCAAGCCCATTGTACCTGTTATTATATTAAAATAAAGTGAAACCAATTTGGTTTAACCCAAGCTGAGACATATAAACCATAAGAATTACACAGCGTAATGGCTGGCTTAGCTAGCATTTAAAACTATGTAAGATGTTATCAGTTTGAGCAGAGCTCATCCAATTAAAATGTGCACCGGTGTAAGGAACAAACAGTGTTTGCCGAGGGGGATAATTTAGCTGAGAAGTGAGATTGGTAGGGGTTGGATATCTCCTGGCTGTTGGCTGAAATTGTGATGGGAGGGTTGTCAAGGGGGTTGGGAATGAGATACGATAAGTACACACGAAGGCAGCTGTGTTTTCAGACAGGTTATAGGGGAGGAAGGGCGCGATGGAAATAGGGGTGAACCCTTCTTCCATTACAGGGCATCCACCATGTTTCCTTAGCCAGGAGTGGGTTCACCTTCAAATTTGTATGCACCGCTCCGACACTACCTCGTCTCTTACTCTACCTCTTTATCTTCAACATTCTAACATCTTTCATCTTTTTCTTCACTTCAATTATTATTTCGTTCTCTCCTTTTTCAGTCATTCTCTCTTCCTCTCACATTATCTCTTTCTCTGTTTTACATTCTCTCACACTACCTGTCCTTCTCTATATAATTTTCTCTAGCATTTTTCTATTTGTTTATTTTTCTTTCTCACAATCATTACATCGATCTCTACCTCACTCTATTTATTTTCTCCTTTTTTACTACTTCTCTCTTAATTCTTCATTCATTCTTCATCATCTTTCTTCATTCTCTCTGTCTCTTATTCTCTCCTGCTACCTTTCGTTTACTAAATCTTTCTCTCGAGTATATAATCTTTTTTTTTCTCTTTCCTCCTCCAATGATTCCATCGATCTCTATCTCACTCTATTTATCCACCCCCTTTTTTACTACTTCTCTCTTTCTTTCAAATTCTCTCTTTCTCTTATTCTATCCTGCTACCTTCCTTTTACTAAATCTTTCACTCGAGTATATAATCATTCTTTTTCTCTTTCCTCCTCCAATCATTCAATTGATCTCTATCTCACTCTATTCTCTTCCTTTTTACTATATCTTTCATTCACATTCTCTCTGTCTCTTATTCTCTCCTGCTACCTTTCTTTTAGTAAATCTTTCTCTCGAGTATATATATAATCATTCTTCTTCTCTTTCCTCCTCCAATCATTCCATCGATCTCTATCTCCCTCTATTTATTCTCTCCTTTTTTACTAATTCTCTCTTTCACATTCTCTCTGTCTCTTATTCTCTCCAGCTATCTTTCTTTTTCAATATCTTTCTCTCGAATATGTAATCATTCCTTTTCTCTTTTCTCTTCTACTCATTTCATCGATCTCTATCTCATTCTATTTATACTCTACTTTTTACTCGTCCTCTCTTTCATTCACATTCTCTCTGTCTCTTATTCTTTCCCGCTACTTCTCTTTTACGATATCTTTCTCTCGGGTTTATCACCATTCTCTTTCTCTTTTTCACTCTAAATCATCATCATCATATCATTCTCTTCCACGCTCTGTCTTTTTCTCAGATTCTATCCTTCTCTCTTTTCCAAGCTTTCTCACTAACCCTCCTTTTCTACATCATTCTCTTGAGTATATTTTCATTTGTTTCGCTTTCTTTTTCTCAATCATAATCTTTCTCATTCTCACTCTCATATTTTCTCTTTCTCTCTTTTCCATTCTGTGACACTTGCCTGCTCTTGTTTTCTCATTTCAACATTCTCTTTCTATCAATAAATTTCCTCCCTTATTTCTCCCCCTTTCATCCTCTCCCTCAACCTCTCTCACTCACTCGTTTTCCCCTCTCATTAACTGTCATTTCCTTTCTCTTACCCACTCATTTTCTCCTTCCTTTCGAGCCTTCTTCTCTCTCTCACATTCTCTCATCTTCACCCTATCTCACAATCTACTTTATTTTCAACTCTTTTCTCATTTACTTTTTAACTATGCTTTACTTTTGTTTTATTTTTCCAACTTATCTTTCTTTCTTTCTCATTCTTGAAATCTCTATCATAACTCCCTCCCTCCCACTCATTCCCTCTCTCTCTCCCACACGCTCTCTCTCCCCCACACCCCCTCTCTCTCTATCTATCTCACACACACACACACACTCTCTTCCACTCTCTTGCACTCTCTTTCACTATCTTTCACTTTCTTTCTCTCTATAGGTAAAATGAGAGATATCTCATTGTTTCTTCTCAAAATATCTTATCTTTTCTCTCTTTTCCCCTCGTTAGGAATCTTCCATCTCCCAACACTTTATATCTCATTTATTTCGTCTCTCTTTGTATACCTGAATCACTCATTTCTTTATTTCCTACTCAGTCCTACTCTGTCACACACTTCCTCTATCATACTTCATCACTCCTTTCTCATCTTCACTGAACCTCTCTATTTTTGTTTCTTTTTTTGTTTCCCGGCTTTCTTTTCAATTATTCCTCATACTATGCCTTGTTCTCAAGTTTTGCCAACTTTGTTCTCCTACATACCTCCTCTAGAACGTTATCTCTGAGTCTCTCTTATTCTCAATCAGTCCCCTCTCTCACACTGCTATTAGTATTCTCATTCTGTGAATCAGTTCAATTTGAATCATTGTTCCTTTTTTCAATTCCCTTGTGTACTCCCTTTCAATGTGAAACATCCTTTCCTTGTGCTCCCTTTTTTCAATGCTCTTGCTCATTTCCCGTATAGATCTTTTTTCATCCTCTTGGTTTATAATTAACTTACAATTATAAACTACTATTCCCAATTATTATTAACATTATTATTATTATTATTATTATTATGATAATGCTTATTATAAACCTTATTTATCTTTGCTCTCATCTCTCATACGACTCTTATCATTGTTTCTTCTCAGCTCCACATCCACTGTTCTTCTGCTCTTTTTCTCACCTGTTTCTTTCTCTCAACTCATGGTCTTCTATATATTATTCTAAATAAGACATGACACTCATTGCAACTTGACTTGGTTAACAAATTCAAATATTATAATTACATTACTCTTATTCTAATATGCTTCATTAAATTGACAATATTTTTCCAATTTCTCTCTTTCTCGCTCTCTTTCTCTCTCTCTTTCTCTCTCTCACACACACACACACTTTCTCTTAGGCTCTCTTTCTTCACCTCTTTCTTTAAAGAATAAATTCAATCATGAGTCTTTCTCTTCGTTTCCCCCACTATTTCCTTTCAAAGACCCCACAAATTCCCCCAAATCATGGAATCGCTTGTTTGCAGATTGAACATACACCCTTGCTATCGCAAGAACAAGTTTGCACAAAGAACACCCCACCGTGAATTGGCAAGATAAGACTTGGCTGCAGTCAAAATGGCGGTGTTGAGCAAAGCCAACAAAACATGATCGGAATCTAGAAAGGTCTGTAATTTTTCTTGGCCTTGGTGAGACAGAATACTAACAACTGCAGATATGTGAGGTTGGGCTTCCAAGGAGTTAATAAATATCTGATCATATCTTATTCTTTCTTTCTTTATTTATCTTTTATTATCTCACTTTTACATGACAAAATCAATAATATGAATACAGTATACAGATACAAGCATAATTCATATTAAAAACCATTTTTTCAAAAATCGATGCATTTTTTTCAAAAATATATTGTGAGAATAGTAGTAGAATAGTGAATTCAATCATCTGTATTCTGGTGGCTACCCTATGAAGCTAATTTTAGCTTTTATTAGGGGTTTTTATCAAATTATTTTTCTGTCTATTTTGTTTTTCTAGACTTATTATTAATAATAATAATAATAATAATAATATAATAATAATAATAATAATAATAATAATGATAATAATAATAATAATAATAATAATACTAGAAATATGATGGAAAGCAATAGATTAGCATCCAGAACTGCTTCCTTAACTTTGTAACAACAAAAGAATACAATAAAGGATACAATAGATGATTGGATCGAAAAATAAGGAAATCGTATCAATAATCTCATTATTATTGATTCCATAATTGCTTGAAGCATGAACAATAGCAATGCATTATGTTCTCTTATAAGGCCATTCAATCCAATAACACATAGACAATCTTTTCGTTTCCTAAGTTTGTAGTCTATGTATTATTGGTATTGTAGTTTTTTTGTTGTCAGTCTATTGGAACAATGAATTTTCTTGAACAATCACGTATAAAAGTTTTTTTCAAATTTAAAATAATATATAATGTAACGGTCTTCCACAGGTAGTAGACTACATTGTTTTACATAGTCTACAAGTTGTCTTGCATTTAGCCTCCATAGCATTTATAGTCAAGTAGTCGTAATTTATTGAAAATCATATTTTTCATTTGTAAATAAAACAAGCCTATTTTGTACTTGTGTTCCCTTTTTTCAAATTCGTGTTTCCTAAGGGTAGAGTAAGGATCCAAAAGATTATTTTATTCTGCGTTTTTGCGATGAAAACCCTGACATTGAATTATGTTTAATTAATTTAATAAAAAATAAATTTATAACTCTATTCTAAAGATAAGTAACTTGTGCTGCCTCTAATGATACAGCCTATGAAAATTCACTCAGTCAAAATTTTCTATGCTTCAGCCAGTCTGTTTTATTCTGTTAGGCATGGGGAAAAGAATATTATTCAAGATCGGATCCTAAGCTATTAGAAGATCAATATGGATATGACCCCTTCACTATTCATTAGTTTTTCTGGAAAACTCATAGCCTAACAAGTAGTCTATCATTCTAAATGATTGTGCTCTATCAATCATGTTATTTGAGTCCGTTTAGAGATCAAATTAGAATGTCATTCAGTCATAAGCCTACTGTGTTTATGCGATCGTGATGTTCAGTTACGAGAGCTCAAGACTGCGCTTGGATGGGTAATCGTGCTTCAATGTCTTGATTTTATGCGTTTTATTATCACTTACCTGGTAGTTCGGAACCCACCTAAAATAGTAGCTCCACCATGTTCTCGATAACATGGCTAAAACAGCAAGGTGGAACTACCCGTAAGGGTCTCCCCACAAATAAAATTCATACGCTTATTATTATTTTATAATCCTGTCAAATACTAAGAGCTTGAAAAATCCATGATAGCTTACTTCATGTTTTGTAACAAGAACAATTTGAATAGTCTGCATACATGGATTGGAATCATGCTTATCAAATTGTACCTAACCTATTCCATGACTTCCAATGTGATAGAAATGTGTAAATCATATGGAAAAACGTGGTCCACATGCAAATATTTGAACAAACCATTTTTGTACGGGGCAGGAATAATTTTCTCGGGCATGTAAAAATTCACAAAGTGACCAGCAGACAGCATAAATTTGTAGCAAAGTCAATCGAACGTTTGGAGGAGGAAAAACAATACTTCAGTTGGTTTTATTGCCATGAATTCAAATAATAGAATAATACAAGTTCGATTGTTGGCATATACGGCGCAAGCTCACGCGATCAAATAGCTGACTAATGTTAATCAAACAATCTAAACATTGATTCTTTGGGATATTATTGTCTACCTTTTGGATTATTCCAACATATGAGAAATAGTTGTCTATTAATATTCTATTACAGTGTTCTGTTCGAACTCGAATCGCATTTTATGGTAGCTGTTTCAAAAATGAAAAAATTTTGCTCTCTATCTTCAGGTTGAGTTCTGATTTTAAAGTCAAATATTTTTTTGATATATTATTGCCATCTTGTGTGAAGTGCATTATTTCAACCGATGGGAGAGATGGAGCTTCATTAATATTCTATAACAGTGTTTATACTGATCAACTCGGATCTCATTTGTTGGGAACCGATTAAAACGAGCAGAGATGAACAAATGAAATAATTTTTCTCCCTAAGGACATAATCTTACAGCTTCTATCACTTTCAATTAGCTTAAGATATAAAAGTTCAAGTATCCATTTCAAAACACAATATTTTCAAGTATCATGATTGAAAAATTATAAAATGGATTATTATAATTTGATTGTACACGTACCATGTACAACTGAGAGTTAGTAGGCCTGATGAAACTCATTTTCCCAATTTCTTGGCCTAGTTAATTCTACAGTAATAACAATACGTTCGCAAATATTTTATATTCCAACCATGCAGCAATCCAATAACAAATCATAGAACAATTCAATCGTGTAGTCTCTGTTTAATCGGGCCTGTAGGCTTATATGGCTTTTAGGCTATTAGGCTTTAGTAGGCTGAAGGTAGTGTAGATTTGATATCCTTCTACTGAGTAAATCTTCCTGATATACAGTTCATGATATTGAATCATACAAATACATGAAATATTTTCAAAGCAAATTTTAGTTTATAGACTCTGAATGATATCTAATTCTATTTTACATATTTTATACAACGTTATTATTTTATTTACAGGTGAGTTCGTCAAGCCAAATCCGAAGACCCTGTCATGTAATGTACACCTTCATGTTTTACGCCTTATTTTCATTAAGTAATACTAATTTTATGAGACTGATTTTATAGCCATTCAGGTCTATCAATAATAATTTTTCCCAATTATGTGTGTGAAAATGAGTGATAGAGAATGATTTTTTGTATTCAATCATTATTTATTGATGGAGCAAAGAGTAGAAAGTATATCAACCTGTGAATAAGTCCTCGGGCCATTCAGTTGAAAAATAGTTTACAAATTAAAATAATAAATTATACAACATCCTTTCAGATAGAAACTTTATAAGATTTTGCAGTAAGTAGCCTACAAATATAAGAGCTAATGAAACAAGTTTAAAAAATGTCATGCAACAGGTTCCTCATATTTGGTTAACAGTCATCATTCAACTACATTTTTGTATCAAATTTTCAATTTTGCAGAATATTTTCAAGGATATAGCAATTAATGGAATTATATTTCCCCAAAAATATATTCCCCAAAGCCTATTTTTTATTTTATTTACGAGATACTTTGAATTACTTTAAATAAATATTATTAACAAAAGGTTTTAATGAGTCTTGACACAAAATTTCAATTTTGATCTCACGAAAAACCCGATTTGATACCATTTAGATATTATTCCATTCTTCCATACCGAAAATTGCGGCCCTGTGTGGTCATGTGACACATAACAAAAAAACGTGAGAGATATGATCCTTTTCGTTGAATAGACAGTCACATGCAACACAGAATGACATTGTACCATTCAGTGCCACTTCCATGCCTACGTGATGACCTTCGTGTAACCCGTGCCTGCGTTTTAAATGATGCGTGACTAACATTTCCTAGTTAACCTTGGCCACTGTCCTTCATTCCTGTTTAGGATCATTGTTTTGATATTTTTTGTCACTCCTCACAATAGATTGTACAAGTTACGTAAAAACAAGTCACAGTGCTCACCCTTTCAAATAGGGCCCAGCCATTTATTGTCATACATCTATTCGAGGTGACAGCCTTTCTGTTGAAAAAGGTCGATTTCACAGTTCAGGGGACTTTTATTGTATGCAGACTATGTAAAAAATATGTCACCGTAGGCTGTAGAAATGGAGTCAATTTTTTTTTAATGAGGAATGGTTAGATCTGGTAGGACTTATCATTCATTCATTTATTTATTTATCATTCCACATTCCATAGTCTACACTCTTGTAGTATCAACAAATTAATCATATAATAATTTTCATTTTCTCCTATGGTTGTCATCCCACGTGAACGTTGAGTTTATTGATGTCAAAGATCATAACCATTTCAACAAAACTCACATTTGTTTGTGGTACCGGATGCGTTTCTCTGAGTCAGGTCCTAAATGTAGCCCATAGATAAATATATTTATGTAGTGTGGCGTTGCATACATGAGTCTCTGTTCGCTGAAGGTGGGGCTCGGGTCTTTAAATGCGTTCAATAAATGTAATTATCATAAATGTAATTTCTGTTGTAAATGTTAATCGTCCGATACTACTCATAAATGTTATTTCTGTTGTAAATGTTAATCGTCAGTCGAATGTATTCCAATTTACTAACAAGTATTGTATTCATTACAAACATGAAATCATATTTCAAAATGTATTCAACGCTGCCTGAATTTAGATGCCTGAGATTTTAGGTAAGACCCTTATGCAACTGTATGATAAATAATTTAGCACAATGCATGAATACGTCACTTTTAATAGTCATCACTGGAAAACTACAGGCAAAACTTTATGTGATCGCTGGGGTCTTATGTGATCGCTGAGGAAAAACACTAAAATGCAATAACAATGAACGCAAAAATGTAACATAATGAAACACACATCAAATGTTGAATTTGCATATTCATAGAATAATTAATTACAAGTCTAGGATTTAAATTGAATGTTTGAAGTCAAAACGTTGAGTAAATGCTCAAATAAAAAAATCCGTATCTAGGTTACGATTTTCAAAAGAGGGTTTCATTTTCTTGGGTTTAAATTCGATGGAAAGTTTGGAAAAAATAGTTGGTTCAGTTTTTGTCAACCAGGTTTAAAATTAGAAAGTTTTTGAATCTACTCAGGTGAAATATTAGATAAAAATAATGTTTCAGCGAATTACATATAAATTGAAATGAGCATTCAATAAAAACTTGCATGATTCATACTTGGAAGGTTCTATCAATTATCAAACTGTTGTAGGCCACACACGTATTTCTATTAAAGTTGAATTATTCCCCCTCCTCTTTCCAAAAATAATTTTACCCAACATGATTCACGTGTCTTGAAATTGCTAGTCTACATGTAGACTACATATTACCATAAATTCCACCAACTTCAAGGGAAGTACAAGCTAGTGATACGTAGATAAAGACTTACTTAGTAATTATCATCATGGTTCAGCTTTTTTAACAATGGAGGGTGGTGGCCGTTTTTTTGTTGATTTCGTGATCAGTTATCATAATTCAAATGTCAGCTCCTTTGTCACACGATGCCATGATGTGACTTGGTCATGAATTTCTAATAATTACAGTCTGTCATGTATTCCAAGTTACACAAGATTTGTTTTCTTTGCTGTAAACCTCAAGGTGGAACCTACTGCAAAGCTAGCTGTATGAACATTGATTTATTTCGTCTCCAAAATTCAACCGCAGAATAAATCAGATCTCTTTTTTCTCTCTTTTGACTGCAGAAAGGAAACTCGAAAATTATTCATGGGGGAACTTCTCTGCGCTATCGAATATCTTGACAGAATGTTGATAAAGTTTACTACAAACTGCAGTGCTTGTCCTGTTCATTACCAACCGCAGTTTGAAAGGAATACCGCATGCTATTCAGCATGATTTACGAGAATTAATCACGGATAACTGCCATAATACTGGATAGAGATGGATGCGAAATTATTAATCAAGGAAAAACATCACTCAGAATAGTGAGAAGAAATTTTTTATTTAATAAAAATACAAAAAGGGAAAAGTAAACTGCTTTGTGAATTTTACAGGAAAGTACCTGTTCTGGACAGTTATCAATCGAAAGTTTTGGCTGAATATCACAGTTTTTTAAGAATTGATTAAACTAATTTATATATTATAATTACAACTAACCTGATAACATCAACTAATAGTTCTGTGAACAGTAGAACTCACTCACTGACTAAAAGGAGATGATATTTTCGATAAAAGTTCAAGAGTACTTTTTGATTCAATTTTCATTTTTAAATCTACCGTTGATGACAGAAACTGCAAAAATCAATATCTGAAAGGTCCAAAATTTTTGACGCCTAGAAATCACTCCTTATAAGACCTAATTACTATACATTTTAAGCAGCAATTAATATGCAGGATTTAACTCGAATCATAAAAAGCAAAAATTATTCATTAACAAAAAACTTCAAAATTATTTCACCCCCCCCCCCCTTTTTCTGAGTGAAATGAAGATTTTTGTCCCTAGCTTTAAAGGAGGGTATTTTACAAATTTTTTGAATGGAATTCTCCAGATTTTTCATGCTCTACCTGAGGAGAATAAAAATTTCACAATTATCTCAACAATGGAGTTTTTCAAATTTTCTCACCCCCCACACTTAATATTTGAAGATTAGTCCAGTAGTTCATTGTCAAACTTCTTCTTATAGTGTGATCCTCCACTTTTAATAAAAAAAGCATAAATTATCCACAAAATGCGTTTTTGAAAAAATAAATTTTATACATACATCGCTAAGGCCTAGGAATGAAAAACATTTATTCAAAATTCATGAGAATGGGTCAAGGGATTTGACCGTAATCTTGTTGCATACATACATACAGAGAGACAGACAGACAGACATACATACGAAATTAATTGACGGTCGAGTTGAAACTAAGACCTCACTACGTTCGGTCAACAAATAGTGACCGCAAGAATAGTAAACTGAACTAATTATTCCACAAAATTTATGATAGTTTTTTTTTGGGGAGAAGCTAGGATGAAATAAATAGCTTATCTGTCTCCAAGTAGGTGCCTACTCAAATAAAGAAATAAAACAAATACAAATAAGGTCAAAATATAGCATCTGTTTTCTATGTAAGATTCGTTCAGTTCCAATGTCATGGCTTGGAAAGTACCCAAAAATATGATAGCTTTAAGTATAGTAATAATCAAAGGCGTTTGGAAAATTTTCTCTCATGCCAAGTAGGATATCTTGCACTATTTTTTTCTAGAATTATATCAATACGCCGTGGTTCATTATAGAATACCGTTGTAGGTTACAGGCTTTCTGCAGATGCTCTGTTCCACTGAAAACAGTTATTTTGCAGCAAATTCTATCAGTGTTAAGATTTATTTTGAAAGCTTATTTTGCTCCCTTACTTCAAGTAATAAATTAATTATATGAATTTAATACAGGCTACATTCAGCTTGCATCATTATGATTCTGGGGCCTCCTTATCGGAGAGACTTTATTGCTTGCATGAAGCAAATAAATACCAGCTATTTAGCACTTATTGTAGCGAGTAGGAATGTGCCCATAACAACCATGGCACTCAGAGTAGCGAGTAGCGATAAGAAGTGTACCAGTACACCATAATAAGGAGAGAGACATGATATCAATAATGTTGAGTAAAACTCGTTTTTTGCACTCAATAGTGATAAGAAGTGTTAGAAGAGTATTATTATAAGAAAAGTAACTTACATGGTATCAATTGCTGAGTGTAGATACGTTTTCCTGCGATAAGGAGTGTGAGGAAAGTATCATGAGAAAAGTAACCTACTTGATATCAACTGTTAAGTGGAAATTCAGAAAAAAATAATGCAGCATATCAGTGGCGAGTCAGCGAAGGAGGTCTCTCATAGATTCCAATATAATGATGAAGTCAGCTTTTTGTCGAGCGGAGTTGCAGTCGTAACCTGACAGTCGCATACGAAAAATCTGGGCCACACATGTTTTATTAGGTCAGAAGACGCGGGAATACGCTTAAATTTAAATCAAGAAACGATTTAGGTGGTACGGTGCGGAAAGAAAGGGAGCTCAAAGGTCTTTGACACATTCGAGTGATAGCTTCTGGATGGGAACTGTTCAACTGTGGGTCATAAACAATTTTATGGCCGTCATAAAACTCCCGCGACCTGGCATTTCCTTATGTCTGAAACACAAAATGATCATAATAATAATAAAAACAGTTAGAAGAGTGTAATGGCCATTGTGGAGTGTGTCTAGGTCAAGGACGTGCTAACACCCGCTATATTTAAGCCAGTTTATTGACACTTTCCCTGCCGATTAGAGACTTTGTCTGTCTTGATAGGAGAATGATTGATGTGACGTCATGTAGACGGATTCCCTTTCTTTTATGGCGGAGTCTGCCAGATTTTATTAGCTATTTCTCTCTCACCTAGTAGAATCTTGCAACTCGAGTTGATCACGAATGTTCTACTGTTGTCTCCAACTATTGGATGGAATGTTTTATTAATGTATTTTCATTGACAATTGAAAAATATATCATTAGTACAGAAAATTACAGTATTAAAAAACAGGTTGCTTGAGAAGAGAATACAAGAGATGCAGGCTTACAAACAGAAACAAAATGGTATGCAAATTTACAGTATGTAAATAAATAAATGTCTGATGGCGCACAGTAGCATCAAAAAGTAAACAGCATCTCTCAATATATCTACAAATTAATATGAGAAAACTGATTAGGATTTTTTAATTAGAAAAACACCGAAGTAAACAATAGAGCATCGTGAAACAGATGCAAAATTGGCAAGCTAACACCATCAATCAATAGAATAAACAGCAATAATTTGAGGAAATATCGCACAGCGGAGGAGATGCACAATGTTATCCTTTAGCATAGCAGGCTACCAGTTTTCTACTACATCAATATCCAGTGTTGAAATAACGATAATATTGATCTAAGTTCTTTATAAAAAAAGGAAAAAATCGTTCTAGAGAGGTATTCCTTGATAAAAGTCGTCTTGCTAAAATTGAGATGCCAAAGGGTACCATTGAAAATCATCACGTATTGGATTTCATTATTTAAGTGTTCGTTATATAGAAGATTACCTGTAATTACACTATAGGTATGAGCTATAGGCATTGAAACTATGGAAAAATATATTCAGTCAATAGGTTATTAGATGATAGTTTTGGTGACGACTAGAACAAACAATCGATTAATACAGAAGTTATTGACTTACTTCAAAAGCTTTTCGACTGATCATCTTGACAGTCATCCTCAGTGTCGACAAGGACAGTCTGAAAGTTTTTGAAGTAATTTCATATTGCTTGTGCTAGTCGTAATTGAAACGTATATATTTTTTTTTTTTTTTTTTTTTGAGGATGAAGCCCACATAGGTCTGAGACCTGTGCGTGGGTAATGAGTTGGATGATGGTGATTTATGAGTTGGACCTACAGTTTTAGGTGGGTTCCGAACCACCGGGAAGTGATTTTCAGCAGAGAACAGTGTCTTTTTTGCTGGCCAATCTAATCGGTCACCGTTACAAACAGGACCTACGAGAACGCAGCTATATTTGAGAGCCAAACTTCATGGACACCGCGTTTCACTTCTAAAATATTGGACTGGATTGAGTTGTATGTGGTTTATTGATTTTCAACTTCCTTAGGTTCTTAACGATCCTCAATAGCCATCCTGTGGGAACTATTTTAGTAATAGAGAATAGACTATAGAAACCATGCTTTTCCAATACTACAGGAATGTTTGTCATTTCCATAAAAACTATACTTGAAATAGACTCATTAATTTTTTTGGAGGATGAAGCCCACATAGGTATGAGACCTGTGCGTGGGTAATGAGTTGGATGATTGTGATTGATGAACTGAACCTCCAGTTTTGGGTGGGTTCCGAACCACCGGGAAGTAATTTTACAGCAGAGAACAGTGTCTTTTTTGCTGGCCAATCTAATCGGACACCCTTACAAAGAGTGCCTAGGAGAACGCAGCTTATCTCTATCTGATTGAACAGATACCTGCTACGACTCACGGCTATCACTTCCCTGTTAAAAATTATAGAAGGCATATTGTTTTCTATTGATATAGAGTCTAGAGACTAAAATTAAATTTTTTGTTCTATCCAAATATACTTAAACAGTCAAAGGTATGATGACAACGATTTTTATTCATGAGATCATAGTTCGTCTACTGAACTATAAATCTCTCTGAAACAAATAGTTTTTGTGCTTTTTTACATGAAAATTAATATTTCCAGAACATTATATTTTTCCTCCTCTACACGGTATGCCCTGAGTATGATTTCCACATCATTCTAAACAATAATAAATTTTGATTATTTTTAATATCATCAAATATAATGAAGATTTTCGCACAACCATCTGTTACTGTAGTCAATGTTCGTAAATCGTAAGTCTTTAGTAGACTATATTTTTAATGGAATTAAAAATGAGAATCCGAGATTAATTACCATATATATATATAGATTTAGAATTTTGTCAATAATTTCAATATTTAAGGATTATTCCACTATTAAAATTCATCATTTCAATCTCACATGATATAGGGTGAGGGAAAAACAAAGTTAATCAGAATATTACACTTTTTTAGTCTGCAACTGACTAAATTCTAATCCTGGGTAAGAATGTAGCATTGTTATAGACTAGTATTATAGACTAGTTAAGACTAGTATTGTTATAGAAATTAATTATTGTATGCCTCTCACGCACTAGCACCAATCTTAAATATCTATTTTTAAATTTGAAAATGTTTGTGGAAAACAAATGAATTCATTTCTTGAACATTTTGTAGATCGGGCAAAGTTCCTCCATTTGTTTAAAAATATAAACTGTAAGAGAATTTTTAATATAGCTAAATAACTCAGAATAAAACTACATTTTATCAATGCAATCAAAAGAATAAGTCGGTCTTGCTTTGAATTAACTATATCAATCCTTTTTCCTTGTACAAACCATCATATAATGTTACATGTTGTGAGTAAAAACCTAAATTTATCTCCCGATGTCATGAATAACATGCATACTGATACCGGATCATCTCAGAGAAAAAATTGAATAGAATCTGTTTACATTTTTATCCCGCAAACTAATGCCTTCTTGTTTAATTCAGATGTGTGATGGCAGCATTCCACACAGCAGGTTTGTGTTGCAATCACGATGACATATATTAACCTGATGTACGAGACATGTGAAGTATTTTTTGAATGTCAGACATCTTTAGTGAGAGAAGGTCTAAAAAACAAACTCAGGCTCTGGAGACAGTTTATTATTAAAGCTTATCCAGTCACCCAGCTTCAATCAATGGCTGCTGAGGCGGGTGTTATCTTGTCATAAATTAGCAGGAAATAAACTCTGTTACTTTAAGATACCTGTAGTACAATAAGTTAGACATGTCTAGGTTGACACCTTGTTTTCTACAGTTATCCCACTCGCTGAGTTTCTGTCTTTTTCGTTTTTTCTTTGCTTTGGCGTCAGTTTGTCCAATTTTTTGTTGTTGTAATCTTCGTTGATTTTTGCTAATCTTGGCAACCAATCAAGTTTCAGCCAGTGAATTGTGGGTTTCCGTCTATCGTTCATTAGTGGGAGTATGTCTCTTGAACTGTCTTAGTCACTCTGTCTTTCATTTTGTCTTTCTATTTCTACCCCTCATCCAGTTTTTTCTTCTTATAAAGTCAAGAAAGAAGGAGATGAAATAGTACAATGAAACGAAAGAAGAGAATGATTACCTCCGCATATTTTTTAGACAAAACTTATGATTCATTACCCATGCTTTGATGCTTTGCCCATGATTCATTACCTTGTAATTATTCTGATTCTCTCACTAATCTTTTCTTTTCCCCCCTTTTTTTAAATTATGTAAAGTATAATGGCAATTCAACTCGCGGAATAATCACTTCCCTGAAGCTTAACGTAGGCCTATACATGTTTTACGAAGAATAGTCCGCTTATCAGTAGCCTTATAGCCTAGTTATTATAAGCCTATTACTTATGAGCCCTCAGCCTTATAGGCTTATACATAGGCATTATGGGGAAAATCTCATGAAAATCCCTCAACATTGTACAATTCACTTGCAAATAGGCCTACTAATATTTTTTATGCAAACGTAATGTCCAAGCATAAGAGTAACGCTTAAGCTTCTTGGTAAGTTTTGAATGAATTTCTAGGGCATCAAGATTCATTCTTAATCTCCTCAGGGTTGTAGTGAAAATGACAAAAAAATTATTCAATTATTTATTTATTCATATTCCAATGGTGCACACTAATTATACAAAATTCACAAAAAATATATCATGCAATAACAAAATAATAATCTAAATAATTATAGACTAAAGCAATTATATTAAAAACAAGGCAAAGCCTTATAAAATGATTTAAAATTATTTCTGGCAAATGTGTCTTGAAATAGGTTCATAGATGAAACTTATGAGGTTCAGAGATCTCAAGTTCAATAAAAAGTTTGTAGTTCATTTTTAAGAGGCGATAACTAGAACTTCTTCCTGGGGGTAACAATACGAACTCGGAAAATCTCATTTCTCATAATATCTTTCCTGATGGAGGATACTAATAAAGCTCCTTAACTCTAACAATTAACACTCATAGAGTTATTTGAAATGCCAGTCCAAAATTTTAAATGGGACTATCGCTTTGAAATAGATGATCCTTGTAGCTTAAAATTATTGACTTATATGTGCAGTTTTATATATCTAAATTGACAGGGACCTAATAAGCGGGTTTGTATGAATCTGTTTGTAGAAGCTGGATCTGAAATGTTTTGAAAACTTATGAATACCTGTGGCAATTGAGAGTTTCGAACAATTTGAATGGGCTTTCAATTTTCGTAGTTTCAAGTAGGCCACTATTTGAATTGCACAAGTATTATGTTATATTCAATGCTTTCACAAATAAATATTAGTCTCACCGTTTCATGTTATAAGTAACAAATAAAATTCAATATCCGTCCTACCATCCATGAATAAGTTTTCCTTATCCAATTCATTTATTTTATTTATTTATGTTCTAGCATGCTCTATCAATATTTTTCAATATACATTTCATTGTATAATTTGCTTTTGCAATGAATATTTAAGGAACTTTAGGCTTAAAAATAGTTCATTCTATAGCAGTGAATGGAGTTTCCAATGCAATAGCACTCATGCTACCCTCTTCTAATTACGTTGATTATTTCATGCGGTGAGCGTGGTGTTCAAGTGGTCGTGATGTTCAGTCACGACCGCTCAAGACTGCGCTTGGATGGGTGACCGTGCTTCAATGACTTGATGTTACAAGCTTTATTATCACTTACCCGGTGGTTCGGAACCCACCTAAAATAGTAGGTCCATCATGTTCCCCGTAACATGGCACAAACGGCGAGGTGGAACTACCCGTAAGGGTCTCCCCACCATTAAAAGCCATACGCTTATTATTATTATTTCTATTCACCACTAAAACAATTTAATTGGACACGATATTCTATGATAGTATATCAACACTCAACACCTGATATCAGTTTGGTGCTCATGGTTTCATTATTGTTCCAAGCTCCTAGTTCAAGTAGCATTGTATCAATATTATTGCTTTTCTTATGTTGCTTGTAATTGTAGCATTATTGTTTTTCATTCATTCGTTATTGAATCATGTTGATTCACAAAACAAAATCACTGTTCTTTCCTTCTCAACAAATCTACTTTGAAGTTTATAGGCTACAATCAGTATTCAACCATTGAGCAAGAGGTTTAAAAAACGAGGAAAAAGACATTACGCCTTCTGATAAAATGATACAGAAAAGTCCCGTTGAAGATCATTGACCCGTGTCAAAAACTCCAGACGGATCGTTAAAAACACATCTATTTGACATTTCCACCCCAGCAGTGAGTTTGGTCTCTTCCTGAAATGGAGAGCATACTAAGCAGTGAAAGGCTGTGACCTCATCGCTTCAAGTAGGCAACAAAGCATCAAATGTCAGAATAAGTAAATGCCATCATCGTAATATACGCTACCATCATACTATACATCCTTGAAGTTCCCTTAGAATACAAAACGTACATAATGGCTCTCTACTTGATATTTATATGATTACAAAGTGCTGTCAGACGTTTTAGGTTGTGTATTCACTTTTGACAATAGATTGTAACTCAATCAACGTATTCTTATCTGAATTAAGATGCCAGCACATTGAAGCCTTCTTACTAGAGAATATAGCTGCATAATCTAACACTTGCTATGGAATGGGTTGGGACACACTGAAGATGCAAGTGATTAGGGCGCATAGAATTTAGTGTCTGATATCGATGCTCCACTATACGAGTACGCTAATTAATTGGAATGACATTTTTGTTATAAGATGTTGCTGAAATTGAACAAAAGGTTGAGCTGGTCCCCGAATTACTAACAAGTGTATCCTTTACCACTATAGAAGGGATTCTGAGTTCTCTTCTCCTCTCCATCTTATTATTATTATTGCCGACCTCACAGCCTAATGGCTGGTTTTTTCGAGTACATACGGATCATTGATCAAGAATGTACCCACTAAATATTATAAAAGTAGTTTCCTGATATTGTTTCTTAAGCTGCTAAGGTTTTATTATTTTATTATTATTATTATTATTATTATTTTTATTGCCTCAATATTGATTATTACTGGGGAATAATAAAGCAATGTTTCTTGTGAAGCAGAAATTCAGTTATTTGGATTGACATATTTTTTACATCTGCTATTTTTGATGACCTCGTTGGATGGCTATTTGTTTAATAGTGTCTTGTGGGGTCGGAGAGCAAATTTATATTAATTGGTTTGGTTCAATATTGTTTTCCACTTTTCAAATATGAATTATGATGATGGAGTGATTGGATATTGCTGTTGACTTGTATATATATTCAACTAATTAATTATATCTAAAACTCCTATCAATAACTAGAACTATTCTGAAAATTTACAGTAGTTTTGAGCCAAATTTCCCACAGTTCTTTATCTCGCTTGCATCTGGCAATTCTGGTTCGCAGGGCGCAATGCAAAAAGTGCGGAGCTAGGAAAACCCAGCTACAATTGTTATTCGTAGTATAAAGAGAGAGATACGTTAAAAATTGTTTTAATATTGATGGTGTCTGTGTCCAATTTGGTTAGATAAGCCATATTATCTGGCTAACGTATAGAGTACCAACATAAAGCGTGCCTATCAGGTGCCTTCATGAAGCTACCTACACTAAAGGTAAAAATACTTCAGTTTTAAACCTGAATGTTGGAGGTTTGTCAACATTGTTCATCCGTTACTTCTCAACAACTGTAGGTTATCAAAGGTGACCTGGAGGAATTTTTCAGCGTAATACACCATTAACAATTCTATATTTCTTCAATTATCTTTACTGCTACATCAACACTACTGCATATTCTAACTAGTAGTAGAATTCGCAAACCAAATACTCATTAAATGGAATTGCAATTACTTAAATTTTTCTCCAATCAATCAATTTGGTTAGAATAACAAGTAGTGTTGATAAAGCGGTGATGAGTTTCAAAGGATTTGATCCACCAGCATGTTTCCAGCAACATATCAGTCTGGCTGTATCTGATTTTCGAATCTAGCTGAAAATCCATCGACCTTATCACATGAAATCAACAGCAAGTCTCTTTGGCAATCCATCAGCAACAATTCCTGAACGTTTTTCGAGGCAGCTGATCTTTTCAGAGTGAACGTGAGTGTTGGAAGGAGATGGTAAATAAGAGTGAAGGAGAAGGATGAAACAGAGAGCTGAATAGGAAAGGAGCAAGCCAGATAAGAGCTCAGCCGCCGTAGGAAGCAGGAGGCCGTAGAGGCAGAAGACGTAGGTTGTCATGGATCGGTTATTTCTGTTGCTATAGCAACCCTTCAATAAATTATGTTAATCCTGGCGGGAAAGAAACATGGCCGCTGCCAGATCAACCAATCACACACAAGAATCGAGCGGCCATCATTGTAAGGGTGGACTCTTGACGACAGAAGCTGCTAGTTCGCTTTTTTGCCACCAGAGCGCTCCACTGTAAGGCAACCCTAATATTGATTTACTCTCCAGACTTGGCGCGTCTTTTGCTGCTACTTTCTTGTGCGCTCGAGCTCATGCTGGCTCAATCTGTGGATTTCTACTTGAACCTCAAGCAAGTTTTCATTGACTGCAAAAGCTGGAGTTTTAAAAACACATCACTAGATTTTTTTCGCATAGAAAAAGAATTAATTCCTGCGAGAACCGACTGCATTGTGTATTTTTCATGTGTGGGGGAAAAATGAGGAATTTTTTTCAAAAGTACAATAACGATAACGCTAATGTCAACCTGACTGTTCTAAACGTCGACTTGCTCTCTACAGCATCTTGCATGTAGATAATGCTAGTGTCCACAAGACTACTCTATATCCTTTCCTCTTTACAGCAGTTTGCATGTAGAGCAAGTGTCGATATAGAGCTGTCAGGTTAGCATTAGCGATATGGTTTCGTAGTTTTTCCAGAATTATTCATTTTTTTACATTCCAAAAAAAGTTTAAAGTAAACTATAGGCTAACCAGACAATTTGTAAAACAAATAGTTGAGAATGAGCTGAGCATTAGGTGATAATGAGTTTTGAGTGCAAGCACTCTTTTCCTTGCTGATAATTCTCACACATGTATATGTGTAATGAGCCTAGAACTAGTGCATTTGTAATTATGAAAATACAATAAATCAAAACATGAAAAATAATGTGAAAAAAATTTCAAATTAATATTTGAATTAAATAGATCAGATGATACAAAAATGTCATGCTTGGATCGAAAATTGAGCATGAGAGTGTTGTGGTAGGCACTTAACCACCACACAGAGGCAGTCAATATCATCAATAACCAATTTCTTCTTTCCGCTTATGGAGAGTGAATTCTTTTCGGCTGATTGGACATAATACCACATCAAGCTTCAAAAAGTATCAAATTTGATTCTCTGACAATCTGTAATATCCCTCATAAAAATCTAAAAGAATCTCGGATAATAAAAATATTCTTTATTAATAAAATTAGTAGAGCTGATGTTGATATTGTGAAACCTCTACATAATTGAAACAAAACAGAAGTTATCAAATTTCACAAAACTATCAATTTGAGTCACAGGACCCTGGTTTCGTGTTTTAGTAACGCATTGATCACACTACAGCCGAAGATGTGTTAATAAAACATGAAACCATGGTCCTGGGTCTCAAATTGTTATTTTAGTGAAATTTGGCAACTTCTGTTTTGCTTCAATTAGTCTTTATTGCATTCATTATTTTTTAAACATCTGCTTTTCGAGTAATGGTAGTAAATTTATTACTATTATTGTAAAACTCTTTATTCTGTGAAATGTATAGCTTGATATGAAAATAAATGAATGTTAGGTTTCACAAACGTAATAAAATTTAATCGCCGATCACTCATGATAATAAACTTAAGGTACCATCCATAAGGGCCTTCCCACCATAACAAGACTAATGGGTACTTAATAATTAATAAACAATAATTAATAATTATTCTAGAGTGATCGACGAACAAACTCTGAGAGTCTTCCCACCAACACAAGACAGAAAAATCGATCAGAGTTTGTTTGCCGATCACTCTAGAATAATTATTATTCTAGAGTGATCAGCGAACAAACTCTGATCGACGTTTCTGTAGCCTTAGTCTTGTTTTGTTGTGAAGACCCTTATGGATGGCACCGTAAGTTTGTCTATGATATCAAATAATAGACTTCATCAATCATCAAAGCTGATGTAAAACATTCTATTTTGTTCTAAATTTACATCTATGCTACCGAATGATAACATTCCAAATGAGTCTGGACTCATTTATTATAACTCATAAATTATTTCAAGTTGGTCAACTTAGAAACCAACATATCTGAATCGCAGATTATGAACTTTAATCTCAATCCCATGTTCTGTGTCTTGACTATTCTGAAAGAAGCTCTAGAATTGTACTGTTAGTTTTAGTGAAAGTGAGAACATGAGATTAAACAGTAGTCTATCTTCAATTATTATTAAAAACTGTAGGCTATTCTCTGTTGTGCAGGGTTATTCCAGGCCAAGTTTGATGCCTATCTATTCTGAAATGAACTTCACAAAAGTCATCTACAGGTCTATACTACAATTATCATATTTAGTGAACTTTAAGATCATTATTTTTCGTTTGGGTGAGAAACCAGATAAATTATACGTTCAAGAGTTACCTGATTTTTTTACATAGGCTACATTTTAGCTATCGTGGATATGTCGTTTCACGAACGGAAATTAAATTTTATTCAGCTTCAAACCTTTTTTATCAGAGTGATAACTACTTTGCTTCCACTCACAATGAGTTTTTCAAATAATGCATACCGCTCCGATACATTAGCATTGATTTATCGTCAATGACTCGGTGTTTAAAACACACTTTTGATTAAAAATGGAAGAAAACTCTATATCCGCTATACTACTCAACCCATAAATTTAAATTGAGATCTTGTTAGATTGTGACTGAAGTACAGATTTATATTGAACGAGACTCCAACCTTTGATTTATATAGCCTAGATTAGGCCTATAGATATAGACTATGATTACTATGTATGATTTCAACATTTTTTTAATATACCATTCTACAAATTATAATATTTTCTATGAATTCAAAGGTAAATTATAAAAAATAGTCATATTTCACAATATGAAGCGACTACCTACATTGAGAAGCTACCATCCTCTTCGCATTTCGCTCTTTTACTTGTCTGCTTTCCTCAATCAGAACATAATTAGCAGGGTGTATAAGGTTTTTTCATATATACCATTCTACATATAATATTTTCTATGAATTCAAGGGTAGATAGATAATAAGGCATATTTCACAAACTGAGTATTAGGTATTTGATAATGAAGAACCGGTGGAGCAATCAAGTGATTATAGAATCATTGTTTAATATAAACTTAAAAAAAAAAAACACTTTTAAATGTAAATTAACTCACGTTATGGCGTGACGGCCGTTTCGCTCTGTTGTCTAGAGCATCGTCAGACGACCCACAGTACTGTATGTGTAGTGTGTACTGTGGGTCATCTGACGATGCTCTAGACAACAGAGCGAAACGGCCGTCACGCCATAACGTGAGTTAATCTCCATTTAAAAGTGTTTTTTTTAAGTTTATATTACATATTAGTGGAAACAAGATGTCTTCAACATCAGAATTATTGTTTATTAATGTGAACTTTTTCACCTGTCCAATATCAACCATTTTTGGTGTTAGAGAAAACTTAAAAAACTTACACTGTATATAGTCTACAATCATCAATCAATCAATCAATCATTTTTTATTGCCACAAAAATTTTCAAATGATAAACAATCGTCACAAAATCAGTTATGACAAACACATCAACATGTAAAGGATAACATGTCCATGTAAATTGTTTAAAAATTTGAACCATATAATTACTGTTGAAAATAAATGAATTTGAATTTGTTCAACATCAATTAGACGCCTAGGTCTTTAGGAACAAGGCAATGTATCCTAATTAATTATGATTAGTGTTCTTTTCTTTGAAGAATTGTTCAAAATTAAAATATTTCCTAGAGCAGTTTGACATCAGATCTGCAAATATCTCTAAAAGGAGATGAATAGAGGTCATTGTTACTTCAATAAATGTAGGCTACTTCATTCTTTCCTCTATTACATCCTAGTTGCTGCAATGAAACAACAGCGCTCCAATAATTCATAAAAATTTAACAGTCTCAATTATAAGCTGGATAAATGAGACTTTCATCATTAATAATTCATTGATCGATCATTCACTCTTTGATATCACCAAATCATACAGCTGTCATACTGTTCATTCAATTTTATTACAATTTTATAGCGCTAATATTGTTCTGTGTCTATTTTATTCCATCGAATTATTTTTCCGAGCTCAATGATTCCAAATAGCCTAGCACATTCAATTTAAGCCTGTGTAATTGATATCAGCCCCATTGATTTTTAACTTTTATTTTATCAACACATCTTTCCTCGAATCTAAAAGTAGCCAAGCATCTGAACGAGGGCAATGCCCCCTTCATGTGATTGGTAGATTGAAACATATTCGTCGATCATTACGTAATTAGGATCGTTTCTGAATGGGATGCGTTTTTCAGCACTGAGGCGTATCTGTCATGTCACTTACGCCATGTTCGGAGATGTCTGTGAATATGCGTACGTAAGCTGGTCTACAAGCACACAAGGACAGGAAGTGGAACAACTTGAAAGAGGATCACAAATAGCTGACAGCCTGGAAGAGGAGTCAACATTCTTCTCACTTCTTTAAACATAATTAATAGGTTTCACTGCCTAGGAATTTAAGGCTTTCATTTGCCTTACAGATGTGGACTGAATCTGTGTGTCGTTGAAATAAAGAGTTCAACAATTAATAGAAGAATAGCAATGACAAATATAAGATCAGGACCCTGTTTCAAAACACTTTACAAATTAGTTTTGTTAGTACTTTTATTTGCTACTCCAAAATAGTATGATAGTTTTTATTTGTGAATTGTTACGTAGCAGGTAAGCAGGACCTAGGTCACTCACTACTCCAATGCAAATCTGCTGTGCTTATTCAGTAATTATTAAAATGTCATAGTAATTTTGTCCATTTTTTACTAAAGTACACCTGTACTATAGTAAAAATAGTACACCTGTATAGTACACCTGTACTATACACCTGTATAGCGAAATTCTTGCTCTACAAGACCCCTTAAGGAAATATTTACAGTTGTGGATCTCGAATTAATTCCAGAAATTACTTACTGTATTATTTATATTTTACAACATTGCAATTCATACCTTGAGGATGTGATCATTTTATAAAAGAAATCTATCTGAATGTTGGAATATTACGACTTACCCGTATTAATCCACCCATTTAATTTGTTTTAGTGGCATAGAGACCACCGTATTGTGCCTTTAGTGAGAATTCTTTTATCTTTTTAATTTATACCAGTTAACTCTACTCATAGCTATTATTGTATTACGGACTTGTGCGTAGTACTTAATACGTAGCACAAATCCTTAATACAATAATAGCAATGACAATAGTCATTGCTATAGTTACAGTCCGTAATACGTATTACGCACAAGTCCGTAATACAATAATAGCTATGAGTAGAGTTCAATGGTATAAATCAAAATGATAAAAGAATAAGTGTAGCTTGAGTAATATTGATTGACTCATATTCAATAATTGAATATATTGATTAATAATTTATTATTGAATATTAAGTATGTTATATTTAGTATATTCCAATTTTTTTATTGTTTCAGCATAGGCATCTCCTCTATAACTTTCTTTAGGAGACTATAATGATGTGGAGATAAAACTTCCTGTTGTCAAACATATTATTCAAAAACACATGCCTAGAAGTAAGTCTTATTTCTATTCAATTCTCATTTATATTCATTAAAAAACATAGGATATTTTGAGAATATTCTATCATTGGAAACACCTTAGACTGCAAATAGCCTGTCAAAATTCCTTGCTTGGCAGAAATGTTTTCATATTTTTCTTTGCCAGTAATAATCTATTAATTACCAATAATTCACATCTTTCTCACCGAGTATCAAATATGCAGTTCGTCTATCAATCAACTACCAAAAATTCACATCTTATACTCACCAAATGTCAAACATACAGTATTAACGTTGAAGCCTTTGACGAACAAAATACAGCCTGTGCTGAGCTGAAACTGCGTCGCTTAATATTAAGCATAGAAATAAATAAAGATCAGCAAATAGAAGCTAGATTGTGGTTCAATTCAAGTATGTTGATTTATTAAATGAATAAGACCACCCATTGGGTGGTGTGGATAAAGTTGAGTAAGTTGAGTGAGAATATTCACAATTATTGTGGATCTCAAATTAATTCCAGAATTGTTGATATGTAGAGTAGGTGCGACTGTTGAGTCGATCGGAGTCCGATAGGAAGGCGTGAGGAACAGCTTTGATTGACTTAATTTTTAATCACATCAAATAACAGGAATCCTAAGCGGCGAGTATGAGATACTCTACTGACTCAACTTTATTTACACCGCCCCATCATTCATGCTTCTATTCACGAGGTATTATATCTGTGCTTTATAAACTGGCTGCGAAGTTCAGAGAGACTCCTGTGTGACATATTTGTGACGATTGCCATGAATACATTGATTGAAGGCAATAGAGATTATTCAGGCGAAATTATTATCCTGAATTCATGAATTTCTCATGAGTTCTCAATAACTCATCACTTTTCATGCATAAAAAGTGGGTTTTATGAAAAAAGATTGTCGAAAAAATCATAGTTCAACCATGAATAGGCTTGCACCCACACACAATTTATTAAATGGTCGTATTTTCATGAATTTCTCACACATTTTCATGAGTTCGTCACTCCTTAATCATACACGAGAAGGGTTTTATGAATAAAAACTGTTAAACTCTCAGTTCAACCAGAAATAGAGCCTGAAACTACACACAATTTGTTAGAAGGTCATAAGTGGTACGAAGGCTACTACATAAAATACATTTCAGAATTCAAATGCCTCCTACTTATTTATTCACTTATTCAACTACAAAAAGCTTTCTTATTCAATCTCATTGCATTTAAATCAAAGCACATGAAATGGAAAAAAAGCATTTTAAGCATCCTTCACTATTTAAATGCAAAGGCTTAGCTTATTCAATCTCATTGCATTTTCTTTTGAAGTGTATAAATTCCCAGTATTCAATCAGTCTACAATCTAAGACACCAGCTGTTGGGTAAAAACAAGTTTCTCAAGTACAGTGAGTCCAAGATTATTTGAATATAAAAGAGGAACAAAGAAAGGAACAGCTTTGGCGCAACTGCTTCCTCCTAATAAATTGTGCGGTTTAAATATTTTTCTCATGTGTCACGCGTATACTCTATCTAATACCTTAATAAAGTAAATGATTTTATTAACAGAGTTAACCATAAATTGTATCGCTCTCGAAATCTCCGGCCATGTTGTCTTGAACGATTCATGTTTACTAATGGACGATATAAAGTGAAATTTTTATTCGGTATATTTAAAAGATGTGGCATAATTTCAAGAGTCGTATCCTCCAATCTGGCATGCTGCTCTGTAGGATGTGTCAGGTGTGGACTGAAATATGGCTGAATTCCCAATGAGTCTCAACAGGCTACAGCCACTTGGACCAGGTTCATCTTTCCTATGGCGCTCATCTCTGCGTTCTGGTTCATTTTTTGATCTTCTAAGATCAAATTATCTTTTTGATCTTCATCAATGTTGTTTCCAGATATAGTTATAAGAGTAAAGTAACAGAAAATAGCCCAATGAGGGAAAATTTTCTTGAAATTTTGATAATTAGCAGATTTGATATTTATTTTTTCAAGGTTTGTGAAATAAATAATAAAAGCAGGTGTGGTCGATCATGATCCTCACTTAAAAGTATAATTGATATTCAATAAATGAAAATTAACTATAATAAATTATACAAGTAATAAATTAAGAAAGGCAAGATCTGACAGAATGAAAAGGTATAGTGAAACAAAGAGAATCGAAGTAAACAACCGAAGAAAGAAAACTAACCAGAGAGACTAAAGTCATCCTATGTGGTCATAAAATTACAAAAAAATACATGTATTAAAATAATGCAGGTGCATTGATAAATAATGTATGCTTCCAATAATATCAAGTAACAAAACAAGAAGTATACAACTATACAGTACCTTTCTAAGATAAAAATAAAAACAAAATTTAATATTGACTTTCTTTGGGTCGTAAAATGAATGATGAATGCGGGTTGTAAACCATACGTTCGTAGTTGCTAGAGTGATTGAAATTTAATCCGTAGAAATGAGATATTCAGTTCCTTTTAATGCCAAATGGTCAATTTGATTATTTTTTTGTAGTTTCAGTCGATTCTATTATTTAATCCTTCTTCTTATTAATTAATAATCAAATTAAATTACTTGTCAATGTCAATACACAAGTTTTGCATGTGAGTGATCACAAGCAAACAAGACATACTTATGGAGAGAAAATGCTATCAATATTATTTGAGGTGAAATATCTGACAAGACACAATATTGACTCATCAAAACTGACACATTATTTATAATAATGCTAGAAAACAGTGAATGAGATATTAGTCTCATAATGAATATAGCTATTTGTGTAACAAGAGTGCAAAGTGGAGTTTTTCTGCACCGAGAGAAACAGTTTTTTCACGAGCCGAAGGCGAGGTGCAAAAGCAATACTTTGAGCTCGAATTACACATTAAATTTTTCCTACAGTAATGTATGAAGTAATTTAAACAAAAGAAAACAGGACATACATAACCTGACAATTCCTCACATAACCAATCTTTGAATCAAATCGATTTCAACAACAACTACAGCTGACTGTATTTCGTTGCTGAAGCAGAGTAGCCAACCTATTTTTGAATGCAGAATAGGGAACCTGCGTATTACATGCTCACTATTTTGTGTTGTTCGTTTGCAAATATGGAGTGCGGAAAAGTACTTTCGCGCACTGTAATTTACTTTCCCGCACTAGTACAGGAATAGACTATTTTGTTACACTACAACTGTTTGCACTACAGTTAGTGCAAAATAGGAATTTTTTCGGGCCACTGTAGGAAATAGTATATTTCGCACCTAGGGCCGAAAATGTGTGTTTGCCGGCTCGAGATCGCGGTTTTCAAGTTCGAGACGAAGTCGAGAACTTGAAGCGTTTGAGAGCCGGCAAAACATTTTTGCCCGTGTTGCGAACGCTATTTTTCGCCACACTACGAAAAAAAAACAACAATGTTAAGATGGAAATTTTGAAAGCGAAATTTTAAGGCTATGGTACTTGCAAGAATACAAGGAACGGCTATCACCTTTTTATCCAACCTACAGCGCTCTGGGTGGGCATTTTGTCAACTACTACAACTGTTCACCAAAAGGTTAATGGTTAGGTTTTTTGTTGTTATTCCTGTTCCTGATTCGAAACCTGCATAAAACAACCAAAAACCTAACCAACTAACCTTTCTATACCAACAGTTGCAGTAGTAGTCAAAATTCCTAAAAACAAAAAACCTAACCAACCAACCTTTTGGTGAGAGGTTACCAACATTTGTAATAGTTGACAAAATTCCCACCCAGAGCTCTGTAGGTTGGATAAAAAGGTTCTATTGTTTGATATCAAAACTACAAAATAATACATATTAAGTTATAAAAAGTGATCATTTTTGACATTTTAAATACTACGTACATATTAAATTATAAAAAATAAACATTTATTGATGGTTTAAATATTTTTGTTTTACATAAAAGTTGGAAGGATTCATTTTTACAATCATGACTGCTGTATCCAGACACGATCAGCTGTCATTCAAGGTCATTTTCTTTTCCGCCCTAGGGCGGTAAACGTTTACAGACCTCGACGGAAACCAAACACTTTCGGCCTCCATATGACGCACGAAAAACAGCTCATTACGTCCTAGTGTGGCGAAAAATATTTTTTCTTCAATAGAAGGAGCAGTCAGCAGTCAGTCATCAGAAATAACGCTCTAACCTCTAAAGGATTACACGCAGTACTAGTGTAAAAATGATTCGTTGTACACATGGCACACGTAGTAATAAAATCTGATAAGCATATCTAGAAATTCAATCGGATACTAGGCTTCGCTTTAATAATATTATTTTACAACAATGAAATACAGATTCAAATATTGTAATTTGTAATAGATAGGCCTGTATTTAATTTGCTATACGTTTGTAGAGTTGGTTAACATTTAGTTTTCCAGTGACAGCTTTGAATTGAAAAACTGAAAAATTGAAAAACTTCAGTATTATTATTTATTGGAATAATTTATTCAGATAATTTATTTAGATTATTCATTTTAGTTAAGACTAAATAAAATGTACAATGAACTACGTTCTTGCCTCAGCTTCTGTTCAATAAGAGCCCACTCTGTCATGTGGAGCCTGCATAACTACAGGTTATCTTACGTCATGGGTGGTCAGTGAAGATTTCTCTTCTATTACATACAAAGCACACAAGTGAAGGGATGTAGCGAGCGTAGGCTACTGAATTTCAAATATTGGCTGTGACTTGAATTAATTTACAACAACACGAGGTACCAGTTGCTTTTTCTTGAGTGTTTCATGACACTGACACAAATAAAAAAAATGAAAGGTAGAGCAAGTTTTTAATATTATGTACTTTTGGAGAGGTATTATTCTGGAAATCTGGGAGTAGTACTACAACTGGAAATCAGTTTTTCTTACACGTAAAAATTAAAATGAAATATTTTAAGCTTTGTTTGAATGGATGACCTTGCCAGTAATCGATAGGTTTTTTTTTGTAGATTACGTCTTGGAGACTCCAGTTAGGAGTATAAGACAATTAAGATTAACAACTATACACTTCTTACCATAATTACCACATCAATTAGTTGAGGAAATATGAAAGTTAAGTTTTGATATGAAAGGAACTCTTGTACACTATAAAAAGCTTTATACAAAAGCTGTATATGTACATATGTATTCTGTCTGTGTATGTATTCTATTCATGCTATTCTAAGTATTTCATGTACCTTGTGTTTGTTCTAACTATTCACTCCCACATGAGCCTGAGGCTTGAGCGTTGAAAATGTAGTGAATTATAGTAAAAATGCCAGTGCGTGATCCTTGATCTAGTCTGTCTGTTGAATCACATAATTTTTCATGTTTGCTTGAACATTTCGGTTTTCCAAATGATCTAGTAAATCGGATTTAATTTCTTTTAAACCTTCCCCGTTATGTTTCAATATAGAAGTTTAAAACCGTGAAGTTGAACTTCTATGAAGAATCTCTGCACTAATGTAAGCTTAATTAGGTTAATAAGACAAATTGGATGAATTAAATAAATATGATTAATTAGATCAATTGAATTGATTATATTAATTACATTAGATAGGAAGCTCGATTCGATTTTTTTGGCCTGATGTATGACTTTTATCACTGATATTATGAAAATACAGCAGCTTACAATAACGTAGTCTATCATGAAAAATCCTTCCTGGGTAGATGTAGATATAACTGAAACAGAATTGAATGGTCTGTTAGGCGATGCAGAACAAAAATACATTTGTTTATAAATTATTTATTGATTCGATCACTTATTTGTCAAATAACGTGGAAGGTTTTCTACATGCTGTTAAGATAATTTATTTTAACATGTTAAGATATTTTAACGTGTGGTCTATGATTTGACGTTTCGCACATGCGTACAACCTAATTAAACCTCTGCAGCCTATAAGTGGTATTGTATGAGTATCATACACTATTATAAAAGTTATTACAGTCAGTAAACGTTACGCTGTCATAACGTAACTGTGTATGATAACTTACAATTTATAAAGATATTAACTCATCATGTAAAAGGCCCGTACAGACACTCGTCGCGAACCGTGCGCCGAATCGCGGAGTCACTTAGTTGTCTGTCCAGACATGCGCAGGACAGCGTGCCATACCTCAGTACAGCGAATGAACGAACAAATTCAATCACATCAGTTAAGCATTTATTATAATTTTTATTAGATTCTAAAACACTAATTATCAATAATTTTCTTTATTCAAGAAATACTGAATAATATGTTGTCATGAATAATGTCATACATGTCATACATGAATGCGTCAGTTAATTACATTCCACAATTAGATGTTGGATCATTCCTATTTGTAAAATTACAATCCTGTGAAAGTCCTATTCTAAATCATACAGATAAAAACTCAATATCCTAATAAATTCAATCTTTTGGAAATTTGTCGAAATTGTAACATTGTATCAAATACCTTTTCAATTCATTTTTAAATTTAAAACTTTTGGTCTCATTCCATATTACCCATATAACTTGGACTCGGCTTTTATTTTTTCCTTGCTATTTTTTTAATTATAGAATTATCCTGCAAACATGAAAAATTGTGACCGTTTGATGCGGAGGCAAATTGTTGGAGAGGCTAAAGCTCACACAGAGCTGTAATGTCAGATGAAGAAGAAGAAACATGAAAAATAAAACATTAGCCTACATTTATTAAAAAAACTTGATTATTTGAATGAATTTAATGAATTCCACACAAAAGGTTTATTTTTATCTGGTTAACTTTGGAACATTTATTGCAATGAACAATACTAAAGCAATAATAAAGCTAAAAATAAATAATAAAAATAATTGAAATATCTGGTATCTGAGTTTTGTTCAGTGACCTACCGGTGAACGAACTCAAAATTTTAAAAGTAATAAATTTTTTGAGGCTCCTTTCATAATAATATAGCTAACTTTGAATAATCTGGTACCTAAATTGTCTAGTTACCCAGTATTTTTTTTCGGAGGATGAAGCCCACATAGGTCTGAGACCTGTGCGTGGGTAATGAGTTGGATGATGGTGATTGATGAGTTGGACCTACAGTTTTAGGTGGGTTCCGAACCACCGGGAAGTGATTTTACAGCAGATAACAGAGTCTTTTTTGCTGACCAATCCAATCAGTCACCCTTACAAAGAGCGCCCAGGAGTTTCGTAGCTTATCTCTGATTGAACAGATACCTGCTACGGCACTCGACTATCACTTCCCAAAAACGATTCTGATATTAAAAACATAAAAGTACTTATAATAAATTTAAGAAATAGTTAAATTTAAACACTACCTAAATAATTCTTCATCATTTGGTTTTTAATCATATTGTTGTTAGAATACCGGTTTCATAATGATTTTTTAGGTATTGGATTTAAATCATATTTAAATTATTTATGCATTACTATGCATGTTTCGACTGTAAGTTTTAACATAATTATTAATTTATTCTGCCAAGTCTCGGAATTCAAAAATTAAATTATTCCTTATGACACAACTATACAGTGTATAGAGAATGTACGTATACGTCTGAGATTTGACCGTTGCAAAAACACTAAGCACTAACCAGCTAGATCAGTGGAGCGCTGTGATAACCAATGTCTTATGTGTTCGCTGTGTGATAACAATGACTCACCTATGTTGAAGGAGTCATGATGAGTATGCGTGTACACGTGCATTTCGTTTGATGTGACAGGGAAATACCAACAACTGCTAGAATACTGATATTCACAAAAATTTTAAACTTTATGGTTCGGCGCGCAGTTCGGCGTTCGCCGAAATGTTACACTGCACAGTTCGGCGCACAATTGCACAGGTCTTTATACTACAGAACTATACACTTTATGGTTCGCACTCTATGGTGAGCACTTTAAAGCTCAGAAAAGCGAGGATGGGCTATTTAAAATTTTATTTCATTTATTTACGTTTACTTCTGACATTCGTGAAGTAATACTACTAATAATAACAATAAAAAAAGACAAATACAAAATAATAATGGAAGCAATGACAGAAGGTTTATACATGAAAATATAGGATTATCACTAAAATGACTTGATTGTCAATTCACCTATTCCATTCAAACCTTTAAATATAGGAACCGCTCGTCAAAACTGTGATAAAATTTAACAAAACACAAATTTGAATTTAAAACCTACATCCCTATAATAATTTTGAAAATATGCTTCAAAGTAAGTCATTCCCGACCACAAATTACATACAGAATGTATCTTTCAAGATCTTGATTCAATGGCGGAGGCTACCATACGATTTGTTGTCCATAATTCTTATGTGGTGTCATCATCTTGTATCATCAGTGTTACATGGCAAATGCTAATTACGTTGATGTCTCATGCTAAGAAGTGACTGAATTATTGCCGTATGATCCGGAATAAATTCTTGCCAGCTAGTTGGAGCTGACACTTGAAATATTTTCGAAAGATGTAGAACAGAATGCGCCATTGAAAAGGCCTGATCAAGTGAGGAAAAAAGACAGAGAATGGGAATGAAGCTGTCAGCGATGTAGAGCCTTCTAAATTATGCCCGCTTCAAGAGTAAGTTATTTATTTGCTTAGATTTTTCCACGGCTGGATTTTTTCAAAATGTACCTTGTCAATGATTTTAAGTATCAGGAGGCAGACTGGATGTTGGCATTCCTTGAAGTTGACAAACAAAAACTGTCTCTTTTCATAATTTTTTCTCATTCAAATTCTCTCACATTTTTTATCTTTCTTTCTCTTTCGATTTTGCTTTTCAAATAAACACTAAATCAACGTAAAAGAGCAGCCCACTGTTCTTTCCATTGGAGATTAAGCTGTCAAACAAGAATGGTGGTAATATTCAATGTCTTCATATTGTTCAGACCTCGAAGAGCCATAATTTCCAAGATGAATAGATTCAAATTTGAATAAGAACCTCGAATAAAAGGTTTTGAAGTATAGGCTATGTACAAACTAATAATGATATTCTGAAAACTTTACTTGATAATTATACTGTATGTGACTACTAACTTATTATTTCATGGTTTGAGCTCAAGCTTCTAGTAAACATATATTCGTAACAAAATATGTTTATAACACATCTGAATCCTCATTCTTATTTTCTTACATGATGTATTCTACTCATTTTTAAAAAATTACTTTCAAAACTAGCCGCAAACACGTTGGAAAACCGCGAGTGGATGGATCATTGGGGAAAAAATTGTCTTTATAGGCTGAATCTCCAGGATTTGCTACTTTCTTTTCATATTAGGGAGAATAGAGGCTATAAAAAAATGTTATGACTATCACAATGAAAATTGAGTCAAATAAATTCATCTCATCTTAAAATTTGTACTAAGCTTATAAACTGTGACTCAGAATTTGGTCAAAGTTTTAATTCCAGAATTTGAGCGTAGATTGCAAAAAAGTTGAAAACTAAAATTAAACACCAAGTATGCCGTTTTTTTTTTAAATTACTGTACTGAAAATGACAGTTGATGACATTTGTCTTTTTTCCTTACTTCAATATACTACCATTGCTATTGCAAAAGCTGCAATGATTATCTTATCATGGAATACAAAATATATCTTCTTGACAAGGTCTGTACAGGACTAAGCTTGTTTTGAAACTCGAGTAAATCCTCTATTCTACCTTCAAACAAAACCCTATTCTACATCCACTTCTCTCAAAGTGGACCTCACGATGATTGCGGCTCTGTTTCAGTTTGATTCCCAAATTTATATCAGTAGCTCTTTCTCCAAATAGCGGATTGCTTGAGGCTTGAGACAGAGGAAAGATTTAATCAGACCAGGGAAGATTTGGTCTAGCTTTCCGATTGAATAGGTTTTGCCTGGGGTCACTCGGACCTGATTCTATTGAGACTTCACCGTCTATTGTATTATTCAAAACCCTCCAGGAGGATGTTGGTCTCCTCAAGAACGGTTGGTTCTTTCAAAAGTATTGAATCAGATCAGAGCTTCCAGTATTACTTAATGAAAAAGAAGAAGAAAAAGAGAATAAAGAAGAAGAAGAATAAACAGAAGAGAAAGTGTTATTCGATCCCATAACTTTTATTGCATTCTCTTTACATTTATCTATGTAACGTTTTTGGAAAGGGCTGTTCTTTCATTCTTCATCGGTATTCTCAATTACTATTCACAAACTTTTCATCAACATTTTATAAGAATTCTACCATTCATTATTGAAGTTTCTCTTTCCGTTCAATGATTTCCTTATTCGCTGATAGCATGAAATAGATAGAGATAATGATAATACAGATTTGGTGTGAAGTAATTTTGTTGAAGCTTACATAAATGCTGAAGAGCGTGATATCGTAGAAAGTAGATCGATCAGCAGACTGCAGCTATAAAACTCACGCCAGATTTGCCTTGTTTTACCCAACAGCTGATAAAGTATAGATCGGCAAACTCTCATCTTTATCTCATTTCACAAGAGCGGCAAGCATTAAGGTCAAGTGTTGCAAATTCGCATCGTTTAACTGATTCCTATCTTTCTCTCCTTTCAATATCGCTTCGTATTATCTGAAAATTTGAAAAAGATTACTAAAACATTCTATAAAGATATCATTTGAGAATGGACGTTTTGTTGCTCTATTATCACGATATTCTTTTTTTTTATTTTTTTTATTAGGATGAAGCCCACATGGGTCTGAGACCTGTGCGTGGGTAATGAGTTGGATGATGGTGATTGATGAGTTGGACCTACAGTTTTAGGTGGGTTCCGAACCACCGGGAAGTGATTTTCAGCAGAGAACTGTGTCTTTTTTGCTGGCCAATCTAATCGGTCACCGGTACAAACAGGACCTACGAGAACGCAGCTTATCTATCTGATTGAACAGACACCTGCTACGGCTCGCAGCTATCACTTGTCTGTGCGAAGCAATATTTCTTGTTTTCTTGCAGTGCTTCTAACTTAGTCATTTCTATTCTTGTGCAGTAAAATTTCCTACGTTAAATTATTTTTTCGGTCGGTATTTTTCTTCACCTGATCTTTCCACATACTGAAATGAGTTCCTGTTCAGTATGTGGATATTTCGTGAATCGTTCAGCAAAAGACAAAGTTGTGTGTTCTCAATGCAACTCAATCTTTAATGAAAAGTGTGAGGGTGGTAAGGAACTTAGTGAACAGTTTTTAATTTTTTACTTAGTTTTTTAATTCCAAGTTTTGCATCTATCCCCAACCTAGTATGTACACAATAAATGGTATCCCATTGGAGAAAGTGGAAACATTCAGAACATGGTGTTCTGTTTAGTTCTGATTTTTCCTTCGATTCACAAATGGACTTCTTATACAGGGTAAATCAGCAAATGGGTTTCATTTTTAGGACTTGTTTAACCTTCATTGATGTTGGTCAATATGGTCATTCCTGTCTGTTGTGAGTAATTATTATTATCGAAGAATAATCGGGAAAAATAATTGATTGATTCATTCTCTAATATTAAAACTGACACTGTATTTCACTTTTAAATAATGTTTAAAGAAGGCTGACGAAGCTTCTTTTCAGAAGTGAAATGCATTCCTCAAGCATCTCCAATATATGTGAGTAAAACATTATTTAAAAGTGAAATACAGTGTCAGTTTTAATATTAGATTGTTCATTAAGTATTTCGTCATGGAAAACATTACATGATACATTCTCATTTATAAAAAAGCATGTAGCCTGTTTTCAAAGATACAAATGTCATTAATTTGATTATATTAGTACAAAATTAATTACCTACTGAAGAGAATTAAGATATGAAGTCCTAAATTGTGCAGCTTCAATATAATATAAAATATCTTCTCACACAAAATTTATCAAGTAATATTGAGTTGATACTTCACCAAGCTACAAAGAACAACTTCCCGTTTCGAGGAATATCTTTCACAAAATTTACTCTACAAGACAGAGTTGTGTTAGAGATACGAACTTAAACGAACAGAATAAGATCAAGAACTAGGAACTGTAAATTGCACTACTGTTTCTCTTCGAGTTTTGTTTATTCTCTTATTGCTTCTCATTGCTATTCTGTTACCTATTGCTTCCTTCGAGACGCCATATTTGATTTTCGACAGCTGTGCACTATTGCAGTTGATATTAGGCGTTGATTTTCAGTCGTCTCTTGTTCTTGTTTTTGTTTCTGTTTTGACAGTAGTTGTTTGGGGACAACAAGTAGGAAGGGAATTGGGAATAAGGGAGCCGTAGCCGGGATTAGCTCAGGGAATATCTTGCAACTCCCTTCTACGAATTGGATTAGACAATTCCCTTTCACCCTCCCTACTACCCCCACCATACCTCCCCTAGAAAAGCACAGTCATTCTCACTGCAACACTCAAACTTCAAACTCTCTCATTTTCTTTTACTCCTACTTTTACTCTAATTCTCTGTCACGCTTTTTTCTCTATCTTTCTCTTATTTTCACCTCCTGTATGACGAATTCGATTTGTCAGCATTAATATGGAGGATGAGGTGCAAGAAGGACGTCATGCCTTAAGTTCACCATGTTATGTGAATGTTTTTCGAACATCCTTGAACAACATTAAGAAGTTATCGCCGCCTTAGCACAAACAAGGAGACTTACTCTTCATTCTTATTTTAAACATGAGCTGATTCGTACTCTTCTACAGGAATGTGAAGGAATCGAGTTTATAAAATATTCCCATTCATTCTACACTAGTAGAATGTATAGTAGTATATAGTAGTATAGTAGTATAGTAGTTCTGTGAATAGTAGACCTCACAACCAATAAGGGTGCTTGCACAGAGGCACATATTCAATTTACTCCATGATAATCAACATCGCAAAATTTAGCACAATTATCAGCCTTAGACCTAACCCTTGATTCAAAAGATTGCCGTAGTCTATTTCCACAAAAAGTCACTCTGTATCATGCCACCAAGGCTACTTTTATTTCCAGCCAAGGAACGGCCCCAGCTCGGGAACTTGAGGGGTTAACAAATGGGTTTTCTTGGCATATTTTTGCGAGATTGTAGATCTATTCCTCCCATGTTTACAGACCATACTACACATTACCAGAGACCTACTAGTGAAGTTTTACCACTTTTGTGATTCAGAGTCTGGTATTTTTCAGTCGTACAACTGATTCTAAATTATGAAAATAATATTGAATTTTTATGCTTAATCCTCACCAATGCATGCAACTAGGAAATTATTCAACAAGTTAAAACAACTCCTAATTTTCATTTATGGGACCAGGAATTTTAAAAATGATTTTTTTAGATAAGCTACGAAGAGTCATGTTTTTCAGGATTATATAAGTGAAATAAGAAGAAGTTTTTAAAAGACTTTTGTCATATTAATCGCCAACAACCAATTTGTCACTAAAAAAAAGTTTTTTTGAATGGTACTAATGTGAATTTTCCAGTGTTGAACATTAAGTTTATGATTGTTATTCAGAAACGTCAAAAAACTTTATGAATTACATTGAAAACGTTACATAGTTATTCATGAATTCACTTATCTGTGACAATGCTTTTGGAACAAGAGCTGTTAGGGTACTTATTATTTTTTGTATTCAAAATAATTATAATTTACAATTTTTTCATGTTTCTCTTTATACTAATCTTGTCGAAATGAGTTTTCACATACTTAATATTTGGTTTCTTGACACGAAGATAATAGTATCTCTGTCTCGTGGTTTGATTCAGTCTTTGAGAGAATAGGGTTTGCTTGAGTATTAGAAGAGACAATACTATACTCTTTGGGGCTGTAAGAGCATCAAATGGAGGGTTTATGCATTCTAGGTCTACTTATGTTATTATTCATGATGAAATTTCCCGAGACAATGTTTGGGGTGAAGCATGATATCCAGCCTTTCAACGCTCTGCCACATGTAAATGAGTAGGGTGTATCATGATGTACTGTTATTGAGATGTAATTTTTTGTAAATATGGAGGGGGGAATAATGTCTTTGTCTTGATATTTCGATCTCAAAGAGACGTTCTAAGCTTTTTTCTGTGTCTTCTTGCTAGGGGCTCATTTATTAAATGCATTCTTCCCTTTGTTTTCCCATCAGGAGGGGTAAAGAAGGGGTAGATAGGGGTAAGAAGCTTGTTTTCAAAATCCTATTGACAATTTTGGAGAGAGCGCAGTTCATCTTCCGTCAAGCTTCTTAACTTTACGTTGCAATGATTATTTTCTATCACAAAATATTTAACAAAATTACAATTTTACAGTTCATAAAACTACTTAATATTATTCAGCAGTGCAACTGCCATCCTATAATAAACTTAATATTGACAACTTCTGGGTATCATTTATCCTACAAGTCAGGCGCATCGATTTTCAATGATTTTTAACACTTTTTTTTAAATATTGTGATGTTGTCAATGTTATACTTCTTCCCTGAGATTGGAAAGTACAATCTGGAGCTGAACGTAATAATGGAGGTTTTCGAGCCAAGGCATAATTGGGTATCCAGAGCCAGAAACCATCAGACTGGTAGCAAGAACGCTGCCTATTGAATAACTAAGGTTGATTTTTTTAATCAAACTGCAAGAAACTATGATCAACTCAATATATTATAATAGTCAAGTTAGCTTTAACATCAAGAGATCTACTCTGAAAGACAATTTATATAATACAAATGTATAATTTTTCACTTTCATAAATTTAGACATGTTTTTCCATGGGTGACAAAATATAGTGTAGTGAGAATTGAGAGAAAGAAGTGGTTCTCGGTGTTATCTGCTATGTAAAAGTTTACTTCTAAGCAATTAATTACTCTGCTTTTGACACTTTTATGATGTTTACTTGGACCTTTGTAGAATTTTCTAGTTGTTTGATTAGAAATTAATGGATTCTTATCGAATATTGTGGAAGGCGTGAAGGTCTTTCATTGTTTATTTTAGAAATCGGTAGAAGTTGATAGAAAAATCGAGATATATCTCAATTATGAAAAATTATATGAATAGAGGGAGACTTTTGTAAATCAGTTGAGTCTTGTTTGAAATTCGTCGTGATAAACAAGTTGTGTCAGTTCTTTATGTTGTGTCTATATATAGTGATAATTCTTTCTCTGTGCCTATAGTGATAATTCTTTTTCCTATTTAACTCATACCAGTGAGCTACTAAATAGTTTTTATTGTATTACGGACTAGTGCTACGTAAGTTAATTGTTCTTTTTCGACGTTTCTTTTTGAATATTATTGGACAGTTTATTGTACAGTTATTATTTAATATTAGATCGGCCTTTTTTTAACTTTTAGTGATTGATTTTTGTACGGTTTGTTGATATCTTTTTATTATAAACTTAAAAAACACTTTTGAATGGAAATTGACTCACGTTATGGCGTGACGGCCGTTTCGCTCTGTTGTCTAGAGCATCATCAGACGACCCACAGTACACTATGAGTGTTTTTTAAGTTTATAATACATATTAGTGGAAACAAGATGGATCTTCAACATCATAACATCTTTTTATTAGTTGAACAATATCGATTTATCTGTTTTAATTGCTTATTTTTCTGTAAGACATTACTGATCAGTGAGTGTTGAGATTATTTGTGTAAATAAAGTGCGAGTGATAAAATTAAGTGTTGGCAGCGTTATTTTAGACATAGAACCCGTAACAATAGTTTGGAAACAATCCACATACAAGCGTTCAGCCTTCAATAAATTGTTTTGCAATTTGTTTTTTCATTGTTTGTCTTTCCTATAGGTCGTATCTTATCGTTCTTTTCAGTCTTTAACATATTGTTGTGTTCAGTCTTCAATAAATCGTTCAACACATCATCAGATTAACACCTGTTACCGACTCATCATTCCATGATACTTCCAAAACCATAAAAGTTTTATTGCAATATCTCTTTTGATAGCAATCTCCATCACATAAGTAACTCTGTCCTTCTGTACGACTGAAAGAAGATAACAATCGTACGTGATGGACCGATTTACTAATTTGACAACAATCTAATAGCGTGTAAAAGTTTCCGACTTGTCAATAAATCTAGTCTTTAAGAGTTAATGGCGGTGGGGGAAGACATAAGTCATTATGATTTATGGATTGAAGAACGGTGTTTGGTTATTGGGGGTGGACCATTGATGTGAGATTAAGAATGAGGGGAGATTCTCTGTTCGGGAGGATAGTGGTCGTCCTCAGGCTGTTCCTCTTGTAAGAAGAAGCAAAATGAAGAAGGAAATGAAGAAAAAAGAGAAGAGAACAAGAAAATATTGATCAGAAGCAATAGTGAGTATTTAGAATCCTTCAAAGGAAATTCTTATTCTCTTCTGCATTCCCTCTAATTTATCTCTTCTTTCTTAAATTTCTCCATACTGGTTTTTATTCACTCTTTTTCCTCCTTCCTCTGACTCTCATAAAAAAAGAAGAATAGTCAATTTTCGTCTCTCTTTATCTCCTTTTAAAAAAATACTCCTTCCATTTTTCTTTCTCAAATTTCTTCAACTATTCCTGCTTTTTTCTCTCCTCATATTTTATTCTCTTTCACCTCTTCTCCCTTTCCTCTAGCTTCTTCCATCTTTCTGATCTTCTCCTTTCTCTTCCCTATAACTATACTGTTGTGAAAATGAAGAAAAAGAAGGAACAGTGTTTTACAGCGTTATCTGCTGTGTCAATATTAACTTCTATGCATTTAATTACTCTTCTTTTGACATTTTTATGATATTTACTCAGAATTTGGTAGAATATTCAATTAGAACTTTAAAGAAATTTATCAATCTTATCGAATATTGTGGAAAATGCAAAGTCCTCATTTGTTTATTTTAGAATTCGGTAAAAGTTGATAGAAAAATGGAGAGATATCTAGATTATGTAAAAATGTATAAATAGGAGAGACTTTTGTAAAAATGAGCTCAGTTGTAATTCAATCTTTGATACTATAAGTGGCAGTAGTGACAGTTCCTGTTTACCAGTAAGCGCTTATACAGACCTTGATAAACAAGCTTCTGTTGTTGAAGTGTTAGAGTACAGTGACAGTTCCTGTTTACGTTAATAAAGACAGTGCAATTACAAACTGTGATAATGAACTTTCGTTGTTTGTAGTATTAATTGCAGTATCTTGTGACAGATTATTATTCAGGCTTACTTAACAGTTTATACAGCGACTTGTAGTGCTTGTTGAATTTCAAATGTTATGTATTACACGCTTCTCCTTTAATTATTGAACAGTTATTATTTAATATTAGATCGGCCTTTTGACATTTAGTGATTGATTTTTGTACAGTAATATTGAAAACTCCTTATCATTTGAACAGTATCGATTTATCTGCTTCCGATTTCATTATTTTGTGTAAGAAATAACTGAACAGTGTCAGTTGTGGATAAATTGTATTAATAAAGTGCGAGTGATAAATTTAAGTGTTGCCAGCGTTATTTTCGATATAGAACCCGAAACAATACCATAGACGAACCATCACTTACTATCCTTGATCAATGACAATACTTTATCATCGTTTTCTCATCTTTTTTTATAATGTTTCATCCTTTCTTCTTCTTTTCCTTCTTTTCTCCTGTTTTATATTTTCCTTCAACTCTCACTTGTTTTTATACATATTTCTCGACATTCTTTATCACGACCACTTCGTTTCTCTTCTCCATCACCCGCTTTTTCATCGCTCTCCCTCTCTCGCCTATACTCGCCTATCATACAGCTACCCCTCTTGTTCCACCTCTTATTCCCCTTCCTTTATATTTTTTCATTCTGTTTTGAGATTTTTTTTTTGCTTTATTCTCTTCCTCAACCTATCACATTTATCACGTATCTGATGAGAAATAGGAGAGGAAGAAGTAAAAGATATAGAAGGAGAAAAAGCAAAAGAAAAAGAAGAAAAAGAAGAAGAAAAAGAAAAAGAGAAATAAGAAGAAAAAGCAGAAAATAGCAAAAAAAGAAATAGCAAAAGAGAAAAGGAAAAACAAAAGAAAAATAAGAAAAAGCAAAAACAAAAAAAGATGAAGAAAAAGGAAAAGAAAAAGAAGAAAAAGCAAAAGCAAAAACAAAAGAAAAGAAGAAGAAAATGCAAAAGCAAAAACAAAAGAAAAAAGAAAAAGACAAAAGAAAAAGAAAAAGGAAAAGAAAAAACAAAAAAAAAGATGAAAAAGAAAAAGATTGATTCAATGTATGAGGGAGTGTGGATTTAGTTTATTCACCAGTGCGATATAGTAGGGTTACTTACTATGCCGCCCTGGTTCTCCCTCCCTAGTTGGCCAAGTAGTACAGTAAATACAACATGGAACTTCTGTAGCATCTTCGGTGTAGAAGAGGGTGTGTCTGATTAGAAGGAGAAGAAGGAAGTTTCGGTTGGTATGAGGTGTCTGGAGAATTTGGCGGGAGAATCGCGTGCCAAATCCCCCCTCCCACCCTTCCAAACATGACATCCCACCTGGAGCTCATCCCAAAGTCTAGAAAATGGCCCAACGCTGCTGCGTAGGCTTCGGATCAGGCCTCCTCCACTAGAGAGCAAGCACATCACATAAAAATCCGACATTACGATATGTCAAAACACCGTCTTGACGCTTCTAAAAGCATTTCAAAATAAATTCCCTGAACGTACGTTACTGGCGATACTCCCCATTGCTCCAGCTCCCCACCCACTATGCTCAACTCTCAGGTGACTCTCGCCTTAGGTGTCTCAACTAAATTCTCTACCTTATTCTTCTAAATGATAATAAGATTCTCGTCTTTATAGTCCTGTCACACTTCTTCGCTTCTTCCCCCAATAATACTCCTTCGTCGGCTATCTGCTCTCTCATCTTTTACGCCTACTTCTTCTCCTACTCCTCCTTCATCCGTTCTTTATCGCACCTTTCTCGCACCTCTCTTAGAACCACTAAATGTCTGAAGTACCATGTACCAGCATGTTCGATTGGTATCACCTCACAAATGTATATAAACTCCTATAGATTGTTGTTTACAGTACCTGAATTCCAACCCAATTTATTTTCTAGCTTCGGCATTCTTTTCTTACAAGCGATACAAAATGGAAGTCTCAAATCTTTTTCTCTATCAAGTTTATAATTATTTGTATTCTGCTTGCCATATAAGGCTCGTTAGCACAACAATTTCGAAATTGTTAATGAATAATAAGATAAAATAGTCACAACCACATTTATATTTTGAAAAAAAATAATAATACTGTATGCTGTATTAGATTAGATTAATTTTCTTTATTCACGTAAATTCACAAATTTTGCATACGAGTGCATATTTCGTCTTATTGTTCATTATGGGTATATCTTCCACAATATCACCTTCGCCACTACAAAGAAAGTTCGAAATTGTTCTTGAATGTTATCGTTGTGCCTCAATTTATTATTTATTATAACAAATTTTTGTGAAGATTACGTCTTGAAGACTCCGGTTATGGAGTATAAGACAAGTCAAGTCAGATCAAGAATTGGATATTAAATAATTGAGTACCAATAAACTTTGCGTAAGCATTTAACCCTCACGCTAGTATAATCATAGTTATTAATCACGGAAAGGGCATAATTTCAGTTTATCCTCATTAACACTTTTACAATATTTATATTTTGATTTCAACTATAACACTTATCAGCTTTAGATACCTTATATTAGGCCTATGTAGCTTTTAAATAGGTAAGAAATAGCTACAGCGAATAAATAAAATAATGTAGGTTAATAAATTATATTTGAAGATAAATTATTAAAATCCTTAAGTATTATTATAACTATATTAAATAAGTATTATAACATACAAATATTATTTGAAAACATATTTTTTTTAAATACTTTGTGCTGTATTAGATTAGATTATCTTTCTTTATTCACGTAAATTCACAAATTTTGCATACGAGTGGCTAAAAACAAAACTAGAATAATAGAATAGAGGCTGTGATAATAGAATCAAGACTGTGGTAATTTCTCAGTCAATGTTTCTCAAATTCTAGTTTCGAGTAGTTCCAATTTTAGTTTTTGAACAAAATATTATGTAATTAAGATTTTTAGTTTTAGTTTTTGATTATGATTGTACTTGATAATTGTACAGAAAACAGTTTTGGGCTTGTAAGCCTGTTGTTTCCACTCTGCTTCTTTAATAAATAAATAGAGAAATTCTTTCAAGATTCATTCGAATTTCATTTTATATTGATTTACTGGAATTACCAGTGACTTTTTATATCTTGTCACTTGGCTATGATAATTATACAAGTTCCAATGCATACCAACCTCTATCATCCTAGAATAAAAGGTTCAAAGCATCTGTGGGGGAAAATCTCCCCTAATCTCATGCAGCTGGACTAGAATTATTTTTTTAACACCTTTTCATACTGTCCAGCGTTTTTCCGGAAATATACTAATTTCCACACGCAACTGTTCATTGGAGCTGGCGTCTAATAAATCAGGATTAGTTCCTTGGTTTAATTCCTCTTTTTCTCTTTCTTCCGTGTCATTCGGGCCAATGTCGTTGCCTTCGATCAACTTCTGCCATTATCTGAAAAAATAAGGATTAAGTTCATATTTTTCAGTTTTTACAGAATATGGAGAGCACGTGTCAGATTTCAAACACACACAAATCAAGCAGAATCTCCATTTTAATAGCTACGTCTTATGGAAATTCAAATATATGTCTAAATTTTTGCATACAAGCCTACAGTAGACTACCAAGACATTATTGAAACTACAAGGAAATCTCCTTATGAATCCCACTCTGTATTATGAACGTATTATGTATAAATTATTCTATAAAAATGAATTGTAGACTCATCAATCATGGTTCAAGATGAGTAATAAATAAATAAAGATGAAAAATGGAACGCTCAATGATTCATCTAAAATGAAAATTGAACTCTACTTCTAATAACTCAAGTAGTCATCGTATGATAATGAAGTTATTGTCAATCAGATCGATTTCTATTCATACCACACCCATTTTTTAATTTTAATACTGCTCATTTTTTTTATTGTAGAGCTATTGAGTTTGATTTATTTCCTTATAATCTGTAAAACATTTTTTTCAAATAAAAACTTAAAAGTGTTTTTTTTTAGCTTTCATATATTAGTGGAAACAGGATGAATCTTCAACATCACATTTTTTTTAAATCGGAGATTTTATTTGAATTCACAGCTTAGATGAAAAAAATCAGTAGAATATGGTGGATGTGTAATTGGAGAATAAATAATACAAACAGTGATAATTTAAATTCAGAAGAAATAGTAAAAACTATTGAAGTGAAAATTTCTATAATGATTTCTAATTACCGATTGGATTTTAAACTTAAATAAATAATATTAGAGATCTGGGAACGCAGCTAGAAAACATGGTGCCATTTTGCAAAATTCTGTACATGTTTACTGAAAGCATTGATCCGTACTTTTTGTGCAAAATCCTATTCTACTCATGTATATTTATGAATATTTTTTTGGAAAGAATCCCTTTCATCATGGGAACCCATTGTACCAGCACATTGAAACCCTTGCCAGATTATTTGAAAAGAAAGGGAAATCCAGAACGATAAATCTGGATAAAAAATCAGTTTGGAACAGTGCCTGAAAAATCCCCTTTCATCACGTAGCTTGAAGCCTGTTTCTGTTTAATATATTTATAGATGTATGGTCTCGTGGTGGCCAACCAATGTATATAGGCTTGAAATGAGGAACATATATATTTATATACATTGTTGTTCAATATAGGGTATATACAAACAGGAGTTTGCGAAGTTGGGTCCCTGGGATTACGGGGAATATCGTAACCAGAGGCTCAGGGGTTGGCTACCCCCCTCGACTTGGCACAGACGTATAGAGAATGGTAATGACTGCCAAAGTTAGATTGAACGGAGCTCGGCTGTGCCTCCATACCTCCATTCATCCTCCATATCGGTGGCTGCCCCATGGAGAGTGTACCGTTCTGGCAGCTGATATGAATTGTGTGTTGGATGGATTTTGGACGTCAAAGCCTGACAACAAGAGCTGCCAAGTTGGGGTAATATTGCGGTCTGCTGTGGTCGAATATGTGTTTGTGTTTCGTGGTGATGGGGTTGAACGAGGGAAACGTGAATGGGAGGGGTAAGGGGAAAAGGGGGAGGGTAATGGAAGAGTGAGATAGTGTGAAGAATAGAACGGGTTAGAGGGAAATGAGTGGTACGAAAGAGAAAAAAGGACGAAAGAGGTAGAGGGTGTGTGAGTGGGTGAGGGATGGGAGAGGGTGCGGGTAGGTAGAGTGAGAGAGTATGGGACAGAAGAAGAGAAGAAGAGAGATGAGAAGAGAAGAGAAGAAAAGAGTAGGAAAGAGAAGAAAAGAGAAGAGAAGACAACAAAATACAAGAAAATACAAGAAAATACAAGAAAAGACAATAGAAGACAAGAAAAGACAAGAGAAGTGAAGAAATGAGTAGAAAAGAGAAGAAAAGACAAGAAAAGAAAAAAAGAAGAAAAGACAAGAAAAGAGTATAGAAGAGAAGAGAAAAAAGAGAAGAAACGATAAGAGGAGTGAAAATAAGAGAATGGGTAGAGGCGACATCAAAGAGTTGAACAGAACAAATGTTTTGAGAGAAATTAGGTAGATCTATGGATAGAACTAGGTATTTTGAATAATAAATGAAGATAGAATGTGAAGAAATAAAGAATTAAATTATATGGATAGAATAATGATGACGGGTTAGAACGTTAGATAGAGAAAATAGAGCGGCTTCCAGAGAAATAGGTGGTACGGAAGAGAAAAGAAGATTATTGCAGAAAAGGAGAGGAAGATATTATGGAGGAGAAATAGAAATTATTGGTAGATTTTGAAGTGAATAAAGATGGAATATATGAAAAATGAAGAATGAATAGACTAATTGGGAATGAATAAAAAATATTGAACAGGTCAGAGTGAAAAAGGGGGACAAAAGAAGGAAAGAGAGGAAGAAGTTTGAAGAAAATGAGGTGAAAATTATGAATGGAGCTTGAATTTTAAGTAACAAATAGATATAAAATTATGAATGAACTTGAAATTATAAATAAAGTTGAATTTATAGTTAAATATATAGCAATGAAGAACGATCGAGGAGTCAAAAAGCAGAATGGGAAATGGAGAATAGTTTTTTTCGGAGGATGAAGCCCACATAGGTCTGGGACCTGTGCGTGGGTAATAAATTGGATGATGGTGATTGATGAGCTGGACCCACAGTTTTAGGTGGATTCCTAACCACCGGGAAGTGATTTTACAGCAGAGAACAGTCTTTTTTGCTGTCCAGTACAATCGGTCACCCTTACAAGAGCGCCTAGGAGTTTCGTGGCTTATCTCTGATAGAACAGATACCTGCTACGGCACTCGACTATCACTCACCTTGGGAAACTTTTTAGATAATTTAATAGAAAAATTCTGAATGCTTACGTGGTCAGTGGAGTAAAATGGATGGAGTGAATTGTGACATGAAGACGAAGAAAATGAGTGAAAAATAAGAATAAGTAAATAATAAAGCATATTTTCATTTTCATTTCATTTCATGTTCATTTCATTTCATTTCAAGTTATAAAATTATGGAAAAAATTTTGATGAATGCGTGAGGGAGATTTGATGAGCTCTCTGTTAAGATCCTCACTGAAGAATTTTCCCTTGCATGCTTTGTTCAAGCAATTGAGCAATAATTGGAGAAGAAAACTAGAAATTTAAATACAAAAAACGTTTAATAGTAGAACAATATGTATGAATGGTTATGAATAGATGACGTGAAGCGCTAATTTGATGAGTTGTAAGTAACAAGACGTAGTAGTAACGTAGCAGCTGCGCAACATAATGCTGATTAGACATTTTGTTGATTGAGCATCATGTGTTCTCGTTTTTCCACGATGAGGGTCGCCATGTATATGGTTCACATGTTGAGGGTGTATAATATAATGATGTATGTCATGTAGCCAGGGCATGTTTGTTTCGTTTCAACGTAGGAAGATAGAGGCTGTCAGTTTATTCGAGGTGTTCAGTCCCCACTAAACGAGGTGAGATATTATGATGAGAGGAATAGTTAGGAGTTGATGGGGGGGGGGGGGACAGCCCACGAGTGGTTGTTTTAGCTACACACAAATAATTATCCAAACATTGTACGGGTTCCCTGTTAGTTTGTATGGAACAGAAACGACCCTCCATGATGCATTTGCCCGCAATCGTCCAGCCCAGCTTCCCCTGTAACCGAGCAGCAGTCATTCCAGAAAATTACCTCTGGGAAATGTCTCGCAAAGTTATCAGCCCCTTCTATATATATGTATTTATCCACACAAACAAACCCTATCTATCATCCAACATATACATAGTACCAACACAGCGAACATAAACACCAACAAATGGATTTCATCAGATTAAAAGTGGAACTCGCACGAACATTTGGGACTAGACAAAACAAACATGCCTAAGCTAACTTGGGATGAGACGAGTTGATGTTGAGTTGACACACTTGTTTAATTAATACGATAATTAGAAACAAGTGGTTTTGCTCGTTTAGAGGCATGTAGTTGCAACGTTGTATCGTTAAGCTTATGAAGAATCTTGTTAATGAGCCATGGAGATAGAGAGCTGAAGATTGTTAGCTTGAGTTATCTTAGATAAAAGGAGATATCTAATAATATCTTAGATATCTAATAAAAGAAGGAGGCGGCTTATATTGCTATGATACAAAAATATCAATCAGAAAAAAGTTTAAAAAAATTATATTGTTCGAAAGTGATTGATTACAGTGCAAATTGGTTAGAGCCTACCTGGTCAAAGTGCCACAACGTAAATGAAGCTTTACCAGAGCGGCAGATGGAAGAACCAACTTCCAAGCATATGCTTCAATGAAATAGTAAAGCCGGGCATACTGTGATATATCACGTTATATTCATGTTAATACAGTAATTCATGTTAATACTTAACAGTTGCGGCCGTTACAACTATGCTCTATTGAATGAGATATTTTCAAGTGAAGTTTGAAAGGGAAAGTCTTATTAAAATTAGGACTCACTTAGAATTTATTATTATTCTCCATTATTTCAAGACCTAGTTCCAGATGCAGATGGAGGAGAAAATGAGAATATAATACTTTTATTGGTGAATTTTGCAATTTAAAGCTATGTATAGCTTATGTAGCTCATAGCTCATTAAAAGTTACCTCGATTTCCGACTTAAAATTTAGAGTCAAGTTATTAATCATGCGTTTCAATTAATAAACAAAAACTAATTTTTTTTAACTATCACAACTATTCTAAAAATATTTTGAAAATACTGTAATCTTGTAATCTTCTATAACCCAGATAGGAGAGTTACCGATGGTTACCGATGTCAAAGTCTTTTCCATTACTAAATCGTAATTTAAATATATTTTTATTCATAATTATATTTCTATAGCTCATCAAATACTTGAAATATTGATTTAAAATACTATGGATTTATCTCATCGTTGGTACCTACCAGAAAATTTCATCAAAATATAAGTTACTTCCAAATTAACATTTTATAATTCTCTCAATGACAGGAATATTTACATTTTTAACAAAATCACATTTTCAACAATATTATATTTTGAACAATAAAAACAATTTATCATTCTATCAATGACAGGACCATCACTTTTTTATAAAGCGGTAGATTTATTCCAATATATCTCCCAGAATATATTATAACAAATTATTACAGTCATCGTTGAATTCTCTATAGATGAACACTATACAACTAAATGTATTTGCGACCAATAATTATTATTTTTCATAATGTGATATTTTGATAATGTTTTGACATAGGAAGGCGAAGTTTATACATATCACACTTGTTACACGAGGAACATCACTATTTTATAAAGCGTTAGATTTATTCCAATACATCTTCCAGAATATATTATAACAAATTATTGCAATCATTGTTGAATTCTCTATACATGAACACTATACAACTTAATGTATCTGCGACCAATAATTATTTTCGATAATGTAATATTTCGATATAGTTTTGACATAGGAAGGCAAAGTTTATACACTTGTTCTCTCTCACACAGAACCTTTATAAAAATTAAGGATGAAGAGACAAAAAAGAAGTGTAAGATAAAGAAAAATATTTTCCGTTCAATGTAATTTATCAAGTTGGCTACCTTCGAATATCAGTTTCTCAAACTTTTCTATGTCCGACAGTTGAACACTCCGTAAAACTCTGCAATGTTTCAAAAGAATCTCAAGCTTTCAAGTGTTAATACCTACTTACAAAGGACAGCTGAGGAGCAAACAGAGTTATTGAGAAAATACAATTGACGAAAAAGTAGACGCTGGAGTAAAATCGGTAGCAGTGTTGTATTCAGCGACAGCAGATATTGTCGGATTGCATGAGGAAGTTTACGACAGTTGCTAAAATGGGAAATGTTTTCGTCAACAGAGAATGACACTGGAGCTAAAGAAATAGACAAGGAAAGTTTTGAACGTTATCATCTCACCAGAATACGTCTCGTCTCTTTTTATCAGTTCTCTTTTTCAAGCTTTTTCATCCAAAATTCCAGAAAACTTTCTCTTTCCCGACAAAAACCAAATTCTATTCCCTACAAGTTTTCTCATCGGCTAACCCCCTTAATTCTCCTTTCCTTCTCATCCCTCATTCTTGTCCACCCTTCCTTCAGCTATCCATACAATTTCTCATTTTCCGTCGCTGCTCAACTTTGTTGTGACCAACTTTGCACATTCCAAGCGACCGAACAAATTTCAAGAAGGAATTTCCGCTGTTACAAATAAGAAGCAAAATGCGCTTATTTAGAAACTTCGCCGTTCGCAATCTCCCAGCAAGTCAAAACTCATCTAAAGTTTTGAGCTGTTTTTCTTGAATTTCTTCACAGTGCTGGTGACATGCATTCAACGAAAAGCTTTTTAGTGAGATGATACTGAGGGATTGTATTGAATAGAATACCTGAGTTAGCTCAATGCTCTTAACGCTGACATGGAAAAGTAGACGATAGTAATACTGTCACTGGCAAAAAAACTCGATAGAATCATTCATTTGAATAAAGTAGTCAGTTTTAATTAGAAGGAACATGAATGGTAGAAAATGGAAGTAAAATTATTAGGTGAATTGAACTCACCCATAACCCATAACTCATAACTTATACAGTTAATAATCCATCTCGTAAGGATATTCACACTTATAGAAGTCATACACTTCTTATTATTATATTTATTTTTTGTAATTTCATTCCTGTATTATTATTATTATTTTTTGAATTCTATATTTCTCCATTTTACTGAGTAAGAGGCTGGCATTGGCTTTTTTAGCAAAATGACACCCTTTCTATTTTGGTATATTTAGGATTTAGTATATTTACTATTGACGTTGTGCACAATATGACAGCTTTCTGCGTTAAATTTTGCACCCACACAGGCAGACTCAACTTTTTCATCCTCTCAGGCAGCTCTTTTATTACACCTGTAGCTGATATTATCAATGGCATAATTACCACTCTCTCTTGCCTCCACAAGTATTTTATCTCCTCTGCCAAGGGCAGATATTTGAGCAGTTTCTCATCACTGTATTGCTTTATATTGTGTGTATTTGGTATGCCTATATCTATTAAAAATGTGGTTAGGTTCAGTTTGTCCATTAATATGATATCTGGTCTATTGTTGGCTATTGTTCTGTCTGTGAGTACTTTATTATTATTATTATTATTATTATTATTATTATTATTATTATTATTATTATTATTATATTTGGCCATAGATGGTTTGGTGGATTCTTTTATGAACAAAATGAAAAGTTATTATGGTAAAGTAAATTCGTATGGCTTTTCGTGGTGGGGAGACCCTTACGGGTAGTTCCACCTCGCCGTTTTTTTTAACGACTGCTTTTTTTATATGCAACCGGGACCGACGGCTTAACGTGTCCTCCGAAACACGGGAGTTATTATGGTAAAAAGGTATAATGAATGCCACTACAATAAAAATAAATCCTCATAAATTTTAACTAATAAAAGACTGGATAACAAATGAACTAGTCAAATCAATAAGAAAGCGTGATGAAATTTTCAAGAAACTTGGAATTAAAAAATTATAGGAACCTTCTCAATAAATTTTAAACTATTATTATTACTATTGAAGATGACCGGTAAAAATATCTTGTCATTACTTACCTTATTATTACTTACCTGGTGGTTCAAGACCCACCTAAAACTATATGTCCATCCATGGTATAATTATAATCCTTTCATTACCCATGCCCAAGTCTCATTTAAGACTCATTTAAGCATCATCAGCACATCAAAATGAATAAACAAAGTTAGGCAGAGTGTTATTATTTTGTATAGATTTTTATTGTACTTTTCTCTCATTGTATTTCATTTTCTTACTTCCACTCTCTTCTCGCTTCATTTTATTTTTGTATTGTTGAGGGATGAATTAATCTCGTTGAGTATTTAATTCACCTTTCGAATACAACACTGACGAGGAGAGAATTCATCAAGCGTAAATACACTATTCGCAATTATTGAACCTAATCAGGAATTTATGGAATTTATTACATGAAATCATCAGTAATAAATTGATAGATTAATTAAAGTCAAAATGAACTTGTTTTTGAATAAATTCATTTATTTATCTATTAATTTACAAAGGCAACTTTGAACAAGTATTTTAAGCCTATGTGATGGTGAGGGGGTGAGTGATAACACAGACTTATTCATTTATGATGTTCTGATGGATAAAGAAGAGAGATTGATGACTCAGAGATGGGATAGAAGTAAAGTGTCATAGTCCAACTAGAATATATTCTTTAATGGAAGCAATCTGTTGATAAGAAATTTCCCGTTATATTGGCCTCTTATAAAAAGTTCTCTTACCCCTTCTTTCTTCCTTCTTCATCACCATCATCTCCTTTTCTTCACCATCTTTTTCTCTCCATTCTCCTTCCCATCCAAACCACAACTTATTACTCCATTTTTGATGTGTTTAATTAACTCTCACTAGGAATGTCATCTTGACATGAAATCGTAGTTCATGCTGAGATTTCATTATTCAAGTACTCATTCAAAGTCCGTGTGACGACTGACAGTGACAAAGTAACCAACGTGAAAGAGACAGACGACTTCATAATAAGGTGACTCCTTGCCGATAAATGGGGAAATCTGTGGCTTTGTTTAAAAAATTGATTAAGCAATCCAAGAAAGCGGACTTATACTACTTTTTTTCTTTTTGCGCTTCTTCTTTTTCTCCCAATTCTTCTCCTATGTCTTTTTTTATTCTTCTTTACAAACGACATGGCGTCTGAGTAGACAACAACGAAATTCTTGGGACGTTCTGTATCATATTTTATTCAAATTTTCATTCTTCCCTGACCGGTCGGAGATTAATTAAAATTCCCTGTCAAACGGAATCGCTCCACTGATACTCCTTTGACAGTGACAATTAACTTGTCTCTCTCTTTCACTAGTTCTTGGTGATGGATTTGAATTTTTGACAAAATAAACAAATTATTTGTTGGAGTTGTCCTATTTGACTAAAGTTATTAAGATAAAAGTGATGAAGTTGTTATAAATTTACAACCTTATTTTTCAATTCAAACTCATTTATTATCATTTTTTGTTTCAGAATACTATGAAAAAGAACATTAATTTAAGACACAAGTACTAGATAATAATATTATACTGTAATTGAATTGGGAAAAACTTTTCTCCAAGTGGCATTTTATTCATGTTCAATATATGAATTAATATATTCACTTCTTGCAATGTGAGACCAAATCGCTTCCCTACTCTAGAAGAATTACTATACCAAGACAAGAGTCTCCAAGCCCTGTAAATTTAAAATTAAAATGACTCAGAAGCAATTGAACCGTTTCAATCGCTGTGCAACAGAATTTGCTTCAACTTATCAAATAGCTGAATGATACTGGCGCCAAAATGAGTCTCGTTACAATGGAGATTTCATTTCTGAACAATGGTGTGCCCATTTTCTCGAGGGGTGAAGGGGGAGGCGAATTCAAAATGAAACTCACGTTCGGGTCGAATCGGGCCAGCACTGTCGTTTGGCAGGGGTGGTTGTTTGCTCCCATTCTAGTTCGTGAAAAGAAAGAAAACAATTACTCTGAATCCTCCGATGCAATTTTCAGAAACGACCTCCATTTGAAAAGACTGAACACAACGATAAGGAAGAACAAAAGGAGGAAGAAGAAAAAAGAAGGAGAAAAAAAGAAACCAAAGAAAAAAAATAGAAAGTGGTGACAAAGTCAAAGGTGAAGGGGAAGTTTGGTTTTGGTCTCTTTTCCACCTTTTCACTGTTGCGTCATTGTGTTGCAACATTCTTTGGGAGGAAAAAAGAAAAAAATATTCTACTTTCCCTTCTATTCAAACTCAGCACAGACGAGAAAGGGTTGAACAAAGGCAACGTGCAACTTTCGAAAATCTCTCAGGGTCCCTGTTACGTGGAATGGGTGAATTTCCTTTGTTTGAGCTCGTTTTCTACATCAATTGATCTTTGCTTTTGTATTTTTGTTTTTATTCCAGCTGAGGACGCAACTTTCTAAATGAGAGTAGAAGTGGGAAGGATTTCAGGAGAAGTGAGAATTGAGCCCACACGACTTTTAGTTTTTCGATTTTGAAATGAAATGAAATGAAAATATGCTTTATTAGGCGGAGTTGGATTTTCATTTCAAAGTTGTAGATCATATTATTTCGATGAATAATGTATAATTATTACATTTTGGAGATTTTTTCCTAGAATTAACAGAATTCTCAATACAGTAAAATCTAGTGGCCTGTTGTGTTTAAGAAGCAGTTTGATAAATGAAATATATATATATTTTTAAAGATATGATGAAAGATTGATGAATTAGAATACTAGAAAGAGAGTAAGAATCTGGTTTTTTGAAGCTAATTGTGTTCCTTCAATGCGCCCCCTGAGATAATTTTGGGAGTTATAGAATTTATATTATTTTTTAGTGTGTTAGCTGTTTTTAAGATAATCTATGATTGAGAGCCTGACTTTTATTTAGGAAATCTCATAGGGAACTTAATATTATGCTTGATCATCTCTATGATAGGCAGTGTCAACTAAATTTCAAATTTATGAAAAATATTTTTTGATAATAATTGATGAAATTGTAAATCAAGTTCCCTTATTGGTTCAGCTTGAAGATAATATTAATAATGGATAATGATAATATTAATGATAATATTAAGTGGAGCCTATATTGGTAACAATAATTTGTATGTATGAGCGTTATATTGTTTCTAAACATTCTTCAGTGTAACTGTACCTAAGCATGGAATTTGACCAAAAATCTACTTTCGCTGATACGGTACTTATGTTAGTAACTTATTCTCTCTCCTACTTTGTTGTGAAGATATCATTCATTAAGAAAAACTCTGAAAAATGTTTAACATCTCATTACTACTTGGACAATATACTGTATTAGTTAAATTTGATTCAATTTTTTTTTAAATTCTCAATTTTTATTACATAGTTATACATAACAGAACAAAAAGTATAAATAATATAAACTACATGAGCAGAATAACGTTAAAAAAATGCATTGAGAAAACCTCCTTACATAGGATAAAGCCTGTGTGTAGTGAATCTGGTTGATAATGATAAGATAATAATTAATGATAAGTGTAGCATGAAAAATATTATGTATGGAACAGAATGAAGCTGGAGCTAAAAAAAACTATGAATAAGTTAATATCATATTTGTCTGAATTATGAACATGGCTCAATGGAAGAAAAATAAAGACTGTAGGTTTTCAAACATATTCCCCGACGCAATTTTGCACTTTTGGGTAACAAAATTACGGGTAACAATGATCGCGATTACCTTCTTTCTATAGACTTTTCCAACATATAGCATATTCTCATTATCTTTGAGCCCCATTACCAAGTCAAATTCATAATAATAACTGTAGTACTACAGTAGTTAATATAGTTAATAAAACAAGTAGTCAGTAACAATGTTCCCATTTGAGAAATGTTCATTATTGAAGAAAATACGGCACGGAAGGTAGCAGATGCAAGTGAAGAGAATAACGTTCATAGCATCTGGAATAAGGCGGCACATCCAGTAGCAGCAAATGTATCCAGGAACTAAATTACCTTCAAGGATCTTCATCTCTGCATCCATATTTTCATTTTGCACGCACGAGAGCATGTTCTAATCATAATCTACCGGTTTTTCTGTCCTTGTTTCTTCTTCTTTTTCTCCTCCCCCTCATCTTTCTTCTTTTTCTCCTCCTCCTCCTCCTCCTCCTCCTTCTCCTCCTCCTCCTCCTCCTCCTCCTTCTCCTTCTCCTCCTCTTCCTCCTTCTCCTCATCTTTCTTATTTTTCTCCTACTCCTCCTCCTCCTCCTCCTCCTCCTTCTCCTCCTTCTCCTTCTCCTTCTCCTTCTCCTTCTCCTTCTCCTTCTCCTTCTCCTCCTCTTCCTCCTTCTCCTCATCTTTCTTATTTTTCTCCTCCTCCTCCTCCTCCTCCTCCTTCTCCTTCTCCTTCTCCTCCTCTTCCTCCTTCTCCTCATCTTTCTTATTTTTCTCTTCCTCCTCCTCCTCCTAATTCTTCCCCTTCCTCTCTTCCTCCTCTACCGTTCGTCCACCTTTTCCCCTCTTCCTCCTTATCACCTCTTACTCCTCTTTCCCTCTTACTCCTCTTCCCCTCTTCCTCCTCTACCCCTCTTGCTCCTCTTCCCTTCTTCCTCATCCTTATCCTCTTCCTCCTTCTCCTTCTTTTCTTCTTCTTCTTTTCCTTTTTTATCTTCTTCTCTTCCTCTAAACACATTATGCTTCCTGGTCCACGTTTTTCTCCAAAAGCGACGAGAATGAAATTGCCCCAAGGCATTGGATGAGTGTTAGGTGGAAGGGGGTGAGATGTTGGAGAAAATTAGCTTTCTTTTGAAGCCGAGAAGTCAAATATCTTCCCCCAGTCACCACTCTTACAGTAACGCGTCTTATCCTTCGTCATCTTGAACTTCCTGGCAATCTTACCCCTTCCCAGCCTCATCATCATTTATCCCCCTCTCTTACTTTATCCTAACGTACACCACACAACCACCCATCTAAACATCTTTCATTAAGACTATGTCTCGACAGAGCAGCAAAGTAGCTGCTCTGTTCCAAAGTGTAATTCAAAGTCTAAACATTAAGACAACAACTCTCCTGTACACCGGTGAACAAACAAATGAGCAGAACATGAAGAGAAGGAAGGGGAAGAAAGGGAAGCTGGGAAGTAGAGAAAGATAGGCTGCAACTGAGCAGTTTAGAAACACTGTTACTTGTTGGCGTTGGTGTGCCTTCTCTGAAGTAGCAAGTTGGCCTACTCTTTGACACGGTAGAGAACTAATTTTCACCATCTGGATCCTCCATCGACGCTTTATCCGTGAAGACATGCTTTATCTTTGTCTTTCAACTTATGTAGATCAAGCCTTATCTCTTGCCATTATTTATCCCTCTCAGCTTCACGAAATCGACTCAACATCTGTCTCTCTTATTATATTTATATATTTTTTATTTATAATACATACTTAAAAATTACAAACAATACAGGCTTACAGCATTATATTAGTATATTCCACTACTTCTAGTTTTTCTTCTCCTTCATGAATATATATTGCAATCATATGAAAAAGAAGGAATCAGCAGCCGTTCTTGTGAAATTGGTTGAAGCGCATATATGTCTTAGAACTCTGTACTCGCGCTTCGCGTTCGGCAGGTGGTTGCACCCCCTGAACACCTCCACTGGGTCCGTAATTTTTCTGTTAACATGTCACTAATCTAATGGAAAGAATGTAGATTTTTCCTGCAATTTTTTTAAAGTTTTATTAGATTTTATGACTTCTCTAGATTAGAAAGGGTGGATTTTTTAGAAAACAGCTTCCACTCAAAAGGGGATGATTTTTCTTAGAAATAGCCTATTCTAGAACACAATCGATTTAATTTTCCATGCATAAACGTTTTATATCAATATAATTTGTAAGTCGTCAACATTTGTAAGATTTAACATATTCAACATTCCCCAAAAACTACCCGTATCGAATAACAAGAGATTTCAATGCTTTTTCAGCTTCACCCTGTTTTCAATGTCAGCTATAAATCAGAAGATTCTAAATTTTTCATGAGAAAGAGAGCCTAAAATTTTCAAAATCATATTTTCCACATCAGGCACCCCTAGCAAAATAGGGGATGAATTTTTCAAAGAAATTCCAAGAACACAAGTTATTTTCCTATTTTCAATTAATTCCACTTGGCTCTCAGGGTTGCAAGTGCCGTTCAGTCTTGAATATTCTGTATAATAATAATAATTGTTCACCTCCTTAACCAAGCACAAGTCTCAGACTCATGTTGGCATCATCGAAGAAAGTCAATGATACTCATGCATACACGAGCATTGGAAAGTTGGAACAATATTTTCAAGATTCACAAGAATAAATAACAGGGAATGTTTTAATAATTTTGTGTAATTTCCATTCGGGAGACATTGTAAGCCTACTTTCACTATTTTGTTGTTCCCCTTCAGGCCTAATCATAATTCCGCACACATGTTACACGAATCCCTCTTTTTTGATAATATTTAATAATGCAGCATCGGTTCCATTCGATGCATTTGGAATGAGAAATACCCAGCGAGGGTTGAAAGAGGAAAAGGAAGAAGGAGAGCAAGGGAAAGAGAAAATAAGAGATAGAATGAGAGCAAGTGGAAGCTGTTTGAATTTCATATTCAACAGAAGAAGAGGAAGAGTAAAGTGGTCTTACCAGTGCTGAGGGGAGTCGCTCAATTGCAGGGATAAGAGGATAATACCGACACCTTGAAAGGGAGATGTCTCCACATATCTTATCAAATCGATTTCAGCCCCCTTTCCTTCTCAGATTGAGGTGAATGATGAAGGACGAAGATTTAAGGAGCGTTGTGCAACTCTGGAACAAAAGAATAGTGATACTCATGATTATAATATTATTTGAATATTAGCTTTATTATCAGCATTATTTATAAGAATAGCACATAATAGATTGACACATTCGGAGTGAGATATGTCTGTATCTCCTATATTATACATGAGCCCAACATATATGATAACTTTTGTCTATAATCTAGAATATTTGAAATCTGTAGCCTAAAATCTGAAATTGCTGTTTAGAACTTTGATATTTGAAAATAAAAGGGCTGAACTAAACTTAATATAGGAAACTGCAAGAAAATGCAGTTGAGTTCTCTGATGCTTGAAAATCAAAATCTGATAGCAATATTGTCAAGCTGATTAATGAAGCTAGAAGAAGCAGTTGACGTAGTTTAGGTTCAGGACGTTTCTTGGGTCATATTGAAAATTAGATTTTTGGCGGGCCGCTTAGCGGAGTTGATTGGGGCGTCACAACTTCAGCTTGCTGTCGTTTCAGCAGTCGTGGGTTCGTATCCCGCTCCTCCGACTGGCATCTATATGTTGTCATTCACCTCATTACCCACGCACAAGTTTTGGAATCATGTGGGTATCATAAGTAATAAAAAAGATTTCCAGAATAATTCCGAATCACGAATAGTACCAAGGCAGATGTAATTCGTTAGTCTGAATTTATTTTAAAAACTGAAATGATACGAATGAAACGAAAATAGACTATTACTCAAATTCAAAATTGATGTATGGCACATTCATAATACATGATTAATGTATTTTATTATTCCATCATTACTTATTCTATTATACTATTTTATTTGAACATATCTCGTTTAATTTCATATTTTATTTTTTTCTAATGAGTTTAGAACTGGAAACTGTATGCTCATTAGGAGTGAAATTTGTCTCTCCTTAATCATTCAAGAAAAAAAGTAAATGCTTATGGCTTTTATTGGTGAGGAAACCCACATGGGTAGTTACACCTCACCGCTTAAGCAATGTTATTGAAAACATGGTGAACCTACAATTTTAGGTGGGTTCCGAACCACCGTCAAGTGATTTTACAGCAGAGAACAGTCTTTTTTGTTGGGCAATCCAATCGGTCCCCCTTACAGAGAGAGCACAGGAGAGCGTTGCTTAACTCATCTGATTGAGCAGATACCTGCTATCACTTCCCTTATCATTTAAGTTAGTCTTGATAGGATAATGAGAAAAAGATCATAGACTTGAAAGGTTATTCTAAAAAATGGTTATTTTTTTTCAAAAATGAGGACAAAATTTATGTACTTCACACTCTATTCTCTAGGTATTTTACCTACACATGAGTTAACATAATGAGTTTCAAGTAACTTTTTCCACACATTTTCCTCTTTGATGAAAGAGGCATCATCTGTCATCCTTTTGATAAAGAAGCGACCTTTTTCCTGAAAGAAAATGCATCTGCTACTCCTCTCACAGCGTTTAGATAGGCTCGTTTGCTAGCAGAATAGCAACAAATATAGCTATAGATACCGATATCTATACCCGTTGAAGCTAGAAGAGCAAGCTCCAACCAAGAGTAGGCTCGTTTGCTTGCAGAGTCGCAAGGAATATATCTATAGTATATACAATCTACTGATATAGAGCATTTTTCTGAACCCAAAGTGACTATGCCTGAGTGGCAAAGAAGACAAGTATCATTTTCGAAGAATGGAGCGTCAATGCTTTGGAAGTCGAGCAGATAAGATGATGAGAGCATGCTCCAGGCCTGATGTGATGAGGTCAGTGTATATATGAGGGGAGGCGGGCAGATATGGCTGGCTTGTCTTCTCTTTAGGGGGTGAATTCATTTGCATGGACCACCCCTATGGGCAGAGAGAGCACTTCCACCCCTCAACGCTATTGTTGTCGAACCACCTAGATTCACACCCCTCCCCCTCCCTTCAACACCACCCGGCTCACTATCGCAAATGGCGAGGAAGCCTGAGTAGAAAAAAATGATCCACCCTGCCCCTGCTGTATGTTATCCAAAATGTGAATGATGAGCCAAGATTACAGTAGCGGTTTCAAGTTATCTGCCAAGTATTTGCATCTTCGTCTAAGTAAAAATTGGGAAGTGATTTTTTTCAGGCATGAAGATGGTGTGAACCGATTTACGAAATAGGGGCTAATCATGTACTCATTAGCAATTTTTTTTTTTGTAGATTATGACTTGGAGACTCCAGTTAAGGAGTCTGAGACAAACCAGATCAACAATCTTATACACTAATTACCATAATTACTATATCAATTAGTTGAAGTAAGGCCTTTGATGTGAAAGAAACTCTTGTACACTATAAAAAGCTTTATCAACTAAATATTTTTCCATTGTTTTTTAAATATTTATATATTTTCAAGAGTTTAATAACTGCGGTAGCTTTATGTAGTATCCTACCAATATAACATGGTTTTTTGTTTGAATTAGCTACTATTGCGATTCATCAAGTGATAATCTTCTCCTTGTATTATGATTGTGTACGTCAAGATTTCAACTACACTCTTTAATATCACCCTTTATTACATATAAAGTAGCTTCATACACACTTAAGCAGGGTAGAGTTAGGAGTCCCTTGAACAACGGCCAACATAAGTTTAATCTATTTACTCTTTCCGTACACCTAACAGCTTCCTTTTGGTTTTCCATACACCCTTTCAAGGTTTTATTTTGATTAATTACCCCATAGTAATATGTGACAGTGAGAGCCCATGATATGTTGTAAAAAGTAACTTTTTGTCATGGATTCTAGCTTGCTGTCGCAGAGAAATTTTCAGATGAAATTTTACAACATATTTTCTCAATGTATGGAGCCCTTCATATTTCTTATTCGAATTATTGCTATTGTGAACCCTACTCCAGTTTTCTTGTAACAGATTCTGTTTCAAACAATTGATATTCCCCTCTTCACATTGTCGAATTTCTTTTATTGCTCTAATTTTTTTAATCGATTTATAGCCTTGCAACCTTACCTCTAAGATTAGATAGTCATGATCAGATAGTTCCGAGCCGCCTTATCTCGTTTTACAGTAATCTATCATTTGTAAGGATGTTATCAATTATTGTTTGTGATGTTCTTGTGACTCTTGTATATTCATTAAAATATATTTTCAAGTTATTCATGTATATAATATCCTTCAAATCATCTGTCGGTTTATTCTGAATTGCAAAGTCTGTATTAAAATTTCCCACTACAAAAACTTTCATAGAACAAGTAGTAATAATCTCTAAGAGCCTATTAAATAGTTTGTATTTTCCCCATTTGTTGCCCTGTAAATACCTGACATCGCTAATTCAAAATTATTGTCGATTTTAACTCTCAAACTATTAACTTCTGAATCTATTTCCATAGAAAATGTCTGTACATTTTTTAAACTAAATGCTGACATATTCTTGGCAATTCAGTGAATAAACCTACTTTGATAAGATGCCCTGCAATACGATGCTTTCATATAATAATTTGGAAGATTAAGTTGTGACAATAATTCACAATAATTCATATTCGTTTAAGCCATACTTTGTGAAAATTAGGGTAGATAACTATTATTACTCTGTATTGTGATAACTAGAACTCGAACTTAGTAATTCATTTACCTTATTAATATAAATGATATAGTCTTGTCTCAATCAATTCTCAACATCACAAAAGATGTTATAAACTAAGAATATAGAACTCCCACTCTTAACGCCCTAATTAAAAAATATTGGTTTCGTATATAGATTTTTTACAATTTTTTTCAAAAGAGAGTTACAAAACGTTTTCTACAAAAACGCAAATATCATTTTCATTTTATGCTTCAGTGAACTATTCTTTAAAGCTCAATTCGTAATCTTAATACTATGGTATAACAATTTTAATTTTATATTTCGAACTTTCTTGGTTGATAGACAAATCCCCAATTCAATTAAACAGTTTAAGAGAAGGAAATGACTATTCCTCCGGATGGTGACCACATGAGTCATGCGACTTGTGCATGTGTAATAAGGTGGAAATTAAACATTAGTGTCTGATCATCTGTTTGATAACGTGATTTAAAAAAGCTTCATCGCATATCCTATTGAAATAAAAAGCAATTAAAAAAACAACAATAAGAGAGTCAAAAGAGTTAAACATTAATTGAGATTGAAATGGTAAATAGTTGATACAAATTATTGACAATTAATTAAGAGTCCTAGACGAGTTTCAAACCCCTATAAACGTTATGGTGTTGGTTTGAGGCCTTATTTTGATACAAATGTTTCTCACCCTCTCTATATTACCTTATATTTATTTTAATAACGGAAGTGTATTTATTAGAATTACTGTAGATACCGGTAATGCATTTGATTCAACTAGGACCAATCATCAATAACTTTATTCATGATCATCAGTAATGAGTTGAAAGAATATATAGAGATTAGAGATAGAAAGAAATAGAGATTTCCGATCTAAGATAAAGGTCTAATTCATGAACAAGTTCAGTTGTGGTCTACCTAAACGACATTCCCCTCATACAGACCCAGCCCTATTGTACAACATGGATGATACATCACCAGCTATCTCCAAAACTGTGGGCGAATGTCGAATCCCTCTCCAAAAAGCATTTCATTTCCTGCCGAGCAAAGCATGCGTGCAAGAATAAAAAAGGATAGGAAACGCATGTTTTAAAAGGGTTTGTTGGATAGAACGCACAGCCCCTTCACCCTTCCACTCTATCACCTTTTTTCCCTTCCACCCTCCATATCCCCCTCATGTTTCTCCGATAAGAAAAGGGATTTAACCCCTGTGTTCAGCTCCATTTCATTTACTTTATTGTCCTGCTTCCTGAATCCCCTCCAGGCATCACTTCTACCTTTTGGGGAAAATGGAAACAATTTCTTTCCCTGGTCCCTTAATAGTGCCTCTTTCCACCTACATGAGTTCTATTCGTGCAGGTGACTCCCCTCACGCACCCTCAAACCTCACTGACAAATTCGATCTAGGAGTTTTTGGACTTTGATTATAAATTCTTTTTCAAGTGATTGAATTGGATTAGGGAGTTTCTTGAATTCTCGAGTAGGCTTGATTGGATTAGCTTAAGCCCAGTTTTTTTTTTTTTTTTTTTGGAGGATGAAGCCCACATAGGTCTTAGATCTGTGCGTGGGTAATGAGTTACACTTTAATTTCACTTATTCTATCGAATTACTAAACTACCAAACATTTGACCGCTTTTTCAATAATTCAGTATTAGTCTTCAATAAAAATCTTTTAGAGAACGTATAATTTTTTTTAAACAGAATTAATAAAAAAAAATACTTAAAGGATACCTTTCTAACAGAATAGACATGGAGGGAAGGTTGACATTTTTTTTCATAACTCGAAAATGACTGTTAAATTGTAAACTATTGTTGCAATAAACCTCACCTGTACAGTGTACCTACCGCGATCCCCAAAAGCGGGTTTCAACGTACAAAAATGGAACGCCCACCTTTGATAGACTGACTGCCACCACAGATAAATATGATACAATAGAGTTTCTTGTCTGTTCTGTTACACAATTGAAAAAAGTACGTTATATTTTGCCAACAATGTATTCCTTTTATGTTATTGTTTTTAAGAAGATACAGATTTGAATAATAGAGAAGAAAGGAAAAATAAGGAGAGAAATATAGCAAATCGTAGAGGATTGTGTATCATAAATGTCATAAATTTCAGGCTGCTATGAACAAGGTAAGCCTCCTTATGCCAGGTCAATAATATTATCCTTCCTCTCTTCTCCTTTTCTCTTTCTTCTTCTTCTTCTTCTTCTCCTTCTTCTTCTCCTTTTCCTTCTCCTTCTTCTTCTCTTTCTCTTTCTCCTTCTCCTTCTCCTTCTCCTTCTCCTTCTCCTTCTCCTTCTTCTTCTCCTTCTCCTTCTCCTTCTCCCTCTCCTTCTCCTTCTCCTTCTCCTTCTCCTTCTCCTTTTCCTTCTCTTTCTCCTTCTCCTTCACCTTCTCCTTCTTCTTCTCCTTCTCCTTCTCCTTCTCCTTCTCCTTCTCCTTCTGCTTCTCCTTCTCCTTCTCCTTCTCCTTTTCCTTCTCTTTCTCCTTCTCCTTCACCTTCTCCTTCTTCTTCTCCTTCTCCTTCTCCTTCTCCTTCTCCTTCTCCTTCTGCTTCTCCTTCTCCTTCTCCTTCTCCTTTTCCTTCTCTTTCTCCTTCTTCTTCACCTTCTCCTTCTCCTTCTCCTTCTTCTCTCCTTCTCCTCTTTCTCTTCTTTTATTCTTCTACTTCTTTAGCTCCTTCTTTTCCTTCTCTTTCTTTTTCATCTTATACTTCTCCTTTCTTCCCTTCTTTTTCTATCTCTTTTTTATTAATCATCTTCTTCCTTCTCCAACACAATTTTTCCCAACCTTCTTTATTGAGCAATTAATTACAAGTTTAAAGCTATGCAAATGTGTGAGAGGTAGGCTGAGTCCTTCCATTGTGGGCGTGTAGAACTCGTTTCCAGCCCAGCTAAAACCGTTTTGTCAGATTGTCAAGAGTAATATTGATAAGGGTGGGGGTGGTGGAGTTACAAGTTGTGTTTACACTTAGAGTGAACCGGTATGTAACAATATTTATTGGTATTAGCATCTCGTAATTCTACTGCATAGCCGTTGGGTGCTGCTGAGCAACGCCAGCTAGATGCCATCAGCCTTAATAAAAATGGCTGAATTGTGTGACTGGCCTTTGCATGAGTGCAAGAAAAGCCAGGAACTGTAGGCCTAGTCGTTTTTTATAGCCGTTAACGGGCCGGTTGGGTGACAGCTTGTAGTTACGGGTTGAAAATGGCTCTTGTTAGACCGAAAGGTAGAAAACGAGAGAGATGCAATGATTATTTATTCGTTCAAAAAACGATGTATTGTGAGAGGGATAGCAGATTACTTGATATTCCACGGTTTTTCCAGCTCTTCCATCGTAGGCAAGCTCAATAAGTAGTAACAAAATTTATCTTCCTAATTGAATCCAGCCACAAGTTTCTGAATTTGAATATATTTATTCAAAATACATTTACGTGTTTGAATAAGTTACTGAACTTTGTTAGCCAAGAGCCTTTCGATGGTAAAGAATGTTTGATTTAAATAAATATGTTGAAAAATACCAACTTTTGATAGCTTAGGCCCACATTTTATTTTATTTCAAATCAAATTTATTCCTATACTTAAAGTAACTTACAGCATATTCAATTCTGTCAATGTCAAAGAATCAAAATAAAAATTGAAAAAGTAAATTACATGCACAATGATAGTTTGAACTACGTATATCACATAGGTAGATTCAACTTGGTTTAAACTGTTGATTCGTATGTTTATACGCTTGAGTAAAGTCGATTATGAACATCTTGATATGATGGTAAGCCGACGTTTAGTTTAAACTAAAATTGCAGCTCAGTTAAAACTTGATTGCTCATGTGGGCCTCATGGATTTTTTTTTAATTGTTTAATTGCCGATGATGCCCACAAGAATCTGGAGACTTGTGCGTAGTTAATGGGGTGAATGGGTGAATGATGAGAAACATCCATGGCTGATTGAGATTCGAATCCTAGGCTGCAGGAAAGCCTTATATTATCACAGACAAACCAACTGCGCTACTAGAGCCGCTATCTATGTGGGTTAACAATCAATCAATTGAATAGAATTTCTTCAATATAAAGACTCTAGGAACTAGAGTATTCAAATTACGTAGTAGTAGTAGGCTAGTAATAATAATAATAATAACCCTCACAGGCATTTCCACCTCGCCGTTTGAGCTACAATTTTAGTTGGGTTCCAAATTATCGGGTAAGTGATAATAATGCTTACAACATCACGATCAAATCAGGTCTCAAATCAGCAAGAAAGTAGAAACCAATCCCAAAACAAAATAATTCGAATGAATTACGTCATCCACTCATAACATACTGAGCTTCTACAGGGATATTATGCTCATATAAGCAAGTCATAAAAGCTATTGAGCTATAAAGTCTATTAAATAAGTTATTATAAGTTCCTGTACATTGAAAACGCTATACTAGTTGCTTGTACACTGTACTTAAAAATTAATAGCCATATAAAATACAACAATGTACATTAAAATTTAAAAAATAGAAAACTAAACTTTTCCAACCACTTCTGGTCTATCTAAAGATATTATTTATTATTTTCAATGCCTGGTTTACGAAGACAATTGCAAAAAAATTAATAAATCTTGCTTAGTTTTTGCACTTTCTTTGTATATAGTTGTGCTTAAACATATTATTGTACTCTAAGTTTACGCAATTCTATTTCGCTGAGGATTTTCTTCCACATAATAATTAATAAAGGTTCAAAAATTCAAAGCTAACCGTTTTCAACTTAACAGTAGATTTTCATTGCTGTTCTGAACTCCATAATAAAATCAATTGAAGAAGATGAGATCAATCGTATTTTTCTTTGATTTATGAGTTTATCGTAAAGTGAAATAGGTTTCTACTTTCTAATAGTTGAGTGAATTTTGGCATTTTATCGTAATTGATTCATTATTGAGACCGTTACATTCATTTTTAAATTTGATTTGTTTTGTTTTATTAATTCCCATTTATTTATTAACTCGTAATCCATCCCTTTATGAAATAACATTTTCGAATTCTACTATTTAATCCAATGAATTGAATGTAGAGTATTCAATTCTTAAAGAATAGAATTCATTCCTTGAGAGCCATTACAAGTATTTCAAAAGGATGAGCCAATAAGATGCCGGGTAGAGTCACAATCCAACAGACACCTTTTGGTGTAACGGACACGCACAAAAAAGTAACCAAATGCTAAGCCCCTTTCTCTTTCTACCTCTCTTTGTTCATCTTTTTTAGCCATCTCGGAGGGAGCCTCCTCCATCTTGATGAAAGTAGAGACGAAAAACAGAAGTAAACGAACGGCGGTCGAGCAGGTCTCAAGTGTACAGTTCCATGTAAAAGAAGGAGAAGGTGTGGAAGAGAGAACGAAGGTGTTTACGAGAGAGAGTGTGAAAGAGTAAGAATGAATTTTAGAGAAAAAGCAGCCATCGCAGGTATCTCCATGTAGTCTCCAATTAGTTATGGAAAGATTAAACAATCCTCATTCTCACGGAGCATTTGTATCAGCTTAACTGCATTAATAAAATCAATGGATTTATTAAGCTTAAGGCAGATTTTGTCATCTTATCCAGCGTAGGAAAAGATTGGAGTTGAATAAGTTAATGAAATCACTTGCAAGACTGGTTTTTCGGCAGTCTTTTGATCTTCAAGATATTAATTTAATGCAACCCTTTCCTTTGAAAATGTAAGACATGATTGTGTGCTGCATTTAGAATGATAATTCAAGCTCATACTTTTTTCTAACAATTAGGATGTTTCATTATCATGTCAGTGCTGCAGCTGTGATAAGAACAATGGAATAACGTTTATTTTAATAAATTGAGTTTTTTATACTTTTGCATTTCGATGTTGAAATTCAAGGTCAATATTGCACCTATAATTTACGTAATACGTTATCCATCTAAAGAGGTAATCTACAAAAAAAATAATAATTGCAATAACGTGGTCAGATTTCAAACTTCAAAATATGAGTGTTGAGTTCAATTTTTAAATGCTAGGTCCCCAAAACATGAATTCACAATAACCTGAAATAACATTGAAGTGATAGGAACGGAACTCTGGAACTCGTACAAACTCTTGAAAGTCCAACGCAAATTTCTTCACAAGGTGAATTTCAGGTTTCAAGTCTATCCAATTTTTGAATTCTTGTAACGGTAGTTTTTGATCAATAACTACTATAATAACTATCAGCTATTATAATTATGAACTATTGATTTGCAACAAGAAAATACTCCATTCTAATTGTATGCAATCTATGAATATGGATTTTATCTGAGGCTAATTATGAAGTACATAAAATAGGTTAGAAAGCAATGCCAATTCAGCTTACTTTGTTCCACGCCTTATCAAAGAATTGGCACAATGAAGTTGTTTTAACACTGCTGTCACTTTTTAGCCACCCGACGTTTCAGCCTACGTGAGTAAATATTTATTTATTTTCTATTAAAATTTTGTTAGATGTTTTATTTTTCTGTTTATAATACTATAAAGTTAACAATAATTTTCTATATTTTGTTCACGATACGATTCAAGACATCAATTAATGCGATAAAATGCTGTTTCATACAGACACTTTGATACACAACTCCAATTGATGGCATTATCAATTATCGAAACTCGTGCGACGTTTTTACTGGATGGGATATCGAACTGCAGCCGGCAGTGATAATAACATCGGTACATGAACATTGCATCTATTGCATTCAATTGTAATTAAAATCGGCCAATAGTTGGAACGATATTAAACGATTGAGAAAATTATATATGCGATGATGATGTTAAGTCACGAGAGCTCAAGACTGCGCTTGGATGGGTGATCGTGCTTCCATAACTGGATGTTATGAGCTCTATTATCTCTTACCCGTGGTTTAGAACCCACCTAAAATTTCAGGTTCATGATATTCCCCATGACACGGCTCAAACGGCGAGGTGGAACTATCTATAAGGGTATCCCCATCAACAAAATTCCATATTAAAATTATCATAATAAACGATCCACAGAAATAATGGAAGAATGTCGCCATATTATAATCAAATATGAATGATCTTTATGATCAATTATAGGTCGGTCCATTCATTGAAGCATTTTAAAGATTATGGGAGAAATTGAAAATGCTTTTATTATTAAGTAGATAAATTATATGAGTAAATAATTCAACAAGAATGCAATTTATTGTGTTACAATGATTCAAGCATTCTAAACACTCAATTCAAGTTAATTGCTAACGGTAACCATTTTGGAGTTCTGTTCGAAACGTGAGTTTTTAATATTGAATAATTAATTAATTGAGACCGACACTTAAAAACTTGATAATTGTGATCAGGAGACATAATACTACAACCCTTTGGTAGTAGAGGGTTGTAGTATTAGTTTCCTAATACTAGGAAACCTTTGGTGAAGGTTTCAAGTGATTTAATTCTGGCTCATATCTGCCGCACAATTACCGAAAAGTAAATAGATAATATTGAGAAATAAGTGTGAAAAGTAGAAGAAATAAAAAATTCTAAGAGGCTGAATGAGTAGTAAGTACTATAGTAATTTTACGGTCTTATCAGCCAACCAGCTCCTAGTTCACAAGTATTTGAAAAGGTGATTAATTCATGAAAATTGACGTATTTACAAACCAACCGTGAGACAGTTGGCGTGTGAAGAAAATGTAAAGTATGTGGGTGTGTGACTACAAGTATGTTTATATGAATGGACGCGTAAAGAACTCTCAGTTTGAGTGTGTTTAAATATGATGGTGGGCTGGTGGTCTATACTTTGACAAATGCATTTCTCCTTGAAACCATTTTGAGTATATATATATATGAAAATAAATTCTCACACATGGCGTCATGCTATCACTTGAACTGTCATAGTTGTCAGTGTTTATTTACATAAGTTGCCAATTCTTACCCCAAACTCGGAGACAACAGTGGAATAAATTATCATGAGAATCTCAGTGTACATTGTTGCATTTGCATTGCAACTGAGTTGGAACTGAAATTTTATTCAGGATAAATGTGATTTACTTTTGCTATTTGCTGAGTTTCACTCTATTCTCAGGATATAAGTAAACTAGTGAGATGTCACTTGGAAAACGCTACCATGCCATTTGCAATATTCTCAACTATTTACAGAAAATGCATATTTTATTTAATCGTGGTTTTTTGTAGTTGATTCAGTCTTGATTTCACAGAAAATTTATAAAACACATGATAGAGTATCAGAGACCTTATTAAGCAGCTGAACAATAAAAGTGGGTAAATTGGGATAGAGACTAAATTAATGTACGACATTGAAAAGCATAAATATAAATAATAGAAGTGATTGAGAATTATTATTCTAAATTACTGCTATTTCTGTAGTAGATACATAATTTATTTGTCTGTTTTATGTAAATATATGACTCATTTTTTTCTAAATGTTTAATTATTGGAATCTAACAGCAGGGTGCACTAGAATTGGAGATATTATACCAGTGTGATAAACATTGTTGTAGTATGAAGATCACCAGAAAGAAGTGACTGTCATATAAATGTGATAAATGAATAATTTAATAAAATCATAGAATCGAGATGGAACGATATTTCCTTCCTTCTAGACGTGTACCCGTTTCAATATCCATGGAATCGATAATTTGTGAATAAGTAACCTTCTCGGTACTTCTATTAATCCCCTACTTTTAGAGATTCTTGAAAATAAATTCTTCTCGGGTGCTGAATTATATATTAGCTACGTACACAGGTCATCATTGTAAATAGTTTAGATTGTAAGCAAACTATTTTTCTCAACAGGTATAAGCGTGAATCCAAGAATAACCTTCGATGGTTGAGTTGAGTGTGTTTATTCCATTCTGAAGAAACCCGTAAAATTTAAAACATTTGATAGAAAATGGAGTGTGAATGCATACTGACATAAAGAAGAGTTGCAACCAGTTTAGAAGTTGACAGTAGCAACAAAAAAAACCAATGAATTTGAATTATTTGTTTGAAAAGTCGTCCAAATTGTGAATTACAATCGAAATATCAAACTTGCAAATTTCTTGAATTGTAGTTTCAATTTTTGGTATTTGTCGATAAATCATGGTGATTTTTGATTGTTTATTAGAAAGAAGAGAACATCAGTAGAAAGAGGAAAAGTTAAAAAGTCACCAGAGAAGAAGAAAAAATGGCGTCTGGAGAAAAACTAAATTGCATTCGACCGTTGCAGAAAAAAAGAAGAAAAGAGCACGTTTGAAATATCGTTCGCATGTGTCAAATTCTTCCAGGCAATTTTCGTTTCTGCACTATTCCTGTTTGTGTTTCTGATGAAGAAAAAACGGTCGGACAGCAGAAATTGCTTGAACAAGGCGAGAAACGAACACAGGGAAAGAGAGAAGAGAAGAAGAAATTATGGAGAAAGATATGAGACGAAAGAGGCGAAGAAGGAAGAGAGATGAGAAAAAAGAAGAGTGCTCTGATACGAAGTTTTTGTCTCCAGAGAGCGGTTGCTTGCTCCCCCCGAAACGAATTGGCAAAGCTGGAATCCCAACTTCCTACAGAGAAATTGCTTTCCGCAAAATGTCGACAGTCTATCGTATACTATTGCTGTAAACAGCTACTTTATTCAACTTATTACAAATTGCGAGACAGTCTGTAAATAGCAGAAAGGATTCTCGTCTGTTTTATCTCATGTTTGACTCGATACATGTTCAACTACTTTGCTGGTAAGACCACACAAGGCGATAATCCAAAAGTAGTAAACACATAAACGTTTGAGATGAAAGTTTTTTGTGTGAGGATCTCTCAACTTATTTCCGAATAAATAGTATCGGAGAACTGGTGATTTTACAGTTGATACAATGAAACTACAAGTTCAACGATGAGAATAGTATGTCATATAGCAATGTAGAGACTAGAGAGATTAATCCTGTCTTATTACTTCTTACCTGAATAAGACATGACTTTTTCTACAAATTTTTAACACAGTATTATTATTACCAATGAAAATAAGCTACAGATTCATGTCATTCTTGACAAGGCCACGAGAAATCACAAATTATAAACACAATCTACAAGGAGGAATTTAAAACGGAGGTGCTATTAAAACTAGTCTGTTAATTGCAATGGAGTCCATTAATTGTTTTAGAGTATCAGTAAGTGCTCGTTAGTCTGAATACTAGATAGCAATAGTATTGAAAAAAGCATAAAGGCTACCTAATAAAAATATTCGTTATTAGTAGGTTATTAGAGTCTATTAGGCTAGACGGCTAGACATATTCGTTCAATTCTATCTAAATCAACTCTCCACAATATACTTATCATTTCATTTTATAAAATTCAAATTATACTGTTTTATAGAACTCTATTTATACTATTTTATAGAATTCTATTCATTCTAAATATTTCGCAGAATTCTATTCACTCTATTTCACAGAATTCTATTAATTCTGTTTCACAGAATTCTATTCATTCTATATTTCACAGAATTCTATTCAATCTATTTCATGGAATTTTTTTCATTCTTTTCCAAAAATTGTTTATTTTCTCGTAACACTTAATAAATCGTTCCAACTGCACCATAATCTTGTCATCTGGGTCACTTTAACTAATGTTAGCTAAATGTTAACTAATGTTAGCTACTACCTTTTGTATAAGTATGAGGTAGTGCAGTACACTGTGACGTATGGCAGTGAATGAGCCGAATGTGAAAGTAACGACAGTAGCGCGAATGAATGGGAAGCCTCATAAAAAGGAACGGCACGTCTGAATGCTTGTGGTGTCGACGTCCCAGTAAATCTCTTAAAGACATCGTAAGATTATACAAGATAGCCTTTTGATGGCGCCATAAACCCCCAGTAACTACCCGGCCTTGGGCTAGGTCGTGCACTTTTTTACGATTACCGCGTTTGTGTAGCTCTCAAATTGAGCTTATTGCTCAGACGGATGCAGACCGTTTCGTCATTCACCCATTCACCAATTCACTCATTCACGCATTCACCATTTCCTGGTGATGGCGAAAATTCACTTGTGCCAATCACTGTTGATCGACAATGCAGTTTGGAATTGTAAAGGGGAATCACTCAGCTGCTTATTGTAGTTCTTTTGTTTCTAGAGCTCTTTGAGCTTTTAAGCTAGAACCATTTTGTTTGTTATCTACTTTTACTGAATTATCTAGATCATCCCCTGACGGAGGCATAATGGAAACTGCTATAGATAGATACTCGATAGTGAAAGAAACTGCTTCTCCTTTTCTTTATTTTGTTCTCGCATTTCCTGTTCTTGCAAAGAATTATAGATAAATAAAGGCAAAGTTTATTTAATTTTCTTTTTAATAAGCTGGCTGGTTATGGAAACTAGGCTTACTTATAGAAAATCTTGGTTTTTGGGATACATTACATCAATCTTCGTGGTTATGCCGAAAAATGTCGTAGTTTTCTTTTTCTTTGAATTACAAAAATATGTATTTGTTTTCTAATTTATTTTCAAGATGTATTTTTTCTTTCAATGTTTTGTAAATAAAGGCATTTACTACTACTACATTACATCACAGACTTGCGCATTAGTTAACTAATTATCATTTCGCATAATATAAGATTTAAGTAATATAGAATCTAGTACTGTGTTTGTAGAACTAACGAATTTTAATAGGGAATTTCTATCCACTTGAGTAATACAAATAAAATACGATTAGTTTGTTCCCATAACCATCAGAAAGACTATGAAAATGTAGTACAAAATTATTCAAAAAAGTTCAATTTGATTTAATTTAATTCCATTAGTTCGTGTTCACTAAATTTTCAACCAATTTTGTAAGTATTGTAATAAATTTTTTCTACAACTGCTCGTGAAGAATTAGTTTACGTGTTGAAAATAAAACTTCTGTTTACTGAGGAGCGAGCAATAAAGTACTTTACGCTTGCTTACGCCATAGCTTTACTATATGCTTGTCAGTGTTGCCCACCTTTCAGTCTAGATTATCGAAACTGACCAAAATTATCTATGTTTTAATAAAGCATTACCAACTTTTAATTATTTGAAAAATAAATTTTTGGAACGATATTTCATTGAAATTATTGTAGAAAAGTGCAGATTGTAGAAAGTCAGATCATACATCATACAATAATCAAATTATTATACAAAATTATAATTATTAACTTTTCATGGAACAGGAAATCCAGAAATTATAATTATCATACAGTTGACAACACTAAATTTTGCTAGCTGATAATTGCCAGAAGAATTTTTCATAACCTCAACGATGGTGTATTGTGTACGGAATTGATAATTAGAATGGAAGTTCAAAACTACATTGAAACTAATTCAAGTGTAAAGCGGCTTCATCACACTCGCAATTAATTGGGCTAAGCTCTAGAACAAGAAATGTACAACATAAATGTCCAAGTCCTGTAATTCCTGTAAGCTCAATCGTCTTCACAAATTGTAATACAAATAGATGAAATATTTCATCTATCAAAATATTTCAAGGAAAATTTTTGGCCACTCAGCCGAAAATCGAATCGATAAGCGATCAAATTGAGCCCATTTGGTGAACTGTATTCGAATCAATTAAAGATTTGCCAAGAAGTATAAATTAAAACTCAGTTGAAAATTCAACTAATAGGTGGAATTAACATGGTGATGTACACGAAAACTAGAAAATGAACCTCATAAGCATTCAATATGGATGAAAAACATTTTCAAACATAGTCGACCATAGTACGAAGACTGTAGTTATTATTACCAAAGCAAGATCAGAGGTGGCTACGGCTACTGCATTCTATTTCAAATTGAAAATACGTCTACCTGTCTGAATTATATCAAAACTGTTCAATCAATGTCTCTCCCAATTAATATGAAAGGTAAGTCATGTATGCAGAGAAGTAATGCTTTCAAACATGCCTTGTGCATTGATTGTATGCTCACCGCACGGGTTAATACGAGGCAAATCAACATCTAATTACGTTGTACAGTAGTTTGACATCCACTATCCGGTATTAAACACTTAATCATAACGTAGCACTGTTTTTATCTGAGTAGGAAGGTCGTATATCTTGTACTGTTAAAAATAAAACAATGGAAGTTATTGTCGTACATTGCAGTGAATATTTCGAATGAATTTTCACTCGGTTTTTTTATTACAATACAAGCGTCTTATCTCAACCGTTCTCAGTCATGCAAAGCATGGCGTTTTCTAACGCTGAAAAGTTAGCGCAATGAGGTTAAAAATGATTTAGAGCTGTGAGCGTGCAACGTTTCAATTAATTTGCATTCGGTAAACAGCCGACTACTGTACATGCAATATGGGTGCTACAATTAGAATCAATCCTAGAGTTGGTTTTGTGAATTAGTTGTGAATTTTGAATTCATTTGGTTCTTGACTCAGTTTTTCAAGATTTCTAACCGGTTGCACAAACGCTAATCAAAAAAGAACTGACGGATGTATCAACTATTTGATTCGGAATGTATGTTGTAGAAAGTCCGATCGTTTGAGCGACGATTTTGACTTGACCAGAGATTTTGTCAGAAGTTCAATTTGGTAAAACTGTAATTTCATGTATTATTAAAAGTCGGTTCTCGTATTACAGTTGCAAGTTACGGGTGCATAATATTTGAGATATCAGTTGACATTATTTTAGAAAAGCCAAAGTTACTATACGCAAAACATTTTATCCAAAATAATTTATTTGAATCTTGATGATTGGCCGGTGAAATATTGACCGGAGATCAGTTTATCACCTCTTGATTTTCCTTTGTGCTTTCGAAATTCCCTGATTTAAGATCAGTTTGGTGAGTGATCGGGAATCAAGATTTGATAAGTTGCAATAAGTTGTGATTTTTCATAAGAGTGATGGGTTTTCATTTTGTATTCATTGATAATTTTCATGGAAGATGAGATACTCATCAGAAATGTAAAAAATTGGAGATGATCAACACCATCCAAATCACGGAAACGAATTATTTTGAAGCATCAACTTCAATTTGGAAAGTATCATTTTGTAGAGAAATCTTGTAGCATGAGTTGCGTTGAAAGAGAGTGCTGCATCATTCATTTATTGGGGGATCGATTCTCATTTGAAAAAAGCTTACTCATGGGGATTAGTCGGCATGAAAAGTGCTGAATTGGCGTGTGGAGGGGCTAGAACCCCACAGCTCTCACTTTCAACACAGGTTATACTCGCAGAAAATGTCCCATGGGTTTTGAGTAATGTCTGCTTATTCTGGTCCATTACTCCCCCGTGAGGGGGGAAAGGTGGTGGAGTGGCGGTGGTGGGGTTTAGTTGAAGTTTAAAAAAGCGAGATAGAAATAGTACCTACTTTTGTAGAAAGCGGTGATACTGTTAGGTAGATGTATATGATAATAAATATTTGCATGTAAGGTGGGGATTTTCACACCCTTTGCGAGTCGTAAAGTGAGATGAGAGAAAATCCCGAGATGAGTGTGTAAAGTCGGGCCGGATAGAAAACTATGGGCGTCAGCTGAATTTAAGTGAGCTTTTGAAATTTCCATGAGCGCTCCGTTACTGAATATGATAATATCTGAGTGAGATACAAGGTTAGCACTCAGCCAATGTTTGTACTTTCAAAAACATCGATGCTATTATTTATTATTTGCTGAAATCTCATTTTTGGGTGGTAATTTGCTGCATTACTAGTATATGTGGGAATATTTCGAGATTTCTCACTGTGTGAGAATTTTATACTGCATGCAGGATTAATTTGAGATTCTTATATGTATTACGTGTTCAGTTTATAATGATTTTGATTTTTGAAAAACTGGAAATTTCTGCAAAATACATAATTTTTGGTTTGATACTAAAACGGCTACTAAGAATAGCCCCAAACCATCAACTTATCCTTTTAATAAAAAAATAGCTGGTATTATTGATTTTAATACCTACAATTCTGAATGGGTTCCAAACTATAACTCTTTTAAAACGCTGTATTGGAATAAATTTTTCAACTAATTTCATGATAAGTAGAGTGTTAGGAAGATAAAAAAAATGTATCTTACATACAAAGTAAGAGAGAAACTTTGACGTAATGAGTGTTCTGAAATGCATGGAAAGTACAGCATGCAATGCAGTATAAAATCAAAGAAAAAAATGGCTACTCCATACTTTGTCGGTTGTAATGCATTCGGAAGTTTATAACGCTGATTTACAATAGCGTGAAAACATCGTTTTTCATGCTATTATGCATGCTGCATAGCTTTTTCACCTTAAAGACCTTTTTGAAATAACTGTTAATTTTCGCAAGCCTTGTAAAGTAGATCTGGAATTGAGTAGCGTTATGACTTGGCAGTTGTTTTCTGCGGCAAGTTTGAATATTATATCATCTCAATTTTCTGAAAAACTGACCCCTGAGTTCGAAAAGCTTGTTCTTGTAGGATAATAATGCCCATTTCTGTAAACTTGTAAATTAGCTCTAAAACTGTGTGGGAATAAATAAATTATAGCAATAATATTTAAATTATTGTTAAAATAATACAGTATAATTATAATAATAAATTATTATTCTATTCTATTCTTAATATGACTTGTTTACTGCCATAATTTGAATAGTGAACCTAGAAAACTAACTTCTGAGTTTGAACATTCCTTCACATAGGATTATAACGTAGACTTTGAGACTATAGTAGTATGCTATTATAATGATCTATATTAGTGAAATTAGCTTTCGTTAAATAAGGGATTACATTTCTAAGTAGAATCGGATGTTTTTCAAGACCTGAGTTTAATCCATTCTTGACAAGATTAGATTAGAACACTTTATTTATGTAAATTCACAAAATTTCTTAAATGATTTTAAATAGCATTAATACCGTCGAATAGGTAGCAAATGATATCAATGTTGACTAAAGAAAATCCTAGTGACGTATTCACATAAAATGGCGAAGTCTGGGCAAAATTTAGAGCAGAAAATAGCGTACATTCCACTTCTGAAACGCGTCCGATACTATTAACAGATGTAAGTTCTGCTCTAAATGCGAGATTAGGCTATAATCATCAACATCGATAACAAGCAGCGAAAACATAAGACCAATTGGTCTTATGTGTTTGCTGATAACAACTAACAGTTCACACAAGGATAACAACTCCAGGAGAGATACTAAAATTAATAAACCGTAAACTATATTAAGAGACACTGTGATTCATGTTAACAGAAAAACTGTGAATTGACAAACCCGTTTGAAAGTATGCTATCAGGTCTAGTGGCTTAGGTAAACCCAAGAATTATTTTAATCTTTCTCCAGATCTACGTAGATCACAGAAGAAAGAACTTTAAAAATATAACTCGGTTACATCAAACAAAAATACCGTAAGAGTGTAGAGAATGAGATACAAGCCAAGAAAAATAACACGAGCGAGGTGAATTGTTTCAGCAGAGATATTGAGGAGCGTCGAGACGTTTATTCAAATGTGCGTTCCATTTTAATTTTTCATTTACATAAATCTACTCAAGCCAAAAGACAGAGCCCTTTTAACACTCACCTCCCTCTCCCACATTGCTCATTCTACATTTTCTCTTTTCCTGCAAAGAAAATTCCTCGTAAGATAACAGAGACAATACAAAGAAGATAATTCCACTTCCAACCCAGAAATGCAATTTCTTCTTGTAATTATCTACATTTCTCAAGACTCAAATGACGCGAATGTTTTTTTGTTTTTTTTTGGAGACTCCGTTTTTCCTTCAATGTTATTCTGAGTTTTCATTAAGTTTCCCCTGATAAGAAGTACAATGACTGAGTACGCAAGTAGTGGGGTAGATGGGAGTGTTTTCGTGTTCAAAAGTGAAAAATAATTACAAGTCTAGATTTCTGGGGAGCTTTTCCTTGTCATACTTTTTTAATTAGAAACGCTCACAAATTGAATTACATGTGGTGCATTCAAACAGCTGTTGCTATAGGGAAAATAACAACTACTGTAGAGATACTTAGTTCAACTTAGTACAATTTCTGGTACTATTAATACATAAATATTATTTAAATCGTAAACTTAACAGACATATAAAATTGGGGGAAATTGAGGAAGTAAGTGAAAAAGGGGGTTTAAATTTAATTAATTTTGAATTGAAATGCAGGTTGATTATTATTGATAATCATAGATCAGGCTATGTATCATATTATGAAAATAATATGATAGACTCAATTTATTTTCTAAGTTATTAGTAAAATGTACATACATTTCAATACTAGTTGCATCAAAATTATAATTCTTCACTCACTTCTAAAATAATCCTAAAAATGTTATTTTACACAAAATGAAAATTTGCAAATTTGACTTTTTTCTGTCTCTATCGATTCATCTAAGAATCATCTCTGCAAGCTCTACTAATAATTATCTCAATACAACTTCTTATCAACCCCTGAATTTCAAACAATGTATAATTTCTCTGAAATTTTCTCCTCTGGTGTCTAAAACCTTTTGATTATAAATTTAATAAATTAAAATTTTTAACATTATTGCTTTAAAAACATATTTTAAATAATTTTATATCTAGATTTTCACTTCAGTATTTTATGGTTGGTTTAGTTATATCTGCTGACATAGTCTAGTATTCAAAAACTCGAATAGACAGGCTGATTCTCAAATGTTATACATGACCTTTTCTACTTGAATGAATAATATGCTCAAACTGTTTGCTCTATTCTTATTTGGGCATTAATAGCCTTTCATGGAATTTATGTTTTGACTAATTTTATGTTTTGCCTTTTTTTATATATTTTTTTTATTTTATATTTATGTTTTGTCTAATTTTCATTATTTTATCAACAGGTGTTGTTTCGTGCCGTGAAGTGTGTTTGCGGGAGTGTGCGGTTACAGTTCGGGAGTGCTCGTGAATTTTGAAAAATGCTGTTCACGGTATGGAAAAGGTGAGTTCGTCAAATCTACTACCACTCTATGAATTCTTACTCTATTCACACTATTCTTACCAAATCAATTCTAATTATTAAAATCATTGTAGAATGTAATATTCTCTATGCTCTAAAGATTTGAATTGTGAGAGTTGAATAGCAAAAAAATAAATTGCAGTCTTTAGTAATATTATCTAAATTCCCTATTAGTAGTTTTCGTTGTTCAGTGACAGATTATTCGCAATTTTTTCACATTAGATTCTTGATCATGATTGTATGCCTAACAGCTTACCAAAATAATTTGGAATTTTAAAGATTTTTGGCTTAAAATGTAAAAATTCCAAATTATATAATCTTTTTTCGGACTGTGATAGTGCTTTGTTTCAAATGAAAAAATTAATATTCTTTACCTGCAAAAGACTTATGATCGTGAATAAATTGATGTGCTTTAAGGTAAAATTTCAAGTGAAACAGCGACCTAACCAAAGATTTTGATCCTACTTTGAAATTTTGTGAAAAGTAGTTTTGGGCAATAGTCTGTTGTATTCACATTTACTGTAATTTAGTTAAATGAATGAATAAATAAAAAATAGGAAAAAATTGTTGGAAAGCAAGAGAAATTGGCGTCATCCAAACTTTCAACTTTGAAAAAGCCTAATCTTATTAAATTCTATTTTTTTAAATCTCGTTTGATCGATTGATCCTACTCAAAATCTACTCCAAAACATCTTCTCGTTACTATTCTAATCCTTTCAATACAACTCTCCACCTTTCTTTCATATTTTCCTTGTTGTTTTAGCTTTATAATTGTTTTACACCTTCTTCGTATCTTTCTCGTTATTCTCTATGCCTAATTTTCGCATCATCAGTATAGGTCCCTAACGCCTCCACCACAGAACAATTTAAGATCGCCAAACACTTATCTAGTTCCTAGATTCAGTAATTTATATGAGAAGAGATCTCTTTTCTATGTTCTCTCTAGGTTATTCAACATGCTTCCAATCAACATACGTGAATATTCAAAGAGTGATGTTATGTTTTATATAATCAACAATAATGTGATTATAAACTCAAGTATTGAATAATGGTAAAAAAATATATTTGTTATGTATCTGTTTTAATTTTTTTCTGGTAAAATTAAAAACAATTTTCTGATATATCACTGCCGCCAGCCAGAGCGACCATAATAATACTAAATTGTGTAAGATCCCTTATTCTTTATTTTCTTGTTTTTTTTATGTTGCTAATATTTTTCCTTGTCTTCCATTCTATTTATTTTTCTTGCCTATAACTTTCTAGTTTTCTTGTAACTCTGTTTTTTACTGTAATACTTTATTACTTTATATACTGTACCGTTTCTTATTTTTATAAGTAAATTCTTTTTTGATGTAATTATTAAAAAAAATTTGTTTTTGTTGTACCAATAATTATTTTGTATGGGCACCTACTGAAAAACCTGCCGGTTTAGTGGGACCCGTGATGTATTTTATTGAATAAAAATATTGATTGATTGGCATCGATCATCTTTCTCCTACCCATTGCTCAGCCACTACTCTCTGAACTTATCTCCTCTAAATGCTACTTTCTATTTACTTGACCTTTTCCTCACTCTTAGAATCATCCCACATTCTACCAACTTTCCCTTTTTGTTTTGTTAGCCCATCTTTCTCTCACCCGTCTTGTTAAGTCTCAAAGGCCGTATGGCACACCACCGCCATCCTTCCTTCGGGCCATGTTTTTCGGCTCTCACTCACTCTGTCTCTCTCGTACTACGCACAGCCCTACACCATGTCGCGTTGCCATGGTAACGGTCCACCCCGAACCGACGCCATATTGGACCCACCGCTGTCCCACAACTATTTTCTCCCTTCTTCACCGCAATCAATAATCCCCCTCTAGTGTACAGACTGACAGGACCAAAAAGGGAGGAAGAGAGAATATCAAAGAGAGAGATAGAGAGAGTCAATGCGATAGGGATGAGTGTGTAGAATGAGTGAGTAGGAAAAAAAAGAATTAAAAAGAGAGCCACCATAACTTTCAAATACCGGGTGGCGGTGATTTTGAATTGTCTCTCGGTCCCTCTCTTACAATCACTTCATTCACTTTCTTTCTCTCTCTTCTCTCTTCTTTCTCTTTCTCTTCCTCTCTCTCTTTCTTTTTCTCTCCCTCCTTTTATCTTTCTCACCCTTTTCCTCTTTCTCTTTCTGCTTTATCATTTTCTTCCTTTTTCGCTTTTTCTCTCAATTTCTCTCTCTTCCTCACTTTACCATCTCTCTCATTCTTTCCCTATCTCTCTGACTTTTTCTCTTGTTACACTATTTTCCTCTAAACTTTCTATACTATACTTACCATACTATATTTTCTTTACTTTCGCCACATAACCCTATACTTAGCCTACCATATTTATTTTGTAAGGAAAGAAAGATCCTGGAAGTAAACATTGGATTTAGATTCACGGAATTATTTCGAATGGAAGAAACTTCTAAGCAATATTAGGATAGGTAGATCATTAATGTTTAAATAAGATTAATTGTCAATTTTAAGCTGAAATACGTAAATCTTGATATAAAGTTATATCATAGTTCAGAGCCAAAATCATTGATATTATTACACATGAGAGTTTTTTCCATAGTTAAATGAGTTTTTTTAGATCCCATAATTGAAGGAGTAAAGTATGTAAGATGAAGCACGTTTAGTAGAATCAATAATATTTCCTATGGGTAGGATATTATACTTTTTTGATAAATTTTGTACTCTGAATAAACATATATAGACTAATAATTACGATGAAATTTCTACAATATGCAAATTAAACTAAATTACTGCATAGGCTCGGTTATTAGTTTGTCTATTCAAGAATCATAAATATAGTCTGCCCTACCTATCGAGAAGACGCTTTGCATGAAAATCTATCGAATCTTGGTTCTTGAAATACAATTTGATGCTATCATTTTTTTTTATTAATGAGTGATTTTACAACAAATTTCAAATTCAAGTTCACCAGATTTTACTGGACAGAGAATTGAATATTTTCATTGAGAATGAATTAAAGTTCACATAAATGATTGATGGCAGGGTTTTTGGGTAAATTAAAATCTTTGCACATTTAAGATTTGGAATTTTGGCCTTGAACCCAATACAACTAACTTAAGAATACTACTTCAAAGTTCAGTTGATTTATTCAATAATTTAAAATAACAAGAGTTCTTCCTGGAAATATGATTCATATATCTGATGAAAATAATTTTTTATGATTTAATTCGAAGAATAGCGTGACTGGACATTATTACAGTACGTTGTTAGTTCACAAGCCTTCGTGATTTTTTATCAGCTATATAGAGGATTCTGTCACTTTTCGCGCTCTGCAAAACTCTGTTGCCGAAACTTTGTACTTTGTTTAACCCCTGCTGTCGAAAGGGATGGATTTTCGAAGAGTGATGTACGACGTGTGCTGCTCTTTTTCACTCAGCGGATGCTCCGGGAACTAAGACAACCTCCAAAATAGACGGCCCGGGGGGCTGTTATTTTTAAAATATTGAGCGGACTTTCAACACATGGCAGATTGCTTTTTTCTCAAGCATTGAAAAGTCTCGTTGAAGGAAATGTTTATGGGAGTTTGGTAACTATTAGAAAGGATTGTCCATATTCCACTATAAACTCATATTTTAAAAAAAAATCCAGCGCAAAATCTTCAATTATAATAAAAATAAAATGATGATATTTGAATTAGCTGGGAGAAGAAAATTAGAAAAAAGACATTTAGAAAAAGACATCAGACAGACGGAATTACTGATAAACTGTGCTGTAGCTATTTATGGAATTAATGTCATTCATAACTATTTAGAGTAACTGATAATATTATTTTTAACTTGTTATCCTCTTTTAAAATATAACTTAGGTTTCTAGGAAGAACTCTAGTTACTCACGTTTATTTATTATGATAAATGGGATTTTCCAGAAGAATTCTTGAGTTTTTATGGATTCTGGAACCCTTTTTCTCGTTTTGCAAGTATTCGTGAGTTATCTATAGGGTTCTAAATCTGAAATCCCTAATTTCGGTTGGAATCAATAAATTCATATTAGATTCTACATTCAACTAGAATAAGAAGTATTTTTTTTAGGAAGATTATGTTCAACAAATCCTATAACACTATTGTTATGACATAACTTTTAAAAGTATTCATTAGTATTCTTACCTATTTCTTGTATCACTCTATTGATTAGTCCCACTCGCTATTTTTATAGTTTTATATCACTAATCTTTAGAACTTGTCAACATTATTATCACTTACCCAGTGGTTTGGAACAGATCTAAAACTTGATGTCCGTATTTCATAGCATCATGATACCATCATTCACGTCATCCTCACGTAACCTAACGCACAAGTCTCAGACTCAAGGTTCAACAGCAAGAGAAGAAACACTGTTGGGTGTTTAACAGAATAACTTTATAACTAATAAGCACAGTATGGAATGTACACAACTACAGAATGATTCTTTGTTTCATTTTGTGGTATGAATTTTGTTGTTGTATGACATAAAATATATGATATACATTGTTTAAGATTCTCAATAATGGTATAGGCCTACGTGATAAAATGGCGTCACATAATTTGTGAGGGAAGCACTGTACTTGGAATCTCACAAATTATCTCAAGACAAGCTCCACCACCTTAAGAGAAATAATTGCATATTTAAAAAATAAAATTCACATAATATTATTTTTCACTCACGGAAAGTATTTCAAGTACAACGCTCTTCATTCATAGAATAAACATCTCCTATAATAGTTCAATTATTCACTCTGTTATCGTTATCTTATGGGAAGAAAATAATAGCTGTCTCAATTATGTCGATCATGTCATGTCTTTTTTCTTTTATCTTTCAGCTATAAATCTCACTTGAAGCAGAGTGCATTTGTTGGTGCTGTAATTGTAATAGACAGCATTTCAAAGTCATTTTGATTACAAACCAAGTGTTTCTATATTGAATAAGAATAAAAAAATGTAATATTTCTTCTTCTCATTAGATCCTGGACCGAATAAATGACATATAAAACTTCCTCTTCTTTAGACGCGAGGCAAGATCAGGAGTTGACAAATCTCAAAAATAATAATTCTACAATTTTTCTCCATTTTCAAATGCATAAATGCAAAATATTACTTTCAACGCTACTGGACTATATACAGCAATCAGGTTCCTCATATTATCTTTGTGGAGGCATTCTTAACTTTCCAGGGATAATAGTTTATAATTTGTCTAGTCTCATATCCGACTCAAATGATTTATTCAAGTTGTACACTGGCAAGAAGAAAAGTTTTTTTTAATGTTTTCAAATTAATGGAATTTTTTTTAAACATAACTATCAGATTATAATGAGGGCCGAAATCAAGCTACGTGAAATTCAACACGTGGGCTAGTCTTCAAAGAACAGTTAAAAGTCTGCGAGTGGATATCAGTTTGAACTGTTGTCAAAAATGAATATCTATCATTTGAGCAAGACTAAACATTTTGATGCCCCATTTGATTCTATGAGATTTTCAACAACTGAAGCTGCTCTAATCAACAAAGCAATTTATATAGGATGTAATTTTTCAACCAAAATGTTGAATGTACACAATTTACGTTAAACCTAATTAATGACATTATTATCTCATCAGCCCTCTTCATACGAGGGATTATTGCATATAGCCATCCACAAAAATTGTCATCGTTTTTAGAAGTTTCTGACTAGGTTATCTTTTTTACTGAGTTCATCTCTAAATATTGAAAATATTGAGTGTTTCAGTGAGATCTGGAAATTGCTGTTCAAATTTAATAGATAATAGTATAGTTCATATAGTTCATATAGTTCAGTTTGAGAAAATCAGTTTATTCATTGACTATCATTCATTTACGCCTTATATACGATCCTTCTATAGGTTCATTGATCAAGCCAACCATGAAAAAAAATTCAAAATCTGAAGAAAGTATTGCCAATAGGTTACTTACTTCTTCATGTATTCTTGTGACAAAATATATCAAGTGTTGGTATGGTTCCATCTTCTTACCAGAAATAGGCTAAATTGAATTATGCGAAACACTCTTATGTGAAAATAAACACATTAAATATGTAGTAGTTATCTAAACATTCAAGTGATTTTACATAGTTTAATTTGCGTTTGATGGCCGCTCATAAAACATAAAAATGTAACCATAAAAAAATGCTCCAGTCATTTAAGGGCTACTCAGCTGTAAGACACTCGATTGGCTAAAAAGGTCAATAGTCTTATTCATTATTTGGGTCTTAGTGCGTAATTCTTATTTAAAAAAACTTTTTGTCAATTAAGTTATATTCTGATTTCCCTACAATATAGTGACTGTGTAAAGTGAGTGATCAACGCTTAGATAAAATACGTTTTATTTAATTAAGTAATTGCACACCTGGCTGCATTCTTATACTGAAAATCATTTTAGCCGCTCATAAAACATAAAAATGTAACCATAAAAAATGCTCCAGTCATGAATAAGACTACTCAGCTGTAAGACACTCGATTGGCTAAAAAGGTCAATAGCCTTAAAAACGAAAACAAGATTACATCAGTGGCAGATGTTCTGTGACTTGTTGAAGTTGTGTAAAAATGCCTGCCATTGATGTGGCCCACATTAATGATCCGTTTCGAGGTCAAGCAAAGGAAATGGTAAAAATTACAATAATAGACCACGGGAGACTTTTTTATAACAATAATTATTGCTTTATCGGGACTCCGATGATATTCTAGTGAGAGTTTCACTGGGAGATGAAGTAACTTAGAAAATTTCGGGAAGTTTTTGTGTTGTGATGGTCAATGCAAAGCGAATGCAGGGTATCTAATCTGTTTTTATCAAATATTTATTTGTAATACATACTTATTCAATTGATTATCTAGTTTTAGTGAGAAACTAAACGTTTTGATTCGTTCTCATTCATAATCATGATCATTTCTGTGAAATCGTTTTCAAATAAATAAGGAATATATTATTGTGATTCAAAAATTAAATCGAATAAATTAAGTAACTTCTTTGGATATATATTTTTTGATTAATTTTTGAACGCATCAGTCTTAAAAGTTAGTTTCAACTTTTGCAATCAAATTTTTTACAAACATTTGTGACCGATTACGCTATTATGCTATACTATTGACTGTATAGGTTCAATTGAGGGTTGCATAATAAAATTTTCTTAATTAGTGCACTTATGAATCAGTTCCATGCTAATACTGTTCATTCTCAATTTCATACAAGTTTTCTTGTATTTGGTATTTGTTATTTGAGATGATCCCCAGCTAGAGAAGAAACTAAATATTGTCAAATCCTATTTTTTCAATAAGCAACCATAGAATTGTGATTAGAAGATTCAAACTTTACGTAATCAAGTCACATTGTGTTTCTTTGAACCAAGGAATGATTCTAAAAATATGGTATTAGTTTCAGTAATATAGTCTCATAATATTATTTTCAAGTTTGTTTCTGCAGGAATAAAATTAAATTTTCCCAAGGTCATGTTGTTTTTGTTAAATTATGAAAAGGAACATATAATACTCGTACTATACGTCTAATTCTATTGTTTGATATTTATTCCATAACAATTTACCATGACTTGATTGAATGTGTTGCCTATTATTTAGATCGGTAGCCTACTATGCTGATTGTAATTATGAAAAAATTCATTCCTGGTAGAATGTTTCATGACGAACTGCGTTGTTAATATTAATTTTTCAAGTGAATTCAACTGCAAGTCGTTGAATTCACTTGAAAAGTTAAAAAAGGCATATTTCCAATGAACGTAGCTTTTCCATGAAAGTAAAGTGTCAGCGCACCTACCTTTTTTTGTGGGATGAACTCCATCACTCTTGCTCTTGAATATCATATCACAATATCTGCACTTATATCAATACTTTTCAGCAGTTTCACCTACAATGTATGTGTATCACCTTACCTAAGAGGTGAGATTAGAGCAACTGAAGTATCCAATGGGTCTTTTTCAAGATTTTACCTCAGAAAGATTAGAAAGCTCACCATTTTGAATGAAAACTACCCCCGTGAAAGGGTTGATTGTCATCAAAATTATTGTGAACTCTCCTATTGGCTCAATTGTAAACTTTCTCTTCTTCACCTTTTTGAAACTTTCTAAAAACAAAATGGTGGGCGATACCAGAGCCGGAAAGGTTCTTTAACAAGTGAAAAAAAATGTTTTCTCTTCACTTTTTAACCACTAGTAATTTCAAGATTGTACTCTTATGTCTCATTAATTGACAACATTCATTATCATTACCTCAATAACGATCAATTCATTTTTGTTGCCAATTGTAATTGCATGACAAATTCGTTTCGTAAAAAAAAATCAAGCACTAACACTGGAGTGAGTCAATAAGACTCAATAGATTTTGAAGAAACTTGAAGGAGCTTTCAAGTTTACCTTCCAGATAATCAGTCATAAACAGCACTTCACTACTTGGAGTTGTTTTCATTTTGAGCAGAATAGAAAATAATCATCAAATTTATATGAGTGAGTTGGACATTATCAACTTGAAATAGTAGGAAGATGTTTGCCTTGAAAGGCTTGTAATGTATTTTTAATAATGAGAGAAATAGATTGAAATTTTCTAATAAATTGATTTGAAATAAAGTACTCAAGACTTTTGCACTGAGTACTACTACACTTTACCTTTTGTAGTGTGAGATTTCTAGAATGACTTCGTGAAAAAAAGTTAACTCCTTAGTTGAATACGAGTATTCACGTTCAATATACAAGAATTCAATGCAATACTCGCTTTGTCAGACAAATTAATATTTGAATCGAAAAAAGTTGATCCTAGATCTCTATTGTATTATCGTATATATCATATTATCTCTGATCATTGTATCTCTAATTGAATATTCCTCACTTATGTATGACGAATAAATTTGAAATTCGCCATATGGGTTAAATTTTGGCATTGATTTCTGCCATTTTTCCAATAAATTGGGAACGTATTTGATTGAAGTCAATATAATTGAAGATAATTGAATAAATACTTTAACAATATAAATATCATGCAAAGAGAAACAAGGTTGCTAAATAAAGAGAATATTCATGCATGGCATTCACATAATATTTATTTCCAATAAAATCAATATATTCAATGCACTCATCTAGACAATATAGCCTACATCTACTGATTTATACTGTACATAATATTGGATAATGATTTACAGTTGAAATATTCATGCACATCAACCAGGAACGTAATTTATTCATTTATTGTATACTAAGCTACATTTGTGAAGAGAGTAGAATGGTGGCCATACAAATAGAATTATTGGGCAGATCATAAATATATTCCATAAAACTTTTTCAAATTCGTCCACTAATAACTTTTCTGGATCTCTTATAGAATTAGATTCTAATTAAGTTCAAAGAGCGATAAATATTGTGTCCAAAGTGCTTATTCAGATTATTTCTTACGTAATTAAGGAATATATAATTAGTTTTCTATTGTGGTTTATTATAAGTTGTTTAGTTTTTCACGTAATTAGTTTCTCCTTAAGTGAGTTTTTGAAATAGCTATAATTATAGCACATGTGTGACTGAAATTTATTGATCAAATAATTTCTCTAGTTATTGAGTCTCTTCAGTCTACTACATTGCAATATTATGTGAGGTGGAGATCTCATTGGTTACGCATATATCATAATAGGATTATACACTGTTTATTAAGATTATCTCCAGAAAAACGTATTATAACAAGTGATAATTATGAGATTGGTGAGCACCAATAGAATTACAGCATATCTAATTAAACGCAATTTGAAGAAGCTTCAATTATTTTATTGAGTTATGTAGATAACGAAAAATTTAGAAGTATTGGTTGAATCTATTTCGAGGCTTTAAATCTTGAGCATGCGAATATTTTCTAAAATATCATGATGCAAGTAACAACAGGATGTATGATGAGAAAATACTGAGATTACTCACCTTGAATTCGAAATGATAGGATAAATATTGAGGATAGTGGGATTTACAAAATTTGAATCGTTCATAAGGCGTTTCATTTTTCATGTACAAGTAAATAGTAATGATAGTAGTCGATCATAATCTTAACTTAGATAATAATGTGATTCAATGTAGTACTTTGAAGGTTTTGAGTATCAACAATTAGCAAAAACTGTCATGACTATACATTCAACATCAATAATTGTTAGCGCTCAAGAAACTGATTCCATTATAAATATGAGTTGGCTTATCAATTGAATTTTCAATAACTATTCATATTCATCTCACAGTAAAAATTTTCTGCATTTAGTATATCTGCTGTCTCATTATCAGTAAATAAATAGATGGATTTGATAGTTCACAAACATACTGCAAATTTCTAGTTAATAACTTCTCAACATCGAGCATCGAGTTTTATACTAAGGCGCGAAGAAATTGTTAAAGTATTTTTTTTTCAATATATAGAGGCCCAGTAGCTAGTGCAAAACACATATCAATTTGTAAATCAAAAATTGAAATAGAAAATGGAAAAAGCCATTACAATCATGGATCTGGAAAAATTAATATCACTTATCACAAGATTAATTAAACAGTATTACATAACAAACTATGAATTAAATGGATATATTTTATAGAAAAAATTAAAGTTACAATCCAAATTTAAATTTTGAAATATTTTTTTAATGCTTTTCCGATGAGCTTATTGTTAACCAAATAGAATTCCGATGTTTTCCAACTCTCCTATTTAGAAAACCTGAGACCAACTAAAATTAAGTTGAAGGTTTTTTAATGTATGCATAAAACTTAAACACATATCGAATGCCAACATAATTGTATTTCTATTTGTTAATATACCTGATATAGGTCAACTCTAGAAATATAATAGTTATTTCAATAAAATAAATAAATAGATTAAATGTTTGTTTACAAGCACACCATCAGTATCAATTATTGAAAATTAAGTTTCATTTTTAATATAATTAAGGTCATTAGTATCTCCTCATTACTTGGAAGAATTTGTTTCATAGAAACTTTATACGAACTAGTTGACCTATATTGTCGTACAATGGTCTTCCAAATCTGTTTAAAATACTTTTCTGAAATTAATGATTATTAGTGATTTTGAACCGGAAATAGCATTTAAAATAAGTGCTTTCCATGATTTTCCTTGGAGAACGTTTGTCCACTTGCTAGAGCGCTGGAGAGATATAAATGTTCGATACAGATGAACCATCAATTCGAAACAAATGCTCATTAATTTTATACGGATAACTCATAAATTTGATACAGATACGAATTAATTTGATACAGATGACTCAATTATTTGATACAGATGACTCAATTATTTGATACATATTATTTTTAATTTGATACAGATGACTCATGAATATGATACAGATGACTCAACAATTTGATGCAGGAGACTCATCATCAATTTGATACAGATGACTGATGCAGAGAGAGACATCCACTGCTGCCAAGAAGAAAAGTGAGCTCTCCTGTTACGTATACTGAAGGTATACCGGATAGCATTTTCACTCAGGATACATTCAGTATACGTACAGGTTAGTTCACAACAATCTCAGTAGAAGAGAAGATACGAAGAGTCCTGATGGAGTCCTTGGAAGATTCTGTGCCATATCCTGCAGATTATTCGAAAATATTTTACAATTTGTCGTAATAAGAATAATCAATTGAGAATGTAGCTCAATTTCAGAAATAGTTGAAATGGAAGAAATTTAAAACTTGATAAGTTTTGGACATTAAAAAGTTTTCTCACACTCTGAGTAGTTAGTTAACTGTGTAAAAGCTTTGATTCAGCTCAGTTTATATTATAAAAATCGCATACACGAAATGCCCCAAGATGAAATAAATCAAAAGGATTGAAAGGATTTCTCAGTTACCCTTATGTATTATTGTAGTCTCATTAGCAGTTGAAGTATCATATATTTTCCAATAATATCATGTACTGAGGTCATGCATGAACTAATATGATCGGTATTTGATCATGATTTCAAAAATAAATTAAAATTTTAAAGTATGAAAGTACCTTTTAAGCTTAAAGTATTTTTTCTATGAAATGCTCATCATTCTTTGACATCAGGTCATTGGCATTAATGCTGAGAAAGTAGATCATTAAAAAAATATTTTCAATTATATATTAATTTTATGAAAAAAAATGTGAGTATAATACTTTTTAGAAAATGTGTTCTATAAATACTAATAGTAATAATGTATAATAAACTTGACACTTTTGGCGTTATTCAAATGTTATATTATGGTTAATGTATTCTGTTAAGGTTACAGTCTAACTACAATGGTACTTTTGCACTTTGTACTTTATTAAGATCTGTATGTAAATTTGAGATTAATAAAGGCAAATTGTAATTGTGATAGTAATTTTGAATAATTTGTTGTTGTTATTTTGTAACAATTTTTAATTATAATAGTGTGAAATTTTTCACAACACAAGCAAGTGAAATTTTGCGGTTCATAATTTGAATAAACTGCTAGTTATAGAAAACTTGGAAAATTTGCAAAAAATAAAATGGAATGAGAAATATAAGAGATAGATAAGCTGCGTTCTCGTAGGTCCTGTTTGTAACGGTGACCGATTAGATTGGCCAGCAAAAAAGACACTGTTCTCTGCTGAAAATCACTTCCCGGTGGTTCGGAACCCACCTAAAACTGTAGGTCCAACTCATAAATCACAATCATCCAACTCATTACCCACGCACAGGTCTCAGACCTATGTGGGCTTCATCCTCAAAATGAAAAAAATAAAAAAAAATATCACCTTATTTTGTGGTTATCTCCTGGTTGTTTCTATGTTTAGGTTGAAGTCAACCATGCTAAGACTATATTTTTACAAGACATCTAAGACGTTCTGTGCTGTAGAATTTTTCATCATTAAATTACACCTTTCTGAAATGGAAATAAAAATATTTTTGAAAATATCTTCTACGAATGTGATCATTGACTGTTATTATTCGTTACAGTTCATATTTGGAAGATTTATTGCAATTAGCCTATCTTTGAAAGACTTTTTGCGAACCCGTTTTTCACTGTTATTTATCTATTGAGCTCGCAAAAATAGTCTATTATTTTATTTTTTATCATTTTTTCTCAATAAACTGTCTAATGGGCGTATTGAGATCATTCAAAACCAACTGGGGTTCATATTATTATTATTTTTTTTAAATGACTGTGACACTCATGTCACTTTCCACGTTTTTGTACCATAATATTCTCCTGAAAAATAGGATTGTAAGCTACTGCCACCCCTGAAAATAATTGTAAACCTTCCTTAACAATATATTATTGTTGAATCACAAACTAGAAGACTGTCCAAAATTTCGTAAAAAAGCGGCTTTCAACCCACTTCTATTGTTTGTAATTTTTAGAACGTATACCTTGAACACAAAGGGTTAAACAATGCGGGTATAACGACTCTATACCGATCACGCTTCCTCCTAACACAACACAGTAATTTATCAGGGGAATAAAGGGGTAGTTTTTCAACCCTTTTCATAAAGAACCGATGGACATTTATTGCATCCTTCGGTTTTAGTGAAGGGTTTCAACAAAAAAAAAGGTAAAGGGTTGTACGCCTTTTAAACAAGTCAAGGTCATGCAATGGTTGCGTAGAGGGACCCAGCTCAACTTATTGTACTGTTTGAATAGATGGTCATTTCCTAGAAGAGTGTAGGCTACAGATCGTAATTCTCCAGAGAAGGTCAAGCGTTGAACTTTATTTAGCCAGCAAAAACGTGCGCGAGCCGTTTGGGAGAGTTCCAAGCTGAACTCATTGAATAGAAAAATATGTTATTTGAAATGAGGAAAGGTGAAAGCTATGAAAAGAGTTGGAATTTTTTTATTAACTATTGAAATTTTATGACTAATTAAATTCAAATCTTATCTGATCCATATATGGCTTATCCAGTTTTGGGCAGCTTGCTGCTTCCTATGAATCAGGCTATTTGATTATCTGACACGAACAAATTCAGCAATTAACTAATTAATTTAATATTATTCTTTATTCATCCACATTTCCAGTTCAATTTGAAGTCGCTTTGAATAATTTATAAGTTAGCCTGCTATTTATTACAGTTTTCTGATCCATCAGGATACAACATTTATTATGGAACGATTCTATTGTATATAATGATCATGTCATCACAATTGCCAATGATGCATTATAGTCCCTTTGTAGCTGACTGAAAATACTATTTCATCAATACTCTGATCGGTTGATGATTGTTGTTCGTTTTCATTGTTGAGATCACATAATTCAATTTTATGATTTCTATTCTGATTATTGTTATCCTATATTATTCTCCAACTCTAACAGCCTTGATGGCTCATTGTGACAAAATTTAGGATTATTTCAATGTGCTCCCACGATAGAAACCCTCATGATGACAGAAGCAAACAGCTTTCAATCGCATAGTCTCTACTAACATTTATGGATGATAAACAATCATGTCCTAAAAAAGTACATTACTTCCCCATTTGGCGTAAAATAGTACGCTATTGCATCAATATTAGAAGAGGATCTGTTCAAATTGTAGTCATTAATTAGAACAGCTGTCCATGAGTATTATGGAAGTCGTAAATGTCATCAAAGGATGAATCAATTCCTGATAATGAAATTTTATAGTTAATTTATGGCCACATCAAAAATTGAAATATGCCAGTAGCAGTAACCAGAGGTAAACTAAGACAATAGGACATGAAACTCAATTTATTATCCTTACATTTATCGAAGGTACATATAGTCTTGAATAATTTGTATTTGGTAATATATGAGTCAATATAATATGAGCATGACAGTACAATGTAAGTTGAGAATGTTAGTTAATAATAATAGATTATAATGTGAAGGATAATAATCCAGTCTAGTTAATCTAGTAGTTCATAATGTAAACTTAACATAGACCATCTTGGTTCCAAAGTGAATATGATTAAAAAATTGATTTCGTGGAAAATTACATGAATAAACGTACAATAGTTATTTATGTATTAAGAGCGTGAAGCGCGACTTTATCGCTCGAGCCAAAACATTTACTGCGTGACGCACAGCGGAGCGCAGTAATTTTGCGAGAGCGATAAAGAAGCTTCACGCGCGAAATACATACAATATTTTTCCTACAACTGCAGTTCTGGATTCCAACACAATAAAAGTTTGAAGTTTGTAACATCACAGACCGTGCGCGGATTTGGTTAGCGTTCGACTTTTTTGAGGTTATGTGAATTTTACGGATTCCATGATCCACCAATGAGAAGGCATCAAAATCAAAACAGAAGCATAAAGAAAACAGCTGGCGAGCGTAAAGTACTTTACTGCTTGCGGAGCAGAAAAGAGATATTTTACAATTAGTTTTCAGTACGTAAAGAACTACTTTAAGAGCAGTTGTAGGAAAATATAATTAACACACATATAGGGCTACTAAAAATTGTTGAAGAAAAGTGATTATCTTGTTATTTTTTATTCTATGTTGATTCCGCTTCTCAATTATTATTGATAACATATAAATACGCCAGACTGAAAATATTTCGTCGTTTATTTTTTTATGATTGGCTTTGACAGTCTTTATCTCTGTCTCGTACATTTGTTATTTAGTCGTATACATTTTTTGACACTAATTGGTAGTAAACGATTATAGTTTTCTAATTTATTAAATGATTTACTTTTACTGAGTCAATTTCAAAAAACGAATAGTCCTGAATGGCATTTTAATGTTCTTTTGAACAATGAATGAGGAAGAAATGAATGAATACTCTCATCAAAATACTATAATAACCTTCAAGCAGTTATTTCAAATTCCAATGGGCCTCATGATTTGTTTTGAAGAGGAAAACCAGTAGCCCAGTGGTCTCGTAAGTCGATGTCTTATTGACGTTAAGGTCATTGCTAAGTTTATTATGTTTTTTATTGGCTGTTAGCTTCTGTAGGGGCGGTGTTGTTAACCAGGTCGTAAAGCAAACAAATGTTTGATGCCATCATAAACTGAAGAACACTCCAGCTTTCTTTTACCTTTTATTCTTTTTTCTTCGTCTTCTTTGTTCTGTCTTGTCTTGCTCCTCTCACGTTGATCAATGTCTCACTTTCATTAGGTCACCTGTAAGAACAGAGCGCAAGGGTACAAGGACACTCAATTTTTATCGAAACTCTTATAAGACTGAATGGTTAATCATCCATACCATAACATCGATCTAATTAATCATCAGCATTTGTGTATATCTTGTAGCGATGGAGGAATGTTTATGCATAGAAATAGAGCTATCAAATATTTAATACTTGTAAATCTAGTAGCAGTCTATCTTGCATCCATTACTGTGGAGTAATAATAATATCAATGTGAGATAAAAAAATTTGGTCTAGAATAACAGTTGATTTCTACGGCGATTATTAGTCAACTCTAATATTTTTCTTGAAAAAGTAGCCCTATTGCATTCTCAACCCTTAATTAAAAAACGCATTGTTTTATTGTTTATTGTTTGAATTTAATGAATTTAGTTTGTATGAAATACTGATGAATTTTCATCTAAATTTCTTATTATTGAAAATTGATATTATTGATTTTAACTCTAATTATAACTCTAATATTTTCTAATAGGATAATAATATCTACTCTTATTCTATTATTCTCAACTATTGATGAATAGATTGAAGAATCGGAAATTTTAAATAATGATTAATATTCTCTATGTTATTGTTTGTAGTGTAATTTTCCGCTTCAACTATTAGCCTAGCTCCAATTTATGGCTCTGAATGACTTATTCGTGATACACTAGTTTCTATCTAAAAACCCTGCTATTTATTTTGGCTAGGCCTAGCCTATAGCATAGTAAATTGAGTTATTAAATTTTTTTTCCAAAATATTGGCTTTCTGACTATAACTACATTATATATTGAGAGTTAGAAAGAGTAACAGTTATAAGAGATAACCTTTTCAGTTCATAACAGAATAATAATCATATTCACTTTTTAATATTGCTCGTTAGTTGTAAGTTTCCTTCAATATACTTATTGTTAAATGATACTCAATCATAATTTCAATTCTCTATTTAATACCATTTTTCTCATAAACAAGCTTGATAGTCATAAAAACTGGATCAGAATAAATTATAATTCTTTGTGTACAGTCCTTTTTAAACCCATCAACGCAATTCTTTGTGTAACATTACATTGTCATGGGCTGTGAGTTTCCCTTCGACAGACGTAATGGATAATAATACTCACGACTCTATACTCAAATTCTTTTTTTCAAATTCCATTTCTCTTATAACAAATCTTAATAGTCTTGGATCCTTGATCAAAATCAATTATAATTTTTTGTATTACATTATCAAAAGCATAGGCATTCAGGCTCGTGTAAATCAATTAATAGGTCTACATATTTCTTAGGAGCTCAACATCCACCACAACGTGAATGAGAGAGTAAGATGAATATTTGAGTGGAATGCTGTGAAGGCATCCCATGAAGTCTCTATTCCCCATAAGGGTTGGGGAAAAATCAATGGAACTTGAATGTCGTCACAGAGAGTTCAGGGGGAAACGTGTGGAGGGGAACATTTTATTTGCAAAACGCCATCATTTTAAAAAGCCCCCTCCTGCTCAGCTTCCTGTACCCCGAAATCCACCCCTTCCTGTACCCCGAATTTACCCCCCCCCCTGTACTCTCAACCCTGTTTGGAGCCAGAGCTACAATCTCTTTCCAGCTCTGTATTCCTCTCAGCTTTGAATTCATTTCCCCCACCACTAGGCTTGCAATTCCTCCCCTCTTCGATCTCAGCAAGGGTTGAACCCCTTTCAGGGTTGCTACCCCTACTATCATCCCCTCATGCTCGAGCCCTGCCACAGCTCATCAATACCCATGGAATTTCTTCCCCCACCAACGCTGAGCTTTAGCCCGGGATATCCCCCTTCAGTTCCCTCCTTTCCCCAAATTCATCACGCCTTTGCTTTCCCCACTTCCCACATTGACAATGATCTGGAATCAGAGGCTTAAGCGGAATCAGTGATTCACATACCACAATTGTTATGAATTATATCAAAATAACACAAATAGCGTGAAATTTTGAATGTAGGATCTCTTTAAAATTTAAAGCAATGTCAGCCGTGGAAATTCAATGTTGAACGAAATAAATTTTGACACATACTCGTATTCGATAAATTGAATAAGTGTATAAGAGTGTTATCAAAAAAGGAAATTTGTCACTTCTTCGGAGATAATGGCGGATTAGTATCATCCAGTAACTTTTTATCATACAAAATGATCTAAAGAGGTAACTAACTAAGTTAAATATACTCAGAAAACCCTGAGCCGCTTAGACATCCATTCGAAAGACACAGGCTGCGTTAGGCTCATCAACGGATTAGACTAATGTTAGGAAATCCAATAAAATGTTTCAAGTTTTTATAATAAATGTCAGATAATTTCAACGGATACTAACTTATCTCACCTCTACTCTTTCACTTTCTTTGTCTTGGGTGTAGCCTACGTGTAATGATTCAACAGTGCTGAAGAAACTATGGTTTTTCATTACAATTATCAAAGCTTAAAATACAGTACATAATATCATTGATAACTTTCCACACAAGCAATACTTCTGGTGTAAACAACCGTGATTAAAATCGGGAAACCAATATCTAAAATCCAAATTTCACCTATTGATAACGTCAATATTATCAATAAATAGTTTTATTTGAATTTCTGGATGTGGTTAGTAGTTAGTAGCTTGATAATAAGGCTGAGTCATATTATTGTTTTCAGTGAAATAAGGCAATGAATGTATTGTAGTGGAATTATTTCAATGTAGCTGTATCAAATCAGTTCTATCAGAGGTTATCTATTGAGCTTTTTAATGCTCTAACGTGTAAACAACCCACTTTATCAACGTCTGATGTGACCTCCGAAATATTAGCGCATTTGAATCGAACTATTTTTTGTAAATAACTGAATTTAATTTGATGATACGGAAGGTTTATAAGCTATCTATCACCTTAGTAGCTTATAATCATGATAACAAACTGAGTTTCGTATTGGAAATGTCTATTCATTGTAATGTTTCAATTATTTGAAGTCTTATCAAGACGTTATAGGCCCGATCCAAAGCATAAATTAAATTCAAAATTTTTTATGTAGGACAAGATGAATTATCTAAATGTGGATAGGTGAATATTTTTGTCATAAAATGCCGGAAAATGCGTAATTATTGCCTAAACACTTTTTGTTCTTGAATTACTTGGTTATGATGAATATGAAACAGACAGAAACAAAATATTTACCGTAGGCTAATTGAATGCATCAATCGTATCACATGTATAAATAACAGTGTATCATAGCAATACCATATAATATTTGCATTCATCAATATAGTCGTGAACTTGAAGCATATGTTTTGCTATCATTGTCAAAGTTGATGTTCATCCTTTTAAAAAAGGTCTTCCTACATTTCCACTCAACTTTGGCTGGCTTCCACACTTCACAAACTTTTACATACAACAATAATCAACTCCAATTTGAATCAGCGAAGAGCGTCTATAACTACGCTACTAATAATCTCCTATCTCATGTCTATGAAACATTGTTCATCACTTCTATATCAATGAAAAGACTATCAATTCCAGTCAGAAATGGAGCCTATTAAAAAAATATTTATCAAGATATTTTGGCATTATTAGTAAATGAGCTCAATTAAAACTGATTTCAGTTCACATAATTATTTGGCTAAGACTAGCAGGTAGTTTACTCCATGCTTTCTTCAGAAACAAATATTGTAGGATTTGAGCATAATAGAATAAAGAATACATGAATGTTTTCAATTTTACATAACATTTTTTATCAGGCCTATTCATACAAAACAAAGGCTTCAATAATCATGATATCATTTATATTTGAATGTTGAGGGGAACTAACAGGTTGTTCATCAGGATAGTATTCTAACACAATCAGAATCCGGTAAGTCTCAATTAGAACCCGGTTACATTAACACAAAATCGAAATATCCACCAGTTCATGTGTTATCACTATAAGTGATAGTGCTTTCGTCCGGTTCTAGGCAATTTCAAAACTATGTCAATTCGGTGATTTGGTTAGTATACAATAGTCAGAAAGGTAACAGGTAAGTTCAATCGTTTATTTAAAATACCTTTCGACAAATATTATTATTACTTACTCGGTTGAAGGTACGACGGTGACCGCAGGTTGTGTTTGCTGAGATGTGGAACAGTGCCTGGCCTCTCGGAGAGACGATATGCTCTTTGCTCGGATGGCGGAGAGTGAATGCGCTCTCTTCAGTCGAGGAGAGCGTCTCCAGGCGTCGGCTATGGCGTCTCTCGGACGGCACCGGCGCTCCCTCCATATCAAAATTGTGACGCCAATGTGAAGGGGGCGTGGCCAGTGGTGATTATAAAACCTCTCCCTCCCGCCGCCACGACGCGCTTAGCACGCCTGACAGTCGCGTTGGAATAATGTTCTCTCTCTTTGATCTGTCTCTCTTCAACACCACCTTTCTTCTCCACACAGTTACAGATTTTCTGTCCTTTAATAATTCTTCTTTCTCTCTCACACAGTCCAACTCACTCCCCTCTGTCATTCAATCTCTCTCACAAACGACCTTTCTTTCATTCTAACGTTCTCCCTCTCTCTTAAACTCCGTGGAAAAGAGAGATTTTCTCTCTTTATCACCATCCCATCATCATTCTTTCTCTTTCTTATTCATACAGATAAACCTGTCACTAATCAGCTCTTCTCTCGTATCCCGTAGTAGAGAGTAATTTTCTTTCCTTATCTCCCTTTTATCATCATTCCTCCTCTGTCTTCTCCATACAGATTAACCTACCTTTTCTTGTCTACTTCCTTTCTCTTTCTTGAATTTTGTGAAAGAGAGTGATTCTTACTCCTTATCTCTCTCCTATCTTTCTTTCTATCATCCCTCTTCCTTCTTCATGTAGGTAGAGATGGACTTGTCCTTGTCTGAAACCTCCTTCTCTTTCTTAAATCCTGTGGAAGGTGGTAGTTCTCTTCCTAATCTTTACTAACACCATCCTTCCTCTTTTTTCTTTATTTAGGTGCAAATATACCTCCCTATAGTTTTTCACCTCTCTCTTCTCCCATTTCATCTCTCTTTTCCATCTCTTTCCTCCTCATCCAAGTCTTGATTGTTCCATCCTTGCTAACTTCCTAACCACCAAATTTACTATTGTCATCTCTTTTTCCACATCTTGGGATAGTTAAGTCTGTCTTTTTCTTCTCTCTCTCGCTCTCTCTCACACACACACACACACTCTCTCTTATAGGTCAAGTGTAAGAGAGGGACACCGTCCCTAACTTCGCCTTTCCATGCAAATGTATCACAAAGTTTCTTATATACAGTACCATATTAATATCATTTTCAGTCATAATTTCATGTTTGTATATGGATAAACCATTTATGTAATAAGTAACTGATAATTTTTTATGTAATAATACTTGGCGATGCCTAAATGTTGTATTTTATACTAGTAACTGTCGAATTATTATTTGTATGAATAAAGCAATCAATCAATCAACCAATCTCTCTCTATCAAATCCAATGGAAAAAAGTGATTTTACTCTTTATAAATGTTTTTATCCTCATGCAAGGATTGATAATTTTTTCCTTGTTTGGGTGCTACCTTCTATCTACAATAAATACTACCTCTACCTCTCCTTCTTGCTTGTTCATTGATAATATTGCTCTTTTTTATCCTCCTATCATCCCTGAAAAGACTTTTCCTCTTTCTTCTCCATGCAGGGACTGATAATTCTGTCCTTACTTAGTATCTCTAAACCCCCACAGTTGTCTCTTTCCTCCTCATGTGATCTCAGGTAATTGTCTCTTTTTTTGCCAAACTCAAACCCTCCCTGCTCCTTTATTCGTGATTATCCATCATACTGCCTCTTCTTATCATGCAAAAATTGATAATTCTGTCCTTGCTTGATATTTCCTTTCGTCACAAAGTCTCTTCCCTTCTATTTATTTATTTATTTATTCATTTAACTAGCATACAATAAATGTGAATACAACAGGCTACTGCCCAAAACTGCTTTTCACAAAATTTTAAAGTAGGATCAAAATCTTAGGTTAGGTCGCTGTTTCACTTGAAATTTCACTTTGAAGCACAATAATTATTCACAATCACAAGTCTTTTGCAGATAAAGAATATTAATTTTTTTATTTGAAGAAACACTAACGCAGTCTGAAAAAAGATAATTTGGAATTTTGACATTAATTTATAAGCCAAAAATCTTCACTAGCTGCACTCATTACCATAGTTACATCTCACAAGATAATTAATAATTCCTTTTTAATATCACTCCTTTCATATTCCTCTACCCACAGTTACTCATCATACTGTCTTTCTCCATCTCAAGCAAGGACTCTGTCCCTCCTAGTTACTCTCACAATCTTCGTGTTTCATTATCCATAATTCTTCACTTATTCCATCTTTCTTCTTCTCATCCTCGACTTTGTAATTCCATCCTTCTTGAAATTTTATCTTCGTAGCCCATAACTCTAGAATTTTCATCCCTTTTCTTCCTCTTGGCATCTTGAGATAGATAATTCTATCTCTTCTTGTATACTAACTCACACTCTCATATTCCTCTCCCGTTAAGTTCTATAGTTCTTGCTCTATTAAAGTTTAGGGTTGAATGGTAGAGAGGACCAAAACTCCAAGCTTCGCCCTTAATGAATGCAATTAATAAATGAATGAATTAATCTGTTATTTGTTTCTACTCTATGTTGAAATGGAAAACACTGTATTCGCTTCGTAATGCAAACCTTTCTATCTCAGTTTCCACTCTCTTAGTCTAGTCACGGGAGGCGAGAAAAGGGCCATCGTGAGAAGTATTACTAGCCCAGCAAATTTTTCGCGCAATGTTTATGGGATCTTAGAGGATCTAAACTCAAAACGTTCATCTCCTATCCCTGGTGTGTATCACAGACTGCCCTAAAAAAACAGAAATTCCAATCTTTCAATCTTTTCAATCTTTTATAATTTATGTCCAAACTGAGCATCATAAGAAAGTAATAATTTTCAAATTTTTTAGTACACTATTCTACAAGAGAATGATACCATTTTTATCCTCCTAGGCGATAATGTGTCACAAGTTTCACCTATTCAAAATCTAGGTAAATTTTACAAAAAACTAAAAACATGAGGTTTTGACAAGTTTTGATTTTTATATTTTGAGAATAATCAATCGTACATTCATAACTCGGAATCCCCCTGAGGATAATTTAGTTCTCTACAATTTAGAATCAATTTCACCTTTTTATCTTCAGTAGTTTTTGAGGCACGTTTGTACAAAAGCTTTTGTGCATACCAAACCAAAGCATGCTAAAATTCAAGTGAGGATCTGAGCTAAAAAGTTCTAAATAAATACATCAAGATTATTTCCATTGGAATATACTGGTTTCAAGACTCTAGAGTCTAGACTATCAGAAACCCCTCCAAATATGATCAATTTCTTCAGGGGTACCCAATAACGCGCCTTTTATTGTTCATATCCTTCCAGGCTCTTAACTTGTGTAAAAATGATTGAATCTCATTCTTAGCTCATTGAGGCGGTTTCAGTTCATAAAAACCCTAAATTAGCAAAAGTTGAAAGCGGAATTTTAGTGGCAGCCGTTAATACACACCGGGAATAGACGGTCAACTTTTCGGATTTAGATCACCTGATACCCCATAAACATTGCGCAAAATATTCTCTGGATTACTTATTTTTTCCCGCGTCAAACCTCTAGTGACTTGACTAATAGACTACCAAACATTACTTTTCTCTTTATCCCTCATTTATCTGTTCCATTTCATTATTTAGCTTCTCATATGCTTTCTTTCTTTCTTACCAATTGAATGAAGTTCTCTCTTCCAATTAATTTTTCACATGCTCTTGCGTGAGAGTGCTCTTTCTTTCTACTATCTCTGACTCTCACCCTCTCTCTTTTCCACCCTATTACTATTCTGCGCAACAACACTTTAATATCAATAATATCAACTAATACAAGAATACAATGTGAAAAGAAGCTAGAAGATTTTTTATTTTTCTCTCAAATGAGGTAAGCCTGTCTGATTCTTATTACATCTCCCTTTATTCGCTTTATTCTCTGGTATTATTAACGTTCTTCTCATTCTATTCTTTCCCATTTTCTTCCTCGTCCATTTCTATTGCTTTAAGAGTCTCAATTTGTTTCTCCTCTTCTTACTCTTCTTCTTTTCTCTATTTCTTGTTCGGGTTCCAACCCATATTTGAGTGTCCTTATATTTAATATAGGCATTATTTCATTTTTTATGAGTTCTTTATTAATATTCTTTACGCCAAGAAAAATGCCTGCCTAGAACGGCTGAGAAGTATAAATTACAATGTAATAAGAATTCTCACTGCATAACTCTGCATATTTATTGTACTTTTATTTTTTTTCGGAGGATGGACCCCACATAGGTCTGAAACCTGTATGCAAGGATGATGGTAATTGATGAGATGGACCTACAGTTTTAGATGGGTTCCGAACCACTGGGAAGTGATTTTACAGCATCATAGAACAGAGTCTTTTTTGCTGGCCAATCCAATCGCTCACCCTTACTAAGAGCGCCCTGGAGTTCCGTAGCTTAGCCTATCTCTGATTGAACATACCTGCTACGGCACTCAGCTATCACTTCCCTAATACATTATTTACATACAATACATAGCTACATTCTGTAGCCTACTTAACTGTAACATACTGTACAGTATTGCATTGTTCTGTTTTGAACTCTGCGATACAATACAGTTGTTAATATTATTCAATCTGTAGTTGTACGTTGTAATGTACTACAATACGGAAGTTCCCCGAACCCTTCATTTGAAAGGGAGAGTCATAATTTATCATATATCATTATTATTGTGAGACGACACATTGAAGATACTTTTAGGTGCCCATATGAAGTTGATTTAATCGTCGAGTTTTGAGTTGTCAATTGAAATTACGAGATTCGATGTGAATAAGGCCTGTGACAAGTAGGAGCGTTTTTATCTTAAGTGGTTTCCTGGGTCCGAACTCTCCCCCTATTGGCGATGACTCAAGTTCTCAAGCACTAAATAGATATTGATTTTACCCATAACGTGCGTTAAAATGATAGGAATTATGTCTAGAAACTCTCAATATGTAGTTTTAGAGAGGTTAGTTTTCAAACATTTTCCCGGGGGAGGACACCCGTACCCCTCTATGAACGAAAAAGTCATCTACTGTATTTCCTCAAACTTTTTAGAGGTTATCTTTTGATCTTCTTGAGACTTTGAGGTACAGGCCTACCGTATACTACTGCAAAGGTAGACTATCGCCTATAAGCATAGGCTTATTGGGAACTGTAACTCAGTTGTAGCAGCCTACTATATTAATTTGAATTCGCTTCATTTTTATTTTGTGAAATACATACACAAGACATATTTACAGTGTAATGAGTGGGAAAAGTTCTTCCAATAATTAATTATTGGTTGAGTTTGCAGAAAGTCATAGAGTTATTTAGATTTCAATATTTTTCGGTTTATTCCATTGATTGGGACATTTATTTCGGTCTGCCCACTGCTCACGGACCTGGCTACGTCTATGCATTGGCTTAGAAACTTATTAATCCTCACTCTCAACTATTTTCTTCATTGTCCAATAAAATGATGAACGTGGAAGTAATTTTTAGTGAACGAGAAAAATAATAAAGGCCTGGTTGAAAGGAAAGAAGGAAATTTCAATCAAGTTTCAATCATTAAAAAACGCAAAATAAAAATAGTTAATAATTAGTCTATTATGGGATGGGAGACCCAGCTCAGAAAAGCTTTCACAGACTGCCACTACGTCTGCCATTAACATCAATTATTTGGAAAATTAAGAATTTCAAGTCAGAGTAGACTGGAAACGACATTACGGGAGAATGAATGGTAGCTGGATAGTCCAAAAAGGTAAGAAATGAAAAGTTGAAATTATGTTCCTGGATTTCTTGTTCCACGACAAACTGCGTTGTTAATATTAACTATTCATGTGAATTCAACGTCTTGCAGTCAATTTGAAGAAACAACAAAAGCAGAAACTACCTTCATCAAAATTGACTGCAAGTCGTTGAATTAACCGAAAAAGTTCATTGATATTATGCTGAGGCCTATAACTTTTTATGACATGACAAGGTGATTTTATTCGTGTATCAAATGTGTGTAGAACATTATTATAAGGATGTCAATTATTTATGTATTTTGATTACTTGTATTTTCACATAAAACTTTTTCCCTAAGCTCTATAATTTGGATCACATAAGTGTTGACAAAGAGAACTGTTGCATTTCCTGCTTCCAGTGATTGGCACCTGCTAACTGTACCTCCAGACTAAAACTGTGAATTCAAAACAAAACAGACACACGGACGAACAGCTGATCGAAAGCAGCCGAATTTATTTCCCGACCGTGTAGTCACCTCCCATTCATCTAAGTCCCGCCTCCTTTTAGGCCATAACTCTCACCCACGTCTCACGTCACACTGTAAAGGAATTATGGACGACACAAAGTACGGCAACTGGCGCATTCTAGCGGCGAATGTCGATAGCACAACTGTAATGTTTTGTTGTTCTCTTGAGCTGGCACTATGAAGTACCATTACCTACCCAATTCTGTTTTCTATTGACCATTCATGTTAAGTAGTGTGTTACAAGGTTGAAGTGTTCTGGAAGGTCACCTATATTCCCATTTACGTTATATGAGAGCCTACGAATTATTGAATAGCCTATTATATATATAGGGAATATCTAATTAAGATGTAAATATGTAAATAGTCTTGCTTGCCATGATTAACAAATGATGTCCTTTAGAGAGAATTTAAGTTGGAGACAGTAGATTTTTTCACGTTGTTTTTGAAGGAAATGACAATTTACCTAACTGCCAAATTCCACTTTGAGGAATTCAAGATTTATGAATTAGGATTATTGACGGGGAATTTAGTTCAATTGGACTGTAGTTTACTGTAAAAGAATTTGTCGATTGTATTGAGACAAAATATAACTGATAAATATGGATAGCTGTTATAAAACTATCAACTACTATACTGTTCTATCAACCACAAGAAAAGAGTCAATAATTTTTATGAAGAAAAGCATGAGTTTTAGTAACTTATGGCAATATGGAGTTATATAGTTATAGAGTAACTTGTGGAAAAAAATTTAGGAAAAATCAACCACAAGAAAAGAGTCAATAATTTTTATGAAGAAAAGCATGAGTTTTAGTAACTTATGGCAATATGGAGTTATATAGTTATAGAGTAACTTGTGGAAAAAAATTTAGGAAAAATTATCAGAACATTTCACATTTCGAATTATATGTGAAAGCGTTTCTAGTGATCTGGAAAAGGAAATGGAACATTCTCTAGAGAGAATTTGAGTTAGAAGCTTTGTAAAATAATATTTTTAATTTAGTTTTGAAATTAGAAAATGAGTTACAGCTAGAAGTTTGAATGAAAAGCTAGGCTAATTGAATCAGGTTGGATCATTAGGTTGCATTTACTAGAAGGGTAAAGAAGGCATAATTTAAATAAGTGTTAAGTCTATGAGCACTGAGTTCACTTGGAAGTGTAGACGTAGACCATGAGTTAAGAAATGTAAGAAAATTAAAGCTGATCTTCAATATTTCTTTTGATGGAATCAGAAAAAAATTACACCCAGATCTAGGTTATTCAGTTTTCAAATACACCACATAGTATTTCAACGCGGAAAAAGTCAACCCATTGTATTCTTACAGAAATCTATTCTTTTTTTTTTAATTTGGATGTAGCCTAATTAAAGAGCTTTCATCGTGGGCTGTAGAAAATCAAATTTTCGTATTGGCCATTACCCTTGTCATAGTCCGAATAATTATGAACCACTTTAGAAATAGGGCCAATCGAATTTGTTGAAAACTGGATTGATAGAACTGTTTAGGTGGGAGTATGGGAATATTAATTGAAGTAATGTTTTTGAAGAAGCTGTTGGAGAAAAGGAATATTTAAAAATAGAGAAGGAGTTAGGAAATTAAGCAGTAGCTTGTGTAGCTTTAGTTGAGCTTGGGAACGTTTTTATGAATCCAATGATGTAGTCTATGGGCTGTGCTACATATTTCATTTACATCATGGTCTCCTTCGTGGAGCTAGCTATAAATAAGACAATAGCTCAAACAGAATATAAATAGCCAATAATAGGCAGACTTCAAATGGGAATGAACCATTCGCTCCATTCCTCCATTTCAGTTTTAACTGGCTGCCCGATGGCTTCGATTCACTAAAAGATGCAGCCTATAAAATTATAAAGCTATAAGATCACTACTCTATTCAATGAGGTTGTATTGTTTCTTGTAAAGAATAACGATTTTGTAAACATCCTAAATGAGTTTAGAAAATACATTGACAAGCACTTTCCAAGATGAGAATCTATTGAAATGCATCAATTAGGTCTTATATTATTTTGAAGTGTGAAATTGACTGAATTATCTGATAACGTCTACAAAAGGCATTTCAATACAACGACGTGATCTAATGTGTTTCGATACATATTCGAAAACTGTGATAGTAATTCTTCGAAATGTATTGAATAAGTTCTGTGAAAAATATTAAGCTTTCTCGAAGCGTTTTTATATGACGCCCTCCTGCAATTTGGATTACGGCATATTGAAAATTGCTTTATAGTTTTATCGTAAAAACTCTATTGTGAGCACAATAAAAAAACAAACAATAAGGATCGCTCTGTTTGGAAAAGAGACACTTTTAAGACCTTTTGTTCTTGAAAGAACCTTAGAGCCTTGCTGCCCAGTGGCGGATTTACGTGGGGGGCTTTCGGGCTGAAGCCCCCCCAAAACCTCCAGAGTGTGAATTTTTTCCAATATAATCAGTTTGAAGCTCGTAAAATATTCATTATAGCAAGAATTACCTAATTCCACTACTAAGTCTTCAATTGTAACATTAGATCCCATATTTCTATAGGAGGAAAACTAATCGTCAGATAAAAACTTTAGAAAAGCATCTCTTTTTACAGTGTGGAATTCACACAAAGTTTATCTATTAAAACTAGATGAATCATTAGTTCATTGAAAAATTTGTATCTTATTAAAGCTCCCACATTGATTTTCATTCTTAGAAATTGAATAATATGACCGTAATACCGGAATAATACTAGGTCTATGTTCCTTGACAAACTGTTGAACACACCAGATTCAGCCATAATTCAATCAAAATTTTCCAATATACTTTAAATTTAAGTTAATTTTATCGCCGATATGGTTCAAAGCACTAGTAAAGCTATTTTTTATTTCCCAATCATATGAATAGTTATAGTTCGGGTATGATTGATTATGAAAAATTCAAAAGCTTTAACAATACTTGTTTTCAGTTCTCCTCTACCCCCCCCCCCCCCACCCATTCGTCAGTAGCAAACCAGCCACCCCCAAAAACATTTTCTGTATCCGCCACTGTTGCTGCTGCCCGATGGCTACGATTCACTAAAAGATGCAGCCTATAAAATTATAAAGCTGTAAGATCACTACTCAATTCAATGAGGATGAACTTTAGTAACCAAGTCGCTTAATATCACAGTTATCAGTAAATTTTTACTATTAATTGAAAAATTAATCCCAGTAGAAAACATGCTTACTTTGTTATAAATATTATGATGTTGATGATCCATCTTGTTTCCACTAATATATATAAGTTTAGGGGGTCGTCTGACAATGCTCTTGACAACAGAGTGAAACGGCCGTCACGCCATAACGTGAGTTATAATTTCCACTTAAAAGTGTTTTTTAAGTTTTTATTGCAAAAATTATATTCAATATTTGGTCTTTTGTAACTCAGTTACAAAAAAAAGAACTATTTCAACGTTGTAAAATATTTCTTCATGTTACAAAACGGCCTAACAAATGACAGATTTCAATGATAATTCAACCAAAACATTGAAATAAAACTTTCAAAACAATGGAACGAATGTTTTGCGAATACAGTATTCGTTTAGTGACCATAAATCTATCATAAACAAACTTGATGATTTCATTCGCGTACATTACTGTTCTTGAATACAAGATTCATAGAGCCATAAATAACCTTCATGTACATAGATAGCAATTGGCTATAATAATAAAGACCACACAAAGAGATGCACTAAGTCAGTGACCAACGGACAACTATTAGAATACTAAATCGCTTCTAGAACTCTCCGTAGATATGTGACTCAAATTACAAATAACAGAAAGTAACACGTGAGTAAAAAACTGACGCCACTAACATCGATGTAGGTAATGAAATACTATGCCATTGGTCCAACTTGATTTAATGCGAGTCCGGAAGCGTTACCGATACTGGAAATAATCATATTTTATTGAAATTTATTAAATTAAATTTATTTATTGAAATTTATTAAATTAAATTTATTTATTGAAATTTATTAAATTAAATTTATTTATTGAAATTTAGTAAAGCTTAAGTATAGATTCATGTTATTAATATTGAGTATGATCATTTTCAATTAGAATTTGGTAATGCATAAATTCAGATCCAGTTATGCCTACTGTATATAATGAATACACGGATGAAATGAATTCACCAGTACAAAAGGCAAAATCAAATCAAATATGAGTTAGGTTTAAGGAATAAATAAGAAACATATTTTTACCTCTTCCTCATTAGGTAAGTTAGGGTAAGTTACTCTTCTTCATTTTACGAATTTCTATAACTGCAATATACGAAGCCCCAACGCAATCCGTTTTATCATCAGTAGGAATTTATCTGTTTTTTTGATCTGTAAAATACAAAATGTCGGTAATTACAGCAATAATGACTAGTATGTAAGAAGTAATGACATGCTAGAAGTAAATAGTTAATATTATTCTTGATGATATTTAATAGAGAATATTCATGTAGCCAGATTGTAGTCCAAATTGAAACATAATTGAATAAGTCTGATAGGGAGGAAAACCCCGCCGATTTTGTCAATTTATACGAGCTGAATTTTTAGACGCAGATTTTGCGCCGAATTTCTACTGCTGGGATATGTTCTCTTAGCTGTAGAAATTTTGTGCAGACCAGACCCTTAATACAGGTTCGTGATTAGATAAGATTTTCTAAGATGTACTTATTGTATTGAAAATGGCGTACATCGTACAGCCGCTTTGATCGCCTCATTGAGCGTAAATTCTACCTCTATGCTTCTGACAACAAGTCTGTACGCTGAATTTCGGTCCATATAGTGTCGCCGATAAGATAACATGAAAAATGAAAGCTAAGCGCATTTGACGAGCTTTTTTGGTAGCGCCTTTTCTGCCAACTATAAGGTCTTCCATAGCCAATATACGAAATTTCTCATAAGAACGCCTTTTGTTATGAATAGTCCAGTCAAATTAGCAGAAATTTCGGGTGAGAATGAAAATTTCCCACATCGCTGAAAATAGGGATAAATGACCAGAAAACATGCTGAATAACATACCTACTAAAACTCTCCAACAAAATCCTAGCTGTGCTTCGGCCGTCATCTTTGAAAAACTGTAAAATTGTCCGGCATCATTTTGTTTTTTTTACTGAGAACAAAAATCCTTGTTAGCAGCAAAATTCAACATAACTTATAATACATGAATCTGGGCCGACGCGATGAGCTGAGACGAATGACCCGTTGCTTGATCGGGTGCAGTGGATCATTCAACCGTTATGGGAACCCGAATTGAGGTGTACTTCTTGGCCCCCCTGAAAAATCCCATCGTATTTTTGGGTGACCGGATGGCGATAGTTTGGAGTCTTACAAATTCGAAAGAAAAATACCGATTCTCATGTTTTGGGAGAATTGTTTGAGGTCTCAAATGAGATTATAGGGATTTTTGAGGTGCATGAAAGCTTTTGAATTACTTTAGCTTAAAAGGCACGGAAGATAAAATGATAAATTTGTTTCAAATTTAATTCTCCCAAGAGGGATTTGAATTACAAATTCAGGTCCTACCGTTAGTGAGATACAGTCGTTTTATGCCCGGTTTCTGAGTTGTTCATTAAGTTTAATGGATCATTAACCCATTGCTCCAGCTGTGAGTTAATGATCCATTAAACTTAATGAACAACTCAGAAACCGGGCATTAATTATTCTAAATGAGAGATAAATTCTCCAAATAATTCACCAAACTTTTGTAGCTGAAGCAGTGCTAGGATTGTTGGGGGCTTTTAGTATGTTATTCAGCATAATTTCTGGTCATATATCCCATTTTTCAGTCAATTTGGAATGTTTTCTTTACTTTTTGCTAATTTGACTGGAGTGGAATGGATGTCAATGAGATTAAAATGGACAGGTATGGAATAAGTTGGTTATTATCCATTCATTCAAAGTTAATTTGATATTAAAATTAAATATAATTTTCAAACTCTCAACTCAGTTGAATCATTCATGTTACAGTCGGATTTATTTATTTCGCCATGAAAAATACAAACTCAATCATGAATCGTAAATATGAAAGAAATTAACTACATAACAACCATAAATCATAAGTATAAACTAAAAGTATACATAATACGGAAACATAAATATTGTTCACATAACCATCACAGACTGCTAACATAAAGTCTCATAGTCTCATAAGGTCTCATACAATCATAAGGATATGATTCACCTACAGAACACTATATGCATGTCAGTGACATCAATGAGTAATACATTTAGAACACTTAAATTTGGAATAATAATCTTTTCTATGATTTAACATTACTTTACAACATGCACAAAACAAATCAAATATGGGAATGCCGTTAGGTTTCGCAATTTATTAATACAGACTGCAAAATTATTCTAAAGTGCATTCTATGGAGTGCAACAACAAATAATGGAGTTGTAACCTAATGTAGAATGGCAGCGAATTTATAGTCTAGCATTTGCAGGAATATAAATAATGAACTCGTACAGTTGGCTATCAACTCTCCGTACTATTCAGCCATTCCACCTCCTTATCATCTTCCTCTGAGTCCTTATCCTGCTTCTTCGCCATTCCCTCCTACTCAAACAACGCACAATAATTGTTTGCCTTCTCGTCTTTTACATTACCTAATCTCTATTTATTCGTTCTTCTGTTTTCAATATTTTCCTTTCATTTGTATAATTTTTCTCCTCCATTTTTCAATATATTCTTATTCTCACTCTTCTTCTTCTTCATCTTTTCGTCTTTTTCTTCTACTTCTTATTGACTTACTCTTTTCTCTTCTTCTTCTCCTACTTTTTCTTATTCTTCTTCTTTTTCTTCTTCCTTTTCTTCCTTCTTCTGCATCTTATTCTCTTACACCTTTCTTTTTTTCTTCTCCTACTTTTTCATATTCTTCTTCTTCTCCTCCTTCTCCTTCTTCTCCTCCTTCTCCTTATTTTCCTCCTTCTTCTCCTTCTCCCCCCTCTCCACCCTCTCCTCCTTCTCCTCCTTCTCCTCCTTCTCCTCCTTCTCCTCCTTCTCCTCCTTCTCCTCCTTCTCCTCCTTCTCCTCCTTCTCCTCCTTCTCCTTCTTCTCCTCCTTCTCCTCCTTCTCCTCCTTCTCCTCCTTCTCCTCCTTCTCCTCCTTCTCCTCCTTCTCCTCCTTCTCCTCCTTCTCCTCCTTCTCCTCCTTCTCCTCCTTCTCCTCCTTCTCCTATTTCCTCCTTCCTCCTTCTCCTCCTTCTCCTCCTTCTCCTCCTTCTCCTCCTTCTCCTCCTTCTCCTCCTTCTCCTCCTTCTCCTCCTTCTCCTCCTTCTCCTCCTTCTCCTCCTTCTCCTCCTTCACCACCTTACTCCTCCTCCTTTTTCAACTTCTACCATTCCTTCTCACACCTATACTACAACTATTTCTCTCACTCTTTCTCCTTCTTCTCATCCCTCTCACTCTCCTCCCACTTCTATTACTTGCCTTTTTGAACTTTATAGCCGCCAGAGGCCGTTGGGAGGCCGAACAAACTGAGCTCCGCGTGAAACTCAATGCTCCCAGCGGGTAGTGCCACAACTACAGTCATATACATACAAATATATAGATATAGATTGCGGCTATAGACACACCAATAAGATATAGATATAGGCTTTTTAGCTTCGTTTTAAAATAGCAAAATATACTGCGCAACGCTCTTTCACGGACATTTGGCTTGTAGACGACGATATCTTTAGTCAGCGATTCTTTCTCAACCACAAATATAGCCTAGACCTAAGATATATACATATACATATAATATAAATAAATACATGGTGAGTCTGACAACCAAGACTCCCACTCGTGGTCTGTGAGCTGATTCTACATCAATTGACTCCAAGCAGAAGGTTCCATTTTGTTTGCATTGAGATGAGAATGGTGCCACTTCCTGAGTTGAGAATAAAGTTCTTTAATATGAGATCATGAATGTTGTGTAGTCTGTGTAGTGTAAGTTAACTATTTGATGCTCTTCCATATTTTGTCTATGTGGTAGATGTACGCCAAGTACATCTAACAGAACAGCTAACGGAAAACATTTGAAAGTTGTAAATTTAATAGGTGTCTTGAGATTATATTAAATGTGAACCATAGAATGAGCATAATTTATTGTATGATATTCATTTTATTTTTGCTTTACCTCAGCATTGTAATTTCATTTGTTTAAAATCATTTATTTACAGTGCGAGCCATCCCTCCACACAGGTTTAGCCTAAAGAGGTATGCACTGCGGTATTTTTGTTACATTTCTATGTTATTGTTTAATACTATTTTGCTTGTATATTACCTTATATTTACTATGTTTGTATTTTTGCAATATTTTTGTAAATATGCAGTGAAATAAACGAATTATTATTATTATTATTATTATTATTATTATTATTAGAGTGATATTTTTTATTTATTTGAGCTGTTTTCAACTTATATCAGTTGAGAAAGTCTCTCATCAAGAATACTGAAGACGCAAGAGAAGAGTAGCGACAACAATTGAATAAAGATAAAGATAATGTAAAGAATTAATTGGATTACTGTATGAAAGGATTAAAAACAGAACAAGGATAGCAATTAAGAGATTTAGACACTGCCTTGCATATGCAAAAGACAAATCTTAATTTTTTGTCAAATTTATGACGTTGGGATTTTGTTCTCAAAAACTTTTCAGTCCAGGATAGACTGTAATGTCAAATTTACCGAAATATAACGAAAATATTTGCTGTACAGTCCTTCAACTGGAAGTCGAACATTGAAAATGAAATGATTAACATAATGAGGAAACTATTGATTTGTAACCAAAAATAGGCGAATGAAATTCCAATTGATTATTACTAGTTGGTTAGAAGGAACTGACAATTTATTTTATCAAACCGCCAAATGTGTACAACATAATTTATTAATTTTGAATTTCTCAAAGTGCTATCAATTACACTGAAAACTTCCGCAAAGGCGGATATTGACAACTGCATTGAATAGATGATGAAAATCAATGAACGCACTAAACGAAAATATTTAGTCACCGCCGGCAATTGAACCACGGACCTCCCAGTTGCCGGCCAGGCGTCTTAACCACTAGACTACAGTGACCCTTCTGTATAGCAGGGTTCATTTTAGACTTGGTCATATCGGCTCATATATCACAAGTTGGTTTGAAGGAACCGACAATTTTTCCAACTGCCAAAACTGTATAGAACATAATTTATTAATTTCGAAATTGCCTTCAAATGTTATTCTATAAGTACGGTATTAATTTCGAAATTGCTGTCAAATGTTATCCTATGAGTAAGGTATTAATTTCGAAATTGTCGTTAAATGTTATTCTATGAGTAAGGTATTAATTTTTAAATTGCCATTAATTGTTATTCTATGAGTAAGGTCTTAATTTCGAAATTGCTGTTAAATGTTATTCTATGAGTAAGGTATTAATTTCTAAATTGCCTCCAAATGTGTAAGGTTCAATTCAATACTAATCATCAAGCCTGAATAGCCGATGATTATAGGTTGCGTTGCCACAGGATTGAGTTAAAGACCATTTATCTAATGCATTCAACAATTTGGTTAATATCTTCTTGTCAACAGTTGAATTTATTTTTGAGGCATGACGGATGGAAGGAATAAGAACTGGCTCTTTCCTCTGAGTTTCCTCCCTTGGGGCTATATACAGTACCTTTATTGAGGTTCAAATAAATCAAACTTGAGCCCACTATTTAGTCAAAGAAAATTATAATTATTTACTCCTAGGTATGAGGGCATTTACCGTGCGTGGGTTGAAAAGATTAAACCCGCTAAAGAGAGATAGTCATCATATGGGCATCCTTGAAATAACTGGCTGGTATTTAGGATTGAGACATGAAACAGAAATCTTCCTCCGCTTACAAAAAGAGAATCTCCGTTCCTTCACGGTACACTACGGGGTAATAAAAATAATAAATAATGGATATAAGCATGAAGGGTATGTCTTTAGATACAGTTAAGTTTCTAGTTTATAGTTTTATTCTAAAGGAGTAGGAGAAAACGGCATGAAGGAATCTGAAGTAGTTTACGATAAGAGAAGCTTGCCTGTCAATTGGGGTAGCTTAAAGGAGAGGGTAGGTTTTTGAGACAAGAAGTAGGGTTGAACATCCCTTCTTACCCCCCTATGCGAAATGGAATTTCCGAGGCAGAAATGTCGGTCGATTTGAACATTTGACCTTACAACTGGCATGTTTTTTAGAGATTGTATTGTGTTGACAAGCGGCAGTTATATCTATAAGTAATGGACAGGAATGATGTCATAAAGTTTTAAATGTTATTAAGTATGACATTTCGCTTATGACTCTCTGGTTGACGACAGGAGTAACTAGAGTCATGCATCTCGTCTTAGGTGTCTTGTAACAGGTATTTGTGAGTTTTGTCATTTGTTTTTCTTTTCACAATTGAAATTGAATTATTTCTAATTCATGAGAAACACAAATTACATGATAATGTAATTATCGCATAATAAGACATGCGCGCTCATTCACTTCTCCTAACCCAACCCAGTCTAATTTTTTTATCTACCTTATGATTATGACGGGGAAATATTTATTTATTTATTTCAACAAAGCACACAACAAACAGAAATTATAAAATGCAACACAACGTTTGTCAAGTGACTTTGTCCTTTGTCAGTGCAGCAGAACAGCAGGAAGCCTTGGTATATTTATAATCATTCTATTTATAGTGGATCCTCTGGAATCTGAACAGTTATCAATCATCGGACTTCATAAATCTTGTCTAGATTATAGCCTATCGATAAGATAATCAGATATCTAATTCTATCAAATAGATATTATTTCAATGCATGAGTTTGTAGAAATAACAGTGATACACCGTAGTAATATAAAGCCGCGTCTCCACCAACCGAACATGCTCAGCGAACAGTGTTCGCTGGAATCAGCTGATGTCGCCGAACATTTTTTGGAGTTGGTTTGGTGTGGACGCCTTCTCGAACATTATGATCGGTGTGGTGGGAATAGTGGCGGGAACCTGTTGTTGGTCATCACTGTTCGCTCACAGACCGAATATTTCAATTGAACTCACAAACATGTTCGGTGACCCATATGTTTAATGTTTGCCCGTTTTTTGTATTCGCCAACAATGTTCGGCAGACATGTTCGGTTGGTGGAGACGCGGCTTTAGTGGTCTAAAAGGTATTCAATAAATTTATTCCAATCCAGTTCACATAGCCTAACCTAAATGACCAATTAGTCTGATTTATTATTATTGGAAATATTATTGTCTCCAAAAATTATTCTAATTTGTTATATATTTTCTTATAGGCTAACGGCTGGTTGCACGAAAGCCAATTAAATAAGGAGTTTAATGTCAGTTAACTAACCATCGTAAGTGTAACGGGTTTATTTCAGTTGCACAAAGATCCATTATTATTTTTTGTTAACCGAATGGACACAATATGGCAACTCTGTAATTTGATCAACAGCTGATTCTAAAGTTGAGGAAAACGATGAATTAGAAACATTTCATTGTGAATTATTTGAATCATTATTCAAGTATCTCAATATTATTATATTCTTAATAGTTTTTATTCATTTTGAAAGGTTTTTATCACCTACGACCTAATTTGCAGTTCCGTGTTCTGGTACAATAAACATAATCTATGAAATTTTACTGAACTGACATTAGTGAGATTTATTCATCGGTGATCGGGCGGTTAATATCTTTCACGCCGGTAAGCCTAATCGGCGTTATCGCTTGTAATTGGCCTTTGTGCAACTAAATTCTCTACATTAGGCCACGTACATACCAAAAGCAACCGGTGATAGCAACGCAACGACAACTTGAGTTGCCTATGAATACACACAAGCAGTTTAATGTATACCAAAGCTACTGTGATGCGACGGTGAATCAACGGTCACTTGACTGAGCAAGGCAGGCAACTTGAGTAACGACATGCTGTAAACTCGAGTTGCCAGTTGCTCAGTTGCTCTTGTGAAGTGCAGACCGTACGTAAATATGGCTGCTGAACAACAAGAAAATATTAAATTTGCACAGTTCATTGAACAGTTCAATTGTTTATATGACCATAACAACAATTCATACAGTAACAGGGTGGTGACAGACAAAGCTTGGCAGGCTGTGGCAGAGTACATAAATACATTTCATCGAACTTAACTTAATGTGATTGTTAATTTTTCGCCTACATCAATTGGGGTTCTGTAGTTAGTATCTTTTTTCAGCAGTAGAGGGGTCACTAAATCCAGCAACATATCATAGCTAGCCTTGCTCATCCTGTAATAGTAAAAAAAAATTTCGGGATATTCTTCCAATTCTTGTAAGGCATGCCACTGGCTTCTATGTATGTTGCTGCCATTATACGTTTTTTTTCTTTTTTCTAAGCACACATAGAAGAACTGCCTCCTCCTCCTCCTTTATATTTATAATTTTTCTATATTTAATAAATGTGTATTGTTGAATAAATATGTAATTTACTTTGTATATATTTGAATTGTATCAAATTTTGTGGAAATTTCAATAAAATATATATTTCAATTAAAAAAAATATATACATAAAACTGAAAAAAAAAACAGTGTGAAACAGAGATGCAGTGTAAAACCACATAATATATTAAAAAGGCAACATTCTTCGATTCATTCAGTTATGTGCTTATTTTTCAATGAATTGACGTACATCCACTTTGTGCTTTAAAAATGCCTGTGAAGTACTTGCACTATAAAAAGCATCACAAGTTGTAACACGAAGCTCAAGCAGTATGTAACTAAGTATGTTCGCAACATTTTTTTATGGTTATTAGTTAATGCTTGATGAGGATTCATTTGATATAGTGATATGCAATTCATAGTAATGAATAATGCAACACATAACTAGATGATCGTTAGCTTTTTAAATGATTGTGGGACATTAAAAGCCGGAAATGAACGTGTTACTGTTGCCGTCATTAACCTGCTGTCAACACCTCAAGTGAATTACTCATATATAATGTTCGGACTACTCCATTTACAGCTCAGTTAACATGCCCGAGAATAAGTTGTGTTGGTCATTTGCATAACATGATTGAGGACTTCAATTCTGTGCATATGTATACCAAGTGTGGAGTTAGTTGGCAAAGGAAAGCATTTCGATTTCTAGTAAATAGTGGAATGTTCAATCAAATGAAGCTAATATCGATCAATAATTCATGATTGGATAAACCATTCATATTCTTATTTTATTCATATTTTATGGTGGCTCATCTACATATTTACACTAAATGGAGAGGCATGGGAAACACTTAAAGTTTTGTTAAATGGAGCAATGATAATATTAGGTAGAATAAATGTAGATATGGTAGCCTATATTATGTAGAATGATATGATATGAGTAGAATTAATCGATGTAATGACAACGTTTTACCACAAAAATATTTTTATAAAAAACATGATTAGTCAAATAGTAATGCGTACTCCCAATTTAACAAAAAACTAATTCAGATACTCATAGAAATGTTTATTATTTCTCTCCAAACAGTGAAGATAATAGTGGAATGGACATTATAAGTAAAATGCCTAGAAGTTATTGAAAACGAACCTTCGCACATATTTCATACTGCATAATAGTTCCTCAATTGCTGTTAAAAAATTAATTATTATTATTATTATTATTATTATTATTATTATTATTGAAATATCATGTGAATAATCTTTGAGGACTAAAAAGATAACAAATGAACAAATGAATGCAAACTCTAAATAAGGTAACAAATTTAGATTTCTTGTTCCATACAATCTGCGTTGTTACTATTAACTTATTTTGCACTGCGGTAAATCGCCGAATTCATGAGTTTATTTTGATGTTTTAAGTTTTTATTTTGTTTATAAAATTGTGCTAGCCATCACTACTGGTTCAAATGGGTAGAAGTTCCATAATATTCTTTATACTGTATCTCATTATTTGTAAAACTTTAATGGAAATAAATTTATTTACTTACTTTTTATAGTAAATTCAACGACTTGTAGTCAATTTAATTGTGTATAAGTAATAATTCTAAATTGACTGCAGGTCTTTAATTTACTACAAAAAGTTGATAGTTATAAATACCATGGAAGGTTCATTTTGACATGCATTGCAATCAATTTGAATTTAAATAGAAAATATTATCCAATGTCATATAATGTCTATAAACGTTTGGTGCTGTTAACGAATAAAATACGTGTATATTCATAGATATTGCACACAATTCACTTAACAAAGCAGCCAACTTCGAAACATTATAATAATCCTACTTTGGCGACCTTTTTTTCATGAAATCAAGCATTAAGAGATCAATCAATTATTGTAATCGCATGAAGTGGTTTGAATTTATCAAGAAAAATATTTTTTCTGTTCCATACGGAACTTCATTCACCCAAAGCTTAAAACTTTTAAATACAGAACAAAATAAAATATATCTCAGGAGTAGTCTTTAGATACAGATAAAACAGTTCTCAAAAGTACGGCAAGTGATTGAAATTTTTTCTCTAATGCTCTGTAGCCTTTAAAATCATGCTCCGAATCTAAAGTATAAAAATTGTATGTGAAAGTTCAATGTTAATGGAAAACGAAATCTCTTGAAAATCGAGATAACCAAACTTATTAATTAATTTGCCCAAAAACTCCCTCATTTATTATTTGGTAATTTTGTTAGCAGATGCACGTGTCACATAAACACGTATCCAACTTTCCGATCAAACACCCTTCTCAGCGTCTTCTCGAGAACTTCTTACTTCTCCAACACTTTAGTAAGCAGCCAACTTCTAAACATTATAATAATCCACCCTTGGTAACTTTTTCTTCACATGGGCCCTATTCGCAGCTTCCCATCTCTTTATTGCACTTCTCAGTAAGCTAATCATATTATTTTCCATTTGTTGTGACATTCTTAGCTGGTAAGCTTCTCTCTTACCCTAAACTACACTTTCTGTTACACTCTCTCGCCCTACTAGGGCGTGCGTATCCGCTCCAGTCATTTCAGCCCCGGAAGTGTTTCCTCTTGCATCTTCTTCCTCTCCTCCTTCTTTATCAGCTTCTTCTTTTCTTCTTCTTCTCCTTTTCCTCCTTCTCTTAGTCTTTCTCCTTCTTCTCCTTAATTTTCTTCTTCATCCCCATCTTCTTTCTTCTTCGCAACTGCACCACAATAGTTCTCATCTTAATCCTCCTCTCTGGTCTTGCTTTTCTCCGCATCCCCCACAAGAATCCCCCCTTTATCTTTCCTACTTTATGAAACCACCCCAGTCTCACCCCACTATATATTTATACATTTTTGCACCCCATTTCCGTTTCTCGACGCTTGCCTCCTATCCTCCCTGTCTTCTTACATTAGACCCCATTCTATTTCTTATCTCGTCCAACTGATTTAATCCTCAACACCACTTCCAAAATTCTCTACATCCTTCCAACGCACTATTTATCCCCCGCTATAAATGCTTTTCACTGCCCACGTTCAACATTGCCGAAATCTAATTACAATAATCCTTGCACATGAAGAGGCTCAGCATCACTAATAATTCGAGAGTTTCTTGTGATTCATGTGATAATATCGATACTCGAATGTGATTCATACTCGTTATTATAATGAACGTAATGTGTTCTGGAAGCTATAATGTTAGTCAGCAATTGCATATTTCTCACTTCCTGAAACTTATTCGTAATTCTTTTGTTGTTATTTTTCTTTATTCCCACTGCTTCGAAGCTCTCCCCATCCCTTATCATCACACCCTCCTGCTTCTTGTCTTGTCCTCCCTCCTCCTTCTTCTTTTCATTCTTTTTCTTCTTCTTATTTTCCACTTTTCCCTTATTTTTCACTTATCTTCCCTCTTTCTACATCTTTTAAAATAATCTCTCTTCAATAATTCTCTTAACTGACTCCATTTCACATTATTATTTGATACTCACTCATCTCCCATGTGTAGCCTGGAATAATGAAGTGGTAGAGGTATGAAATGGTGAAAATTAGGATATAGAGAGCTAGTGTCATCATTGGAACACTCAATAATTGTAGAAAAAACTCTAGTTTAAAAAAATATCAAAATAATAAACGTATATTTTCTCATTATAATAATTCATAGATACTATAAATTTTATTTTATTTAGTGATAGTGTGCTGGAGTCTAGGAGAATGGTCTTGGCACAATTAATTATTATTATCTTAGAAATCCAGTGTAGAAGTTCATACTTTGAAATCACTGTAGTAGATAACAACTTCTCTAGTAAATGTTTAACCTTTGACACCTATGGGTCACATGAACTTGTACAGCGATTATTATTTGTTATAATTTATATAGCTATATATTATTTGTTGAAGCTATTTAGTGCAGCCTACGGAGCAGCAAAAGAGTCCATTTTTCATAAGCCAATTTCTCCAAGCATAGAAACTCTTGGCTTCAATCCTAGATAATTATGTTAAGTGAAATTCACTCTCCCCAAGTTAGCAGTGACCCACGCCTCCTCCATGAAAGAGACCATGTTATCTTTCGCTTTTGGTGTCTTCTAGCAGTGCCTGACAAAGGACTTTGCTTTAGTCGTTTTATATATCGAATTAGACATAAAGTCGCTTGTTTAACGATGCTTTAGCAGTACCTACTTGCCAGCATGAATGTAACTTACACCGAGTTATCAGAGACATTTAATTTATTCTGGTACACCTCCCGTATGTAAGCGAATTTAGTCCTCGATTCCCCCCACTGTGAAAAGACAAGACTTCACGCCTTCCATTCCTTATTATTAAAATGAGTGTGTGGGTTGTAAGGTTAAGTATACGAACAAGTCGCGGGGCGTAACTAACAACATTCTTTTGTTATTTTTACAGTACTCACTAATTGTTTTCTTTTTTAAGCCCTCCATTGTCCACTTTTTTTCCTAGATTGAAGTTTGTTGATGCAAAAGTTTTTATAAATGTAAAATCTACAAGATAATTTTCAATCAAAATTTACTGAATTGGTTGATATTCACAATCAGTGATGGTGACAAAATACTACAAAATGAATAATAAGACGAAATTGTCACAAACACATTTATTAAAAATATTGAGAAACGAGTTTTGTTGTTATACCATTATCAATCTCAAACAAACCCAACTGAAGGTTTATAGGGTTTACCCTACTCAATAGGTACTATTGAATTTAATTATTTGAACAATATAAGGGCAATTGATGTGCAGTATTAGACCAATATTCGAATTAATTAACACTTTCAACCTACCCAGACATCATTCATATGACCCAAGGTAGACCAATTACATCCTGCTACAAAACAAAAATTAAAATTAACTTTTTATGATAAATTTAAAGACTTGCCGTCAATTTTAATTGAGAATAAATAAATATTATTTACTCAAGTAGGCTGAAAGGTTTTCGAATAGTGATGGTACGTTTCCAACAGTCATGATGAATAAATATTTTATTTAATTTTTTGTTAAAATATTAATTTGTGAGTAAATATTTTATTTATTCTTAATTTTAATTGACTGTAAGTCCTTAAATTTATCATAAACAGTTAATATTAACAACGCAAATCGTTATGGATCAAGAAATTCCAGAAGGAAAAAATTATTATTCAATTAATTTTTGTAATTCTCATGCATGTTTATGATTCATGTTCTGTTAAAATTCTATGCATTTTTATAAAGACCTTATTTTGTTTGATACTAAATGTCATCCTATTTAGCTGCTCTAGTTCTTAATAATGCTACAATAACCATATTTCTTGCTGGTTCCATAGCCTAATGTATTCATTTAAATTCTAGCGATGAGGACAAAAACTACTGAATTATTTGCTATGTATATACGTAGTACTGTGATTTAGGCTAGTGCTAGTATTCATTGCTGAGTAGGCTATATAATAGTTACAGCTGAGAGTCTATATCTGATATTTTTTTGTTCTGGACACGAAAAGTAAGTGAGTATTGCTAAGCTATATTCACTATAATTTGTAGTCTACTGCAACAGATAATAATAATAATAATATTAGCTTTCAGGTTCAAAATGTATTGGACTTATTGAATAGATAAAGTAGATGATGTACGGATTGAACATGAACATGAATAATTTTTTTGACAAGTTTTTGTAGGAAGCTCTAATGATTAACGAATTTTGTATCATATCTGAGTAGATTTTTGTATAGTTTCTTGCGCAATGGATCTGCGAGCCTGTAGCTGATATCATAAACTTTTCAGTCTTGATGGAAGTACTACAACTCCAACTTTGTCATAAATGGCAAATAAATAAATAGCTTATCAATAATTATATTCTCCTAGGCACTCTTTGTAAGGATGACCGATTAGATTGGCCAGCAAAAAAGAAACTGTCTCTGCTGTAAAATCACTTCCCGGTGGTTCGGAACCCACCTAAAACTGTAGGTCCAGCTCATCAATCACCATCATCCAACTCATTACCCACGCACAGGTCTTAGACCTATGTCCATCCTCCAAAAAAAATAATATTCAAAATAACATATTACTCGATAGTTGAGTTAATTTTCAATTGTTCATGATTTTATTCATGTGCTATCGAGCTCTTTATTGTATTGTATATTATTGTTCTTTATTGAGCACTTTGTTAAGTTTGTCAAGCTTTTTAATATTTATTTCTGCCAAAGTAAGGCATATAACATTTACATTATTATGCATTCCATAACCAATTTTAATTTAAACTACTGTACCAATACCACTACTGGATATTCAATTTAGATGACTGACTTTTCAAAATTTAGTTGATATTTACTTTTCTTATTGACAGATGCCTAACAAAAGCAAGAGGATTCTGAGCTCCTACGAGCATCTGCTATTCTTTTTTCCGAAAAGATGTCACAGAAATTCTTCTTCCTCAACTCAATTACACGAATGATCATGTTCTAAGATATGAATTCAGCTGCTTGTTCTCATTTCTGAATTTGCAATTTCTAATATCTTTCTCTCTAGAACAGGATGTCTGTCGCTTGTAATAGTGAGCTGACAACTATCAGAAGCAGGTAAGGAAGTGATCTTCCTTGAGACGAAGTATCAAATTATAGTACCGTATTAATGGAATTTGTTGAGCATATTAAACAAGGAAACCATAAAAATTATATTCCCGGTCCTGTAATATGGATGGAAGGTGGAAAGGATCTTAATCCGAGAACGCGTATCATATTTTATTACATGATACGCATATTTATATTTATGCGTATCATATTTTATTACATGTCATCTCAACTAACTTCCTGCATAAATATTATTATCATAATGCAAAATTTTATTGGAAAGGGTCAGCTTTTGAGTCTGTATGATATTGCAAATTGTGAGTTTCTAATAAGTCGTAGGTCTAAATATTTCCGATCGACAAGTTTCTAAGTACAAGTCACTCACTCGAGGCGCTAAATACCATCGATATATAAGTGTTCTTATATATCGATGCCAAATTACTCGTTCAAACTGCGAGACCTAGAGTGACACTGATTTTCTAGTGTAATGGCAGCCGAGTAATAGAGCTAGAAAAAGAGAAAGCTGAGTCAGCTACTTTTTTTACATAGTTGTAGAGTATTTCAACAGCTCGTCAGCCATGATAAGACTCCGCATTTACAGTGATGAGTAACTTGTTGATAGATCAATAGAACTGCTCTCGTGAGTTGTTCATCCTCCAATGCTATTCTACAACCAGAATCATATTTATAGCCTTTTGTGGAAACCAACTAGAAAATATGTAATGAAAATCTTACTTTTATTCATAAAAATAAATAGGCCTAATTACATTAAAACCTTCAAACAGAGAGCTTTCAAATGAAGAAATCTTAATCTAGGCAATTTGTATGGTCTCCCTTGACATTGTAATCTTAGCAATGAATATGGAGTGAGATTTCGATTAGATAATTGATCCAGAGCTTCAATTTAAGTTGAATAATTAGTGCAGCTTTTTTAACACAAAATAATGAAATATGAAATGGAGTTGAAGAAACGCATCACTGGGCATTAATGTGTTTACCAAATTGAAGTGAGACATATCCATCGTTTAATATTATTATAGTCTGAAATGTGAGGGAAAAGATGAGCCTATATCAATAAAAGAAAAATTATAAATACAACTGAGTTACATCCCTCTTAAATCTCACATAAAAAATTCTTAATTATCATTTTTATTGCTATTATTACTATTTTTAATCATATTATTATTATTAATAATAATAAATAAGAAAACTTGTTGATATGTAAGATCAACTCATATTCAACTATGCGATAATCATTGCATCTTTCTGAAAAGTCTTCACTACAATCTGGCAACCCTGTACAACACCCCTGCAGATATATCCGGTCACGTGACTCTTAAATTATTCACAGACAATTACTTTCTTCTCTCGGCATTAGAGACATTCTGGTCCAGCCAAGTTTGAGTCTTGCAGGCCTAGAACGGCCTGGAAAGCAGACTGAAACGGCTAGGAGAATGAAAGATAGATAGATGCTGCTCGAAGTTTGAGGAGATTCAGCTTGAGTTCTCACTCTCCTTTGAAATACTTCGCATTTATCTGAAGTGGAGCTTTTCAAAATAATATAAAAAATTGACCAATTATCAAACATCATGACTACATCAGTCCAAATATCAAATACCGTACACCAATCAAAACATCAAATGTAGGCTATCAATAGAACTTGAATAAAACCTATCGATAAGGATAATTGGGCTTCTGTCTAGAAATGAAAAGTAAACAAAACTTGAAGTAATTCCATTTCTGAAGTATAACAAAGTAAAGACCCTATCAAGCAAATGAATCTTAGTGTAAATGAGACCTTTGAATAATGAAAATTGAACTATAAAAGTACAATTTAACTGTTCTTTATAAATAGTTCAATTATAGTTACATCATTTACACTAAGATTCATTTGCTTTGGGTCTACCATAATTTTTCAATGATACAAAAATAACATTTTTGATTTTAGTGAAATTTTTTCTAGTTTTTTCGGCTACTACTTGTACTTTGATTTCTTATTTTTAATGATGAATATTCGAAGATAATTATTTCCATGTTGGTTTCGGTTTTCCTCAAATAACAATGCGACATGTGGAAAAGGAACATAATATAATTATTCTTTAGATGCTTTTATCGACATAACAAAAACCTATTTAGATATTTCAGTGTGCAAATAATCTCTAGTAGCCTTGATACTAAAACACTAATTTATTGATGAGAATGTGCATTTGTTTTAAATAATCTGGAATGTGTTGAATTGAGTAATGAAAATTGAACTAGAAAAGTACAATCTAACTGCATTTTATAAATAGTAGAATTAAAGGCCAGTAAGGGTAGAAATCTTCGCTGCTTCCACATTATTCAGATCTATTGGTGGATAATTGAAAACTATCAATTAAAATTATTCATAGATTGGAATTTCTTATATCAAATTATGTTGTGTATCAATGTTGCTGGAGTTTTATTGATGTGCTGTAGACAATGAAATTGAGAATCAGGTATAAAATATGAAAAATTGGATGCTTAAAATATGTAAATGCTTCACAAAAAGGAGGAAATCAACATATTTCGAGTGAGTTATTAAAAAATCATAGATTTTCCCATCTGGTTCAATCTCAAAGATTTCTACAATGAAGTACGGCATTTGAACAGACTGAAAATTTTCACTGTATCAGAGTATGTAGTTTAACATACTTTTCTCACAGTCACATTTGTCATTCTCTCCTTCTTCTTTGGGCAGTCACATGACGTTATGAAGCAATTTAAAATCGTTCACGGTTGGATGAGAAATGGATGAGCACACCATTCACTTCTCATACTAGTTCATTTGACAGGTGGTTAAGTTTCAATTGTTCAAAATAAACTTTTTACTTGTGCTGAGAGCATGATTCTTCATAGTAACATAAGTTATGCCTAATTATTGTTGACGTCAACAGGCGAAACAAATAATGGGGAATGATTCATGAATGATCATATATTGATATGAAAACGGCTATACATCAAAAATACACATTTTTTGTGGTAAAAGAGGATTAGAAGAAGAAGTGGAAGGGAGAAGAAAGGGAAAAGAAGGGTGGAGAAGAGGAATAAGGAGAGGAAAATGAGAAGAAGTAGATAACGCGATATGGAAAAAAAGAAGAGAAGTACAGCTCTTGAGTGGCTAAAGTAGGCTTTCTCTACAGGTTTTTTCAAGACCCGTAACAATATATTCTAGCTACATTATCATCAATATCTAGGGAAAAATCATAGATTGTGTCCCACAATCATAAACGTAGATCAAGATATTCCTCTCTCAAAAGGGCTAATTGTATTCCTTTCTCTGGAAATGAGTTGTTCACTCTCTACTTCAATTCCAGAACATTATGATCATTTTTTTTGTGTTCAATAATCTCTAGAACTTGATTAAATTAATTATTCTCTATTCAATATTCTGTGAAGGAAACTATTCATTTCTGTTCTTTCATCACGTTCGATAAGATAGCTGTTAGCCGATGAAAAATTAAATTAAAATGAAATTCATGCTGACACATCAAAATCAATATTTGATGATAGACAACTTTAAAACTTTTTAAACCCATTCGCTTTAAAATCGCTTTAGAAACAACAAGTCGCTTTAAAACCCATTCATGAAATAAGGAGGAACTAGTAAGAATGCTTGCTTAGTGGAGAATTCAATTCTTGATGATAGTCACCATCGCAAAATGAAACACCTGCTGTGAAATGATGGTAGTCACATCGCTTCAATCTATCATTAACCATCAAGAAGAATGTGAAGGAGATTGTCATCGATGCTCCATTTTGCAAGAACAAAATTGTATTATTTTCTGCTATTTCTTCTCTTACGGAAACCGTTTCATGTGGAAATAGATTTTTTTTAAATAATAATAAACAAATTTTCTAAATCGATCAATTTTCAATTATAGACAGTAGTGATAGACAATTTTCGACGGTTCCTACCTAAGAAACTCAATTATGGAACTGTTCCACGATTTCAAAATCAAAACAACATCAATTCTGTTGAAGAAGTGATTCAACTTGGCATTCGAAGCAATATCGGAACGAAACTGGCCAGCAAACTCTTCCCGGATAATTTGAGCGCTTTGAAGATAGTTTCATCGCCGATATAAATTTCGATCATCATCGTCGTTTAATTTGAAGTTGTGGATGCTTCTTCATTCGAGTAGAGATGGGAAATGTGTCAGTGTCTGCAAGAAAGAGAGAGATAGAGTGAATGTGTGTGTGCGTGTGAGAAAGAGAGGGAACGAGTGAGTGAGAGGTAACCATTGAATGAGTGAGGACATGGACAATAATCGTAAGAAACAGTAACAAATTTATAGGCAAATGCTAGCTTGTGTATGCCTGGTTTCTGAATTTGAGACGGGCGAATAAAAATGTGAAATAATCTACATTAAGTATGCAATAGACGGATAGTTAGAACGGAGCGAGAGACGCATTTAACGTCCTTTGAATGTCTGTATCTTATGCCTGCTTAGAAATGTAGAGAGAAGTCATTTGGATATAAATTAAGTTAGGAATGGCAGTAAAATGTGGCGTACAGGATGCTATGTGCTTAATTTAGGATATGGGTTGAAGTGTTTATAAGGTAGATGGCGGACGGTGGACGCTGTCTCGTCAGGAGGGCAAATTAAAACATTTTTCACGATACTGCGATAGGAGGAGTTCCTTGAAGTATCATTTATATTATTCTTCTTCTCCACTATAATAATATATTTATTTTTCTCTGTTGTTAGAAACGTTTCTTCTTCATTTTGGTTGTATAGAATGAGGGGAAGGATGAAAATAAAAAAGAATACTGAACACAAAAGAAGAGGGAGGTAAATAAGTGGTGGTATGAGATGTCGAGAGCACAACGTAAGATAGGATGGAGAAGAGTGGAGGATCTTCATAGCATTGGGTGTTATTCGGATTGTCCACAGCATAAAGGAGCGTATAAGGTGTGGATGAAAATGATAAGAGGATAGTGGGTGTCGCGGTTTCGTGAGATGCTTTCTCACTAAGAAGGGAGAAAGAACGAGTAGGCTCTGGGAATTGTGGTGGGGAGCGTAGCCTAAGAAGTGGTCACCGCATCGCAAGGATAACCTCATACACATTAAGTTGATAGTTTATTTGATGTTGGAGCGCCCACGTTGTGAGTCCTCTTTGGAGCGTTCCTTCTAAACTGATGCACTTTATCCCTTTTCACAATTAAAAGCGTTCTCTGATCTCCGCCATGACTTCAATTCTAGCCGGATAACACACGAATATATTACATTTGCAAACGAGCTCGCTTGCCGACTTGGAGCTTTGAGTAAATTTCGGATTTGTGCTAGAGTTTATATAGTAAGTTGACATGGTCTGTCTATTTATTGAGGTTGATTTCAACTAGGTCGGAGTTTGAATGGGATCTCATTGCAGCTGCACTGGTTTGTAACGTGGATGCGATGGAAAGTTATTATTTAAGAGAGTTGCACTAGATTCTTTTACAAGAAAGTACAGTTCAAATGTGGAGCTGTTATGCTAGAATGGTCCATCTTTATCTGTGGTACACAGATGTGCTCTGGAACAATTCGAAAAATGGTGTCCCTCTAACCAAGAGACAAGTGGATACCTAAGACACATTAAAAACAGAACTACTGTTTATTAAGATCATAATGCTAATAGTAAATATTTTCTGTGATTTTCAACATTTCAAGTTTATCTTATTTATACATATTCATTCTTTTTTGGTCACACTTGAAAAAATATATAAAAACTTTATATTTTAAAGTCTTATCTTGCTTATTTCAAGAACCCTGCATGATTCCCTGCTTCAACTGCCCTCATTCTGATTACATCTGTACCATTTCCAGGTTCATTTAGCAGATGGATGGATGTATTTCATACAAATTCAATCACTATTTTGACATCCTGAGTATGCAATCTCCTTCAATTTCCCTCAGAGTTGAGGGAGTTAGAGAGTTAGATATGAATCAATAAATTTTCATTAGTGAATCTAGAATTTTCAGTAATGAAAACGTATATTGGAGTACGCATTGTTTCTCACTGGGAAATGATTGAATTTTATGTTTTTTAAAATATGATTTAATATATCCTATAATGGGAAATTATTGGGACTACGTTTTGTTTCTCACTGGATAATGATTGAATTTTATGGTTTTTTGAAATATGGTATAATATATCCCATAATTGGAAATTTTGTAAAGTGTTTCATTCATTTATAATGGGAATTGTATGTATTAATTATCATATACATTATACATTATATTATTATGTACATTTTGTGTTTGTCTTGGATAGAAGGCGTTTCAAAAAAAATGTTGATAAACAACAATAACAATATAAGCTCAATCTACAAACAATACACACGATCGTTCAAATGGAGAGCAAAAAATGGAGCTCTGCTATCGAAATAGCAGTATTGATTCTCACTATAGCTACATGGAGTTCAGAAAGAAATGCATGTTATTTGGAGGGTGGAGTCATCTCTATAGCGCTGATATACAACTCTCCGATATCGAATGTAAGGGGAAGGCGAAATTGATTTTCAATTTACAACGGCATGTGCACTACTGAGACCCATAAATTTACCATTTTTGTGTCTCCTCCTCCTCCTCCCCCCCTACTTGCTCACTCCCAAAAATGATGCAACATAGAAAGTGAAAGCAGCAAGTATATAATCCCGACTTTATGCTTTCTTCAAAAGTTATCGACATCTATTTGAAGGTCTTTTCATATTTAAATTGTCGTAGTCTAGACGTCTCCAGCGATTGACTCAAACTAGTCCATTTGCAGAACTTTGATACCTATTTGAAACTATGAGATATCTTGGAAACATAGTTAGTTTCACTGTAAATCTGAAATCCAGTCTTTGTTTTTGTCCAGTGGTCTTAAAATCACAAGAAGCTCAAAGATTGGATAATTTTTACAATTGAATATATATGCTTTTTATTATAATGGATTTCTAAATGGCTTATGCCCTCCTTCGAAAAATATTATCATTTCTAGATTAATTCAAAACTAACGAATGCTTCTGAACTATATTACAGTCACAGACTATATTTCCATCCTTGGGCAGAAGGATCTATTTTGTACATGTACAGTCTTTATAGAATGTCACTCTTTCAAAGCCAAATTGGTAATGACATATTAAAATTACGAGCTCGAAAAGTCGGAAGTCAAGCTAGAATTGTTCATATTAATGGATGCAAGAATAAAATCAATATCCCAACTGATCAGTAACAGAATTTTTTATAATAAATCGTTACTTCAAGTTCAACTCTGGCTGAAGTCACCTTAAGCGACGATAGAATTGGTACAGTGATAGATATCAACGATAGAATCAATGATACGCAACTTTACTCAAGAGATCAATTGATGAAGCAATTGATGAATTGAAATCAAATTCAATGTTTTAGAGTTTTTTTACAATGAATTAGATGATTGTACAAGTGTACAAGAAATGTTGTTGTGGTCTCTCAGTAGCCAGTAACAACCAGTGGGACTCTAGCTTGATATCTGCCGCTTCCAAGCACGATACTACGAATATGGCAAATACATTAATAGTCTATCAATCAATGATACGCAACTTTACTTGAGAGGTCAATTTCAATTAAATAAATACTGTGTAGACTAGTACTAAGAGCAAAGGTAATAAATCTGTTAAATTTGAGTAATTAAAAAAAACATATTTTCGGTCAATAGGCCTACTGTACATTGAATGATACAGTTGACTATAGTATAAGATAACAATAAGTTCTATTCTGAACTAAATTCTGTTTTCTAAGGTGTAAACATCTACTAGTCACTTGGTTAGAGGGACACGATTCTTCAAATTGTTCCAGAGCACATCATGCACTAAAAACGTATCAAGCCGACATCATGTTTATATTATAAATCTGCGCCATCGTATCTCTCTGATGCGACTGATGAAAAATTCAGCGATGAAATCATGTTTACTTTCGCTCAGCTCAAGAAAAAATTCAGTCCCTAGGTGAAAAAGACGTGAACCAGATTTTTCAAGAAAGCTTTGTTTTCCTCACCTTTTCTACTTTGGATGTGATGAGAAATTTGGGGGGGGGGAAGGATTTTGTAACTTAGTGTGATAGAGAGAGGAAGAAAGAGTGAGAGAGAGGGTTGTAGCATTACATTGCGTGTCGGCTGGCAACTCGTGAATACTTTATGCTTATGATAACATAAGACAGCTCTTTACCAGAGCGCTCAAGCACTACTTTGTTTAAATTACAGACTGCTATCAGATTATCAGGCGCAGACTCGTACGTTTTATGATTTTATACGCGTATAAGCTAATTTAGTTTATTTTGCTTGGGAATACTTTTTATCTAGTTTATGGCTCTATGACGAGCAAGCACACCTCGATCGTTATGACCTGAAACCAATTATTCAACCTTTTTAATACGCTCGTCAGCCTAACGCGTGTGTGGTAGGACAACTCCTGTTCTATCAACCTTGGCTATTGGAAATGTTTGAAATAAATTGGAGATAATCAAATAATAAATAAAATAAGAACCATCAACGTTGGAATAACAAATCAGGTTGTTTGGTCTTCCAGCTAAGCAAAAGCCTTCTATCATCATTGATTCTAATCTTCTTGATATTGGTAAGGGTGATAATGTGGCAGATATTCATGATGAATAATACTCATGTTGTGACAAACACTTGAATTATAATTTTAAAAAATTAAAACAAAATAGAAGCCGACTTCTATAAATACTAAATACTCACGTTTTAAAAAAATTCAAAATAAAGAATTCACTATGAACTGAGAAAATTTAGAATTTTTTCGGTGGGATTGGCATACTGATAAAATTCTGTTAGCTCAGTGAGGAAAGCAATCACAAACTACCTCACTCCTCGTTTGAGTAGTACGCTCTTTTGTCTAAAACATAACGTTGCGGTCTGAAGAGGTCTCTAAGGTCTAAGGTCTGAGGTCTCTAAGGTCTGAGGTCTGAGATCTCTAAGGTCTGAGGTCTCTAACGTTGAGGTCTAAAACATAACGTTGAGGTCCTACAGTCGAAATCGGCTATGGTACTATATTTTATACATACATACTTACATAAATACATACATACATACATTCTTTATAAAAATATTTATTTGAATTATTTATACTGTTGATCAATTGTACACATTTTTTAGGTTTCTGGAGAGGGAAGAAAATCTAAAGGTTGATTTGAATAGTTTAAATAATCTAGAAAACAAAACTTCTTGAGGAATCCCTAGAAATTCCAGTGATTCCTGCTAAATAAAAATGAAAATTATAGGCAATTTAATAATCACCATGAATACAAACGTTTGTTAGTGGGAACAAGAAAATGATTTTTTGGTGGTATTGCTCTTGATGGGCTAAGAAATTATATATAGGAAAAAGACACTCCTAAAAAGTTATCGATGAAACGTTCATTCAGGTGAGAATTAGAATTCAAATACGAACTAAATGAATGCATTCCCATAACATGGAGATTTCAAAACATGGGTCACGTTGCTTCTAAATTTCTAGATAAACTTTAAAAGGTTCACCAATTTCAGATTCGCGCTATAAAAGGAAGTGCTGCCCATTCAAAGGGAGATGTCGAATGTAACTTTTTAAGCTTTTGATTTTTTGAGCCTCCTTCTCTTCAAATGAAGTCAATAGATTCTTGAATATTCAAGTTCAACTTTACCTCAAGCTAGCACTAAATGTTATGAATATTGTACCTATTGCTAATTTTTTTATCATAAAAGTCTAATTTATTTGGTTGTCTTTTGAGCATTCGTTCATATTGAAGTAGGGAAACGTTTGAAGGGTTTCAATACAAAAAAGTATTGATCAGAGCTAACCTACGTTATATGGAAAAGGTTTCTGTTTTTCCGGAAAATTTCTTGAACATTTAAATAGATCGATACCTATTGACAGTGCCTAATGATTTTGATTTTTACATTTTTAAAGATGAGTAGAAATGAGAATACTAGTTGAATAAAAGAGAATGTTTTCTATTCTTTATTTTTCTCTGTTTCAGGTATGTTATGGATTTCTATCCACTAAGGTTCAAATCAGACTTGTTCATTTTGAGCTGCTCTCTGAATTTCATAGTTTCAGGTGAGTAAATAGATTTCAAATAACGCGATAATAATAACTGGAATATTCAACAACCGCAAGTTAAGTACACATACGTTACTGACAATGACAAGTCAAATTACCATTGTTTCACTTATGTTTAGCATGTGAATTGAATATAGTTATTTCAAACTTCCTGAAGAAATTATTTGAAATATCGCATGACATGTTTTCAAAGATTTTGTTTATATAACTATGAAATAAGATAAAGGGAATGACTGTATTAGTATGAATCTTCGTGAAAGATCTAGCTTATCAACATCATTTTCTCGGTCGACATGGAATTCAAGTCGCTAAGAAACGTCACAGAGCTCTGGCATGAAGTTGCGGCTATTGGGTCTATTGGCTCTGACAATTTCAATATCTGTTGTACCTGTAGGCTAGTTTCTATTTACAAGGCTACAAGATCTTGCATTAACTTAAATTTAGTACAACTTAACATATAACTTAATTAAACATTAACATTAACTTAATTTTGTAGCTATGACAAAAAATAATATTAAACTTTTTCTATGATTAAGGTTGTTGGAAAAAAATATATCAAAAATCTAGTACAAACCTTGAGGAGACCAACCATTCCATACCACGATATACAGTTTAAAGTGTGGTTGTTGGGAAACGACTGAATTGGATTTTAGATTTCTTTTTCAAGCAATCAGCTTGCCAATGTGCAATATGAGGCAGGAAGTTGAGACTTGCAGAGGGTAGTTTTTCAGGGTAGCCTAGAGGGTGTATTTCTGTGGCAGTTCTTTACTCAGCGGTTCACAGGAGCATCAATGGGGGGTGAGACCTCGACAGGGTGCAACTTCAGTGATAAGAAGGGTGGAAACCAAAATGGCTGCCCTGTATCTACGGCAAACAGACCCCCGGGACATACTACCCTTCCGGGAGGGGATGAGGGAGGTTGTAGTGGCGATTGAAGGGGTTGGGAGAGGCAAAAAGGAGGAGGAGATCCTTTCTTGAACTCCTTTATCACGTCTCAACCCCGGCTAGACCTTTAATTAAGAACTAAGCGAGATTACGGAAGGCCAAAGTCTCTCACACTGTCTCCCTCTCACTCACACTCATCCCTCTCAATCAGACTCTTTCTCTCTCCAACAAACTCCCTCACAAATGAAAGCACCACCTATCCCTTGAGCTGCAGCCTATCTTACCTACGTGAGCGTAACTCTGAGCGTGCTAAATTAATTTAAAGTTTGTCTGATTACTCCCTGTACAATAACGAGGTTTCTGGTGGGATAACATGATGTACACACGCATTAGGTGGCTCATACATATTGTAAAATTAGAAATATGGACATAACTGAATTTAGCCAACCTGTGTATAAACCTGTTGCCACTAATTATGAAAAAAATCTTCATGGTTTAGTCCAAGATGCGTTTTTTAAGTTTAAATAGCAACAATGAATTATCAACCTGTCAATGTGAAAAACCTAGATATTTAATAAATTTATTCACTACAGTATATGTTATTAAGTTCTTGCCCGGAAATCAAAATTTGGACAAAACTCCAATTTGAAGATTTCAATTTTGAGATTTATTGGAGCTTGGAGTAAAGTTCATAGAGTAAATTTTTTTTATTGCTGATGACGCCCACATAAGTCTGAGACTTGTGAGTGGGTAATGCGGTGACTGATTAAACATTGATGCCAGACAGAGGAGCGGGAATCGAACCCACGACCGCTTAAACGACAGCAAGCTGAAGTTGCGACGCCCCAACTACGCTAAGCGTAATTTTACCCGATATTTACCCGGTAAAAATAATTACATTAGTGAACATAAAATAGTAAGATACGAGATAGTTAACAGAGTAAATTGAATTCCGAATTGAAGGTTTACAATTGAAAAAGAAATGCATTCGACCTGACATGCACCTGATATCATAATTATGGAATTTTATTGTAATAGATTTGAATAGTAATTCACCATCAACCCCATACTCCATTTCATACTTCTATACTTCAATGAGTAATTTAACTGATTAATAAATCGATGATACCATGTTATGAGTTTATTTTCCACGACGAAGACTGCAGAAATAATGTTTCAATTAAATTGCAATCTCCACCTAATAATAAACTTGATATTTCATAGCCACTAAAGAAATTTGCTGGAGAAATGTAACGTTTTCAAACGAGACCAGTTTCCTTCGGTAGTTGCGTGTTTAAAAATATCAATTTGTATTCAATTTGAGTTCTGCCTCCGAATTATTTCACGTTATTACTGCTTACTTAGCGCTTAATGGGAGCGTCACTGTGTGGTCCGCTCCATCACGTCAGACAGGGAAAGTCAGAATGGGCCGACTTAGATTCGTGGCTGTCATCGAGTGGTATTACAGCATAATTCGAGCCCGGTTGCGTCACTACAAACTCTATACATCTTTTTCAAGAACACAGCATTGATCTTATCAAAACTCATGCAGACCGAACTCTAATGATGAACTTTCGTTAAGGTGATAATTTCTACGGATTAATTGTGAAATGAGGTAGCCCGAATAAGGATAATTGAAATGACTGGTAATTTGAATCTATCGTGTGAGCTATTATTATTATTGTTATTTATATTATTATTAATTTATAATATTAATTATTATTAGTTTTATAATTTATTATTATCATTATTATTATTATTATTATTATTATTATTATTATTATTATTTTATTATTATCATTTTAATTGCTATTACGTTGTTATTCCAATTTACTCCACCCTTACTACAAATTATAAGTTAATTATTATTCAAGCATAGCATGTAGTCTATACTTTTATTATTTCATTTATCTAAATTTATGCAACCTTTGACCTACTGTGTACGAAAAAACAAAGCTTGACAAAAGCAGATATTTTTTGTTCTTTATTGAATTGAGAGAAAGGATGTTTAAAAAATTTGAAAAGAAAGAATTGGATACTGAAGTTGACTACCAGAGTTTAAAATCTTAAATTTGTTCAACCCTTCTGTGTTTAGCCTTGGGTTTTAGTTGAAAATCTTAATTTTTTAATTTTTATGGAAATTGGAAATTTTCTTATTTCATTGGATATTATCGAAATTCATTGATCCTCTTTCCAACTTATGCCATTGTTGCTTGCTAAGTCTTTGTGTCTTTAGAATTAAGCTTCACTTTATTGTTAAGTAGCCTAATTCTTTTAGCCGTTTCTGTCAAGTACTTTCTGTGCCCGTTGGATTAAAAATATTATGCGAATTTAAAAAAAAAACAAGCTTTTCAGAGAGTCATAAAAACTAATAACAGACCCTAGCATACATTTCCAGCAGCGGAATAGTAACATTAAGCCCTTTTTCTGATTTTATTTATTCATTCATGTCACGCAAAAAGATACAATAAAGCAAAGATACACTCACAACTGCTTTCTTCGCAAATTTTGTGAAGAATCCAAGTGTTAAGTTATGCCTATTTCTCACAAGGAATTTGTAAAAGTTCAACTGGAAATTTCACTTTTAAAGTGTAAATTTACTTAGTTCTACTACAGTTCACTTAATGACACATTTTTTTAATAATAGTATATTAATTCAGGAGTTGACTCCAAAAACGAGCACAAAAACAATAGTTCAAAGGAAGTGGATGAAATTTTGCATTTTTGAGGCTATGTTTTTCGCCATGGATGCACATGAGTCAGCAACTTGAAAAATGATTGACCCTCAGATATAGTCATCTAAACATAAAATAGATTAGTAGAGGAATAGGAAAGAAGTTTTCAGATTCTCCTATAGAAGATTTGCGATGAAGCTAGTAAGGTCACTATCCAAATCACAGTTTGTTTACTAGCTCCCAGAAAAAGATATCGCGTTCTTTATTGGAAATGTCAAGACTTGATGCGGCAGTCTCAGACATTCAAGGAATGACGTTGTCGTCAAAGAAGCTTCTACCGCCTCTTCGCTAACTTAACTACGATATACATTTTTGAAGTATATATGTATATATATAACGATATATTGCAGCTAAATTCAAGTGTGACTCTACAGTAACGGTTAATAAACATTGCATCTCTTCCAAACTTTCAACTCAGCCTCGCCTAATTGTGTGCATTTCTTACATTATTATTATTTCCCTTCCATTATTTACTTTTTCTTCTTTTTCTTTTTCTTCTTCTTCTTCTTCTTCTTCTCCTTCTTCTTCTACTTCTTCTTCTTTTTCGTCTTCTTCATCTTCTACTTTTTTATTGGATGGACGTCCAGCCAACGACAATACTATTCGCTAGCTGACTGAAAGACTAAGATGTTTATTTTTTATATTTATCGCTTGAATGAAGATACAAATTGGACTGCGTTCATTGTTATGAGTTCACTTCCATTGGAACAAGTTTTATTTTTTTATTTGCAGCTCAAAATCCCAACACGCTTTTATTCATCTTTGAAATGTTTCAATTCATTGTTGTGAAGTACCGTACTGATTTTTTTTAGATATAACTGATTGTGATTCATTTTTATAGTGTATGCTATGTGATAGTGATACATCCAGACTGAACAAAAATAAATATTTAACTTCTAAGATTAAGACTTCATGAAAAAAAAATGAGAATAATAACAGCTTATTTGAATGATTTGATGAAAATAATAATGAAAGCTTACTTTAAAAAACGAACATTAAAACATTTTATTCGTCTAGTTTGAAATTATACTTCACTAATAGAATAATATTGAGAACAATATTCCCAAAATTATCAATAAAATTAATTTATAGAAAAAAATAGATGTGGAATCAAAGTGGCCAGATTCATCAACTAGGAGTTGATTAATATCAATGTGTAAATGCTATTGAATTGTTTGTTTATCAATGGGTATTGAATAAGGTTATTTGAAATATACACGAGAAATATTATTATATCTATTAATGTCCATTATAAGAGGCAGATCCCGCCTCACATGGATGGCTCTGGTTCATAGAGCTATGAAGCAATCAGAGCTTTTACCCGAGACGAACCAGGATCGTGCGACTAAGATCTAGGAGAGCCGACCACAAATGGGAAAGGCAAGGGAGAAGAAGAAGAAGAAGAATGTCCATGATATTATGGGATATTATCATATTCCAATGCTGTATTACCATGTAGATTCGATAAGATAGATTAGGGATCATAATGAACATGAAATCATTGATGGGCTGAGTTTATTAATCGCTTCAAATAATAATTTATACCTATGAGCCTGCTAGTTCATAGCGATGTTGAAATTCTCATTTCAACAGCATAGCAAGATATGACCAGTAGCGCACACAGGGTGCTTACCCCCTCCCCTCAAGGACCTGAGGTCTTTATCAAAATTCCGATATTTTTTAAGCAAATAGTGTACGTGCATTTCATGATTTCACGCTTATTTAAATAGAAGACGTGTTTTAGAAACACCAAGGAGTGGCCTATCAGCATTGAACATTCACCAAAAAATTGAAGTCACTAGCGGAGAGATAAAGATAGGGGATCAGGTATTAATTAGTTATTATGAATCTCGAGGGATTTAATTCATGTGGTGAATTGAATTAGTTTGATGTTAAAAGAGCTGGAAAAAATGTTACAAGTCTTCAACTACCATAGTTATCGAGGTATACTACAAAATAGGCAAAAATTAGGTGTTTTTTTGAAAAAGTAGGTTTTTCGACTTGCCAGACTCGCTTTTTAATAGTCTAGCTTAGGGCTTCACCCCCTTCACCACCAGGGGAATTAAAAACTAGAACTTAATTTGTATTTGTATCTTACTGATTAATTGATGACCTTAAGGTTAGTCATCTTCTCATCTAGTTACTAATCCAGTTGCTTTCACATTGTGATATCATCCTCAAAAAAAAGAAGATAACAACATTTTGAATCAGTAATTGCTTTGGAAGTACTAAATAACAGGTCTTGGCATGTCTATACGGACATATTCACACAGCTTTGACTATAGAATCATCATTTAAGCAGCTTGAAAATCATTAAGCTACAACTTAGTAAGTGATGCTAAACTTTGCTAAAAAATTTAATTTAATCAAGATCTTTATGACTCAATTGAACAAACTGAGTGATTCACAGAAGCCATACAATCATTTCATCATCGTTCCTGTTGAACAATCTCAATATAAAACCATAATTTGCATTTTGAAATTTTTTGTTGGAGGGCCTTAAAATTTTCTTGTTATGTGAGCATTATGTTCAGGAAAAAATGGACATTGGACAATTTCACCTTCATAATAAAGTTCAACGCTTGGCATTATCTACATTGCCCCCGACAGTATTCTTTTTCAAGCATATTGTAGGGATTTTATTACTCACTCTAGTAGTGTGGCATTTCCTATGAACAGAGCCTACACGATTTTATGAACCGTGAGTCATTTTATTGTTTATTTGTAAACAGGTAAAAACGCCCTTCTCATTTCAAACTTTATTTTCAAGGCTGTATATTTTTTATTAAGATACATTTTACACGATTTGTACATTTCTTCATACAATAATCCAACAGCTGAGTAGTAGGCTACTATAGTTATCATCTTTCAGGAAATATTGTTAGATTAGGATTGTCTGTTCAGGAAAATAAACTACAGTATTCCTAGTTTATCTTATGAGGCTGAGTTGGTCGTTCCTGTTGAAAAACTCATTATAAATCATAATTGCAAGGATTATTCTTTGTTCGTCTGCCTTGAAATTCACCTAGGCTATTATAAGTGAGCAATATTTTCAGAAATAAATGGACAATTACACCTTCATGGTAAAGTTCAACGTGTGCAAAACGCCATGAGGAGTCATACTGGCTCTCTGGAAAAATGTGGTTGAACAAATAATCTTTTTCAGAATAGAATATTTTTGGACAAGAAACTGAATAATGTAGGCCTACACAGAATTTATAAGGATTAGAAATTAAATTGTGGAATATTTTCTGTTACAGATAGAAGGTATAATATTATCTTTCTTTGTAGTGGCAAAGGTAATATATTGGAAGGTATCCATAATGAATAATAAGACGAAATTGTCACAACCACATTTATTAAAACTAAATTAACATAGTTTGATTGAGATTGATAATGGTGTAACAACCAAAACTAGTTTCTCAAAGTTTTAATAAATGTGGTTGTGACAATTTCGTCTCATTATTCAGTATAATATTATCTCTGTTACTGTGGCTACTCTTCAATTTGCTTGGATAGTTTGTGAAATTGGTGAGGTACTATATGTTTATAAAGTGTGTCGATGAGCCGTTCTGAATATCAGGGAACAATAGTTCTAATGCATTTCATTATGAGAGGAACAATCATATCGAAAGGAAATAGAATCTATTTATTTACATTATAGGCAACATGTTTAGTTAAGGAATTATACTCAAAGGAAACCTTCTCATAAATTCATGTTTAAAGTAGTATTTTGAATCTAAATAATTATATATAATAATATAAATGAATTTTTAATAATAAATTTGATAATTTTTACATGTTGGATGCTGAATTTGCTCTAGATAACATGAAATATAGCTTTATTTATATTTAATGATTAATGATAATCATTACAGTGTCCATAGTATTTATTTATTACATAATAAAGCTATAATATAATTATTATACATAATAACATAGCCGTAGCAGGCATCTGTTCAATCAGATATAGATAAGTTACCAACTCCAGGGCCCTCTTTGTAAAGGTAACCGTATGGATTGACCAGCAAAAAGACTCTGTTCTCTGCTGTAAAGTCACTTCCCGGTGCCCACCTAAAACTGTAGGTCGAACTCATCAATCACCATCATCCAATACATTACCCACGCACAGGTTTCAGACCTATGTGAGCTTCATTCTAAAAAAAAATCATACCTCTATTTGATCTCCTATGCTTATGTTGCTTATGTTGAATTAGTTATTAGCTTTCAAATTGAGCATACCTCAAGCATTGAATGTGACTCTTTGAAGGTAATTCCATTGCAACGGGAGAAGATCCATCCTTTTTGAAGACAGTTGCCACAAATGTTGAAGAAAACAATATTCAACATTGAACGTCACGATCGTCAGAAAAGATTATCACTATTAATTTGCATCACACAAAGATTTCAAAAGAAAATATCACTGCAACATTTTTTAACAAATTCATAGCTCCATATTACCTTGAACCAATAATTTTTGACCACACAATATTGTAATGAAATTGTTATAACATTCTAGAACCTAATCAAATACTGCCAACGGAAGAGAACATGAAGCTACGTTCTGGCCAGAACCGAGACAAAACTGAGTTACTTTTCAAAAAAACACAGTAAAGTTCTTCCTCAACCTTGAATTTTATCACCCTTAAAGGGTTGTATCGGTTTTGGTCTCCCACCTTCATCAAAGTCTCATGCTATTGTTGCGTGAGGCTGTATAGATGCAAATAACCTTGGACCTTTTTCCCTGCAAAAAACGAAGGGTTGACACAAAAATGTGAGCGGAATGAATCAGTTGAGTCCCTATTTTTTTTAGTAGTTTTTGTTCATCCACCTCTTCAACTCTTTCTGCTTTGTCAACATATTTTGTTAGGGTGGAAACAGGGATCGCTATTCATCAGCAGTCTTGAAGGAAAATAGTCTAGAGTTGACAAAACAAAGCCGAAGTTTGGCTGCTCAAAGAACCTGTTGTCGAGAGGTATCTAAAACTTAAGAATGCCTATTTACTACTTGAAACAGAAGAAATGAACAACTTGTGATATAAATTTGATTTGAAAACCCAATTGAAAATGAAGAGCTACCGTTTTTGCAAGTCTGCTTTTTGAGAAATTTCGAAGCCTTATAAGCATTATAAAATTTCATCAGAAATTTTAATGTTTCATGTGAGAGAGTTATCAATAAAGAAAATATTATAATAAGCTAAACTATCGTTGTCTAAGAATAATCTAGTCTTATAACTTTAGTGGTCTAAGGCCCTCATTAGACTGGGCTACTGCAGCAATTCAAGCATCCTAAATTATATTCTTGAAAAAAAAATAGCAATAATTAATTCATTTCTATATTATATGCTTTACTTTCATAAGAAAGTTGAAGATCACAACTAAAGAATTACTCTTAGCTAATTGTAACAGATTTCTGGCGTGGTGTAAGCAAATTATTCGTTTCTCCATTATTTTCCATGCGTTGAAAATCCGATGGGAGTTCTTGACACTACTTACACAAATTCAGCTTGTCAAATTTGAGCATCCTAAATTTTATTTTGAAAACAAAGGAACAGTTGGAGTGCCAATTATATATTGTACTCAAATAATCATTTATAAGAGAATAATGATTAAAATAACAGAATATTAATAGCGATAATGGTGGTGAATGCCAAAAAACTATAATAAATAATAGCATCCATACACTGAGTTGAATTTTTAAATTAAATGTTTTTCAACATATACCTGAATAAACTGAAAATAATGATTTGAATTAAAGGCTATTAATAGAAACCCAGCAAAAAGATAGATCTCACAATAGAGCAACCTCATTGGTTGAAGCTCAACTTTTCATGTAGGCTGTAATGCATCACTCGAAGCAACGACGAGCAATAAGGAACCAGCAAATCTATTGTGGGTTTCCTTCAAGAAAGTAATCCCATTGGTTGCAAGGGCGGATTAAAGGGGGGGCGGAGGGGGCGACCGCCCCCCCCCCCCGAGGGCTTGCACATTTTAAAAAATTAAAAAGGGTAACACTTGTGACATGCACACGGTTAAATTTTAATTGTCCCGCCACAGACGAAATACCTCCAACTTGTCTTACTACTCCGCCTCTGCCGGCCGGGAATTAACAAATGTAATACTTATTTTGCCTTATTTTCTATATTACCTTTACTTTATCTTTAACTGTTGACATAATTTTAATTCAATGACGAATTAACAAATGACAGAGAATGAAGGAAATCTTATATCAAGTGAAATTAGTTTGAATAAGATTAATCTTTTATAGAATAGGTAGGGGCATATAAATCTCTGTTTGTTTTTGACCTAATACATATTTATTGTAGTACTGGTATTATGAAACATGAAAGAATGTTGAGATTAATTTAAATATATATATAGGTCTTAAAATCATCACGATCACGAATTAATTGCTTAGACTCTGTTCATTTCTCTGTAAATTTTGATAAAAATTAAGCTAGCAAAACAATTTTTGTTCAAGACATATTGTATTGTATAAAAAAATTTGTATTCCTAATTTCACATGAATATACAGAAATAAACTACTCTAGCTAGGGGAAATTTGATTGTTCTTTGATTGAAACACGAAAAAATTATATTTCTACTACATTTTAAGTGCTAGAATGGTGTAAAATGCGGTTAAAGGCTAATAAATTTCCAAAAATTTTATCCCCTCGACCAACGGGTATTTTTGGGGTATGTCGCCCCCTCCCATAAAAATTCATTAATCCGCCACTGATTGGTTGAAGCAAAATATTCTCACTTAGGCTCTAAAACCGTCAATAACAATGCTTATCAATAAAGGAAGAACAGAGTTAATGAGTGACACCTCCCGTAAGGGTCTCCCCACCACGAAAAGCAATACGAATTTACTTTACCTCCCAATAACTCATAATCTTTAAATGATACAATAATAATTTGTATTATTTTTGATTCAATCAAATTACCAACCTCACTTTAAAACAATTACCAACATTTTACAAATTACCAACTCACTGCTTCAAAACAATCACGACTATTGCTGAAATCGTCTGACCAATTTTTGAAGCAATGCATTATAGGTGAGGATTCCACTGTACCGGTATAGTAAACAGTGGTTAACAATCGTTAATCCACGAAATTTTCTTTGATTATTCATTTTCCCGTAAAAATAACAATTTTAAGGGAAGAAATAGTATCATGGTGGATTGTTAACCTGAGGATAACCTCGTGTGACAGGTATGTAGGCTATGTAAAGTTCTAGTACACTATGTGCCGTTCATCGTATCATAAACTAGTTGGATTTTTTAATTTAACCACCAGTAAAGATGTATGATAACTGTGAACTTGAAACTTTTATTCCTGCGGCTCGGAAAATCAGTAATTGGAATTGGCCCACTGCAACAAAAAGGTTGTGCACCACTGTTATAGGCAATGGAACAATTTCGTCTATATATTTATTATAATGATATTATTGTTAGTAATATTGAAAAGAGAAAAAACGGATACAGTATAATTCCCGTCAGCATTTAAAGTTTGGAATGTCAAGGTTATGCCTTTAAACGGCATTTTAAATATCCGATCGAGAAGTCCGGTTGTTATATAAATTAATATAAAAATCTATCAAAATAGTCCAGTAATATACGAGAAAAAGAAAAGTTATAAGTAACAGAAAATTAATGACTCAGTGATTTTTGATAGTTTTCTTTCAGTCAGTTTCAGGATTAATACAATGTCCAATATAAACCAATTTGAGTAACGTTTTTTGAAAAACCGATCAAACTATAATTATTCATGAAAGTAATCAAACAACGTAGGATCAACATAGTGTTAATGAAAATTGATAATTTAGTCGTTCTAAGGTCCTTCCATAATAGTCATTGACAATAGACCAATGAAAATTGTAATATTAAACTTGAAAATCGTCGGAAAAAGCAGTAATGAACAAGAAAAAAATAATTGACACAGTTTCCAACCAATGCAACGGCATGTTGGCCTTAAATAGGCGAATGACATTTTATTGATCAAATCATGAAGCGATCAAAACAATAATCTTCATTATAAAACCAAACTTGACGCATAAAATATCAGGTAGCTGTTACATACTACTTGACACTACAATTCTACGTAAATAGAGTCTCTTAAACTTATTTTTTGCTGGCTAGGTTTTTGTTAATCATTGTACAAAAAAAAACTTGTTCAATAAATAAAATTTTCTTCAACAAGAAGGTCGTGAACATTGACCTCAATTGTTGGGTGGCGGGGGGGGGGGGGGGTGGTGGTCATGATTCGATCAAGACCACCCCAAATATTGGGGAGATGTATCCCCCGCTCACCACCAGTGGTGATGCTCGTGCATAAAATAATACACTGGCCGAAAGACTAAGACGTGTGTGGGTAAAACAATTCTGCAAAAACAATCAAGTTAACTCTTTAATACTTTAGATCTTCAGATAGTACTGCTCTTCTAGCCCATATCAGTAGACAATAATATTATTGTTCTGTTGTTAAAGAGATAGGGGCACATGATCAATGAAAAGAGGATGAGATCTAATAATGTTACGCTCTGCCTACCCACAGTGTTTCGAACAAAAAGATGACCTTGGTCATTTGGAAAGGTGAAAAAGTGGACACTAAAAGGGTTGAACTAGACATTTTTATTACAAAATGGTTTTGTTTCTTTTTTCTTCAAGAACAACCTCAGTTGAATAACAGGACTGCCGACCTTCAGAAACTGTGAATTATCTACTATTGTTTGAGCATCATTTTGTCCATTACGTTCAGCCTGGAAGTATCCTTCAGTCCAGAAATGGTTCAGATTCCCAAAATTCTTCTGTTGAAAAGTATTTTCTGCTTCAACTTCTAGTCTCGCTTGTGCTTGATAAACCTGGAAAGTAAAGTTTGGAAATAAATATTTCTTAAATTTTTCTTACTATAGAATCCATAATCATAAAGTCTATCCTTGACGAACTGCTCGTATCACTAATAATTTATGACTAATTGCACGACTTTGCAGTAAAATATTTGAGTAAAAAATTGAGTAAGATAATTTTTATTTTTTACTCAAATATTTGACTGCGCAGTCGTGCAATTTCTCATTAACTATTATCCATAATTATAATTAATTTTTTCCAACAGATATGCTGGGAATTCCTGGACTAAGTATATTAACTTTACAAGCTTTTCTACAATATACCCGAAGGAGTATGAAAGTATTGCTCTGGAATAATCAATTGCTATAATTATCAATAACTATAGTCATGATAATAATCAATTACTATAGTCAAGTGACTGACATTCAACACTACTACTTCCTCTTTTACACTTCAGTATTAAAGCATTGACCTATTAGCCTACTAATTAAAGCCAGTGAGAAAAATTCATGTAGTCTTCGAAATGTAAAAAATATAGCCCTGCTATGTCATTACAAATAGTGTGTATTGTAGAATTGATTGATATTGTAATTATCTCAATTCGTAATATACAGGATACAGGAACTCAAGAGGATGAGCATGAATAGATAAGTTCTATGTAATCTAATGGCACAGTTTCAGTATCTTAAAAGCAGTGTAGACGCTCCTGAGACATTTCATGAATGGTCATTCATATGGGCTAGGAAATTTGGTAGAGATATTGACAATTTGGTACAGATATATCTCAAATGCTCCCATTTGAATAGGAACTGATACGGAACTGCAACCCGAGATGAATTACAGTAATGTGAGACAAGCTTATGATATATATAAACAAAGCTTGTTTGAAATTCGAATTACAAACAAAATATGCACTCAGAACTAGCTACTAGTGAGAGTAAGTAGCTACCATTTGTTATCAGTTCATGACTAAACCAATTGATTACAAATGAATAGCAATTGATTGAATCACATCAACGGCGTGATTTGATGAAGAAGTGTATAATTCTTGAAATGCAGGGGCGGATCCAGCAGTTGATTTTGGAGGGGGGGGGACCACCTGAGTGGGTATGGGTATAACTATGGGAGGGGGGGGGGGGGGGTTGTGGTCGCCCGGGGTGTTGAGAGCATCCACGTCCTATACTGCCAAGCAACCCGAAACTTTAACTAATTTTTGAGTGCAAATAGAATACTAATTAAAATTGAAGTTCAACTCATAATTATTTAATGTTTTTATCTCACATAAACATTAAGTGGGAATATCACATTGAAATGTTCATAATATGAACTTAACTACAAAAAAAATATATTATTGGTTAAGACAGCAACTATCAATTGAATTGAAATATATTTTTTAAATAGATAATATGAATCCTGGGAATCTTTTTAAACTTATCTTTGGACAGAGTTTTTGTTTCCAGGGACAACCATTGTTTGCTTTTAGCCCTACTTTACATTCACCCAAATATCACCCTAAATCCTTAGTCCGAAAGTGTTGGGCTCTGTCTACTGCCTGCTATGAAACTATTGTTCAATCAACAATAGAGATTTATTAGTAAAATAATTACATTATTACTACTTGTTATTACTACTTGTTATTATACTTGTTTCTAGAAAGTATAAAAATAATGAAACACAAATTTTAATAACCTTTAAATGTGTATCGTTACATCACAAAAAGCAGCGTCATAACTACAGGTTCAGTCAGGTGTGGGAGGGGAGGATTACCAATGATGTTGATTTTAGACTATCGGTATAATAATTACAATAGTAATTTAGTAATTTGTAATTTTGGAGTAGTAGACCTCTAACTATAAATTGAAGCAATAAACATGGCTTTTTATTCCAAACCGGGGGTTCGGGGTACTCCCCGAGAAATTAAAAATAAATCACCTCTCCTAAACCACATTTCAAGTGATTCTAGGCATTAATTATTCTTCTAACATAACACTTCAACCCATGTAGCCTAATGTGTCAAAGTAAATTTTATCGTGTTCTTTTTCCCTTCTTCTTCTTTCTCTTCTTCTCTCTCTTTTCCTTCCTCTTCTTTTTCTTCTTCTTCTTCTGCGATTGGGGGGGGGGGGGGGATTTTCCCCTTTCCCCCCATGAATCCGCCACTGTATTTATGAGGCTGCAATAACAAAATATGATTGTGACAGCAAGTCTCATTTATTATGGAAATTTCTCACTCACTATCACCAATATAAGGAAGGCGTGAATTGAATAAAATTGGTGTCAGCAAGAAGCTGTAAGTTTAGTTAGGTAATGGAAGAGGATCAGTGGAGGATAGAAAAGCCATTCTGCCGTATTGATCTGTTTGAAGAGAGAGAGCAGAGCTATCTGGTGGTGAGATGATACAGCTCCCCGGTGACTTCTATTCCCCAGCTTTGGTTCAAACGTTTCCCACCCTCAAAGCATGCCATACTACCATTCACACCTCTTACGTACATACTTCCCTCCTACTCTTCTATGTCACCCTTCACATGTTGTATGCTCGAGTTGTGGAACTCGTTAGAATGTGAACAAAGCTACATACGGTTGCGGGGGAAATGGAGATCTGCAGAATTTCAAAAAATGAATCTGATTTCACGGATTTTTAATCAGCTAAAATGAATGACCTTTCACTCATATTTTTATCTATGCTTTTATTGATTAAGGAATAACAAATAATACCGTTATGTATTAACTTTTTGTTGTAAATTTAACGACTTGCAGTCAGTTTTAGGTTGTGAATATATAATGTACTCACACTTGACCGAACGTTTTCGAGTTGTTGGAACTCATCTTCAAGGCATCCTAGATAGCGATGTTAAGTATTCACTTAACGATGGCGATTACGATGCTACGATTAGCGATGTTGGATAATTCACTTTTTTGGTTAGAAGAATTGTAGTTTTTGTAAATTTGGTCAAAAAATTAAGTAATAGTAGAGAGTTTGGGCAAAACTACGCTAACTTTAATGCTAATTATATTCAGAACACTCTATGTCTGCTATATAGCATCCTGTTTACCAGAAATATGAACACAAATAATAGTGTTATTAGTCATGAAATGGAGTGAATACATATACAATAATCATAAAAAATGAATTTGGAGCCAATAATTGGAAAATTATTTAAAAAACTTTAGCACCTCAGGAACGTTTTTGGGGAAAACCCATTGCGAATGTAGCGGGTGATTACAAAATAATTTCACAATTTTGAAGGGCTTCAATAACAAAACTGGAAAACCAGACTTTTCGACCAATAAATGAAGAAAGAAGTTCAAAATTTTTATGAACTTCAATTTGGCCACAAACAGAAGCCTGAACAACTGAGCAATATTTATTCAGTATACAATTTCTTGCCACACTCAACAACATATGTTTCGGTAAAGTTTCGATGTCTGCTGTTATAATCCATTAACTGGCAGTGGTAAGATAAATGCTTAATTTAATTCACTAGATAAATACTTTTTAATCTGCTTTGTGCACTCTTTGTAAAGTATCATCAATCATAGGGAATTAAAGAAGGGCTTCTTGGATAGAAGTGAAGAAAAGCCCCATAACCAGTTTTCTGTAGTGAATCAATCGAAGTTACCTGATTTGTTATACAAGAATTCTCGAAATGGTGCCAATAAGGTGAAGAAAGCCTTCTAATCAAATTCAATCCTTCTTATTCAATTTATAAGAATGTCCAAATATCTAAAAATTGCAGGCATCGGAACCAAAGCACCAAACAAGTTGCTATGAGTATGAGGATTTCGAGTACGAATAATTATCGTTAGGGCTTTTGGTTAAAAACAAATTGAAATTTTATGGAGACTTTTGATCATTTATTACAATAGATTCAGATTTTTTTCCATACGAATGATGAAAAATGCTGTATCTGCGTTTTTTAAATAGATCCCTTAAAAATTGGCCATTCTTTGTGATCACCTGGTATTTTCACAAGTCAATAAAAGAAGAACATGAAAAGCTTCGGTTAAATTTAATTTTATAGGAAAAAATGTATGAAGTGTAGAATGAAAGGAATAATTGAGTTTCAACTAATGCTCGATGAGTGAAGTAGTGAATGGAAGGAAATATTATGAATGAAGCCTTGCGGCTACTACGGCTCTACTGTATGCAAGGTGGCATAGACTTTATTGTAGTTTTATAGCGTTTTCAAGTTTACGAGTTCTTTCATGCATGTTTTTAGTGGTGTAACGATCGTAGAAATACGAGGGCGATACTAAAAATATTGGACAACATAGTAGCAGCAGTAAAATGGTAATGGCTGTTGTGGTGTGCCATAATTATAGTAGGGATGCGCGCGCATACCTTTGTGCTACAATAGCCTTGGTCATGCTACCATTTTAATCTTATGGTCAATGGCGGAAGAGTACTACAGATATGTTCATAGTGTAACGACTTGGTTAGTCATTATTATATGCATAGTTGTATCTGCAACACTGCATTTCAAAAATGCTTGAAGGGCTATTTACTATTATTAAAAACTCATCTAAAAATCGTTTTTCAATATAATTCCCTTGTAACTTTAATACATTTGAGGAACATGGAATAATAATACTAATCAATACTACATACTATTAAACATGAGAATACCTAATCTGATGAAATTATTATAAAAGGATATGTACCAGAAGCATGATTCCATATTCTTGAAACAATCCACTTCAATCCCACATAGTCATCATAAATATTCTATCACACTATTATAATCAGAACTTTATTTCTGATTATTCTGCTCTATTCTGTAAGCATAGAATGCAAAATTAACCATTCTTGGACTGAATTTGTTACAAAGTTTACTATGCTTCTCGCCATGAATAAACCCAAACATTATTTATATTGTAGCTAATAATTCCCTTGCTCATTCTACATAAATTTGTCATTTATTGAAACTTTTTAGACAAAGCAATTTAAAAAAATAATAATAGGATAACTGCACCTCAGCTTAATTGTGCCTTAACAGCTTAATGTGTGAGTCTGAAACTTTGAGTTCTATGTTTAGTTTTAGTTTAGGTCTACGTGTTCTTTTGTCATTATTTTTATCATCATCTGCTATTCAGACGAATCTTGTTTCATTTGGTGTTGAGAAGAAATGAATGCTTCAGATCAAAATTTTACTATTCCATCCATTTCTTACCCATTTTATCATCAAGTAAGACGAATTATTTTTAAGTGCGCGGTAATTTACCAACTACAGGCACGTGAAAAACATAGAAAAAACAGCTGAGCTTATAATAATTTGTGGTAGCTCATAGGTAATTACATGAGTAAAAACATGGTAATTGAATGAGTGCATTGATAGCCAATGTTATTGGAAAAGAGCCATTTGCACATAAAAATTGCGCGATGTGTAGGAACACCTTTGCTTGTAGCGTGGGGGGGGGGGGGGGCAAGACTACATTGCTTTCAATGTAAAATTAATTTCGCAAATACAGTCAAATTTTCTTAATATTATAACGAACTTATGAATAACAATACGAACACGAAATAACGAAATATGAATAACAAAATGTAATGAGTTTTCATGGTGTCCCTTAACATTGCAATCTTGATAAGACAAATTCTCATTTACAAACATCTTTCTAGAACAAATCTTTCGCCTGTATAATACTGTTACGGGTTCTTTCTCCAAAATAACGCTGGCAACACTTTAAAGTAACATTTGCACTTTATTCACACAAATTATCCACAACACGCACTAATCAGTAATGTCACACAAAATAAAGCAATCAGAAACAGGTAATTCGATAATGCTCAGCTAATAAAGAGTTTGCTATAATTACTGTTCCAAAATAATCACTAACTGTAAAAAAGGCCGTTCAAATATTAAGTAATAATTGTTCAATAAACTGTTCAACAATTCAAGAAGAAGCGTCTAAAACATAATAGTTGAAACACTATGAAGCACTTACGAGTCACTGTAAAAACATAGTTTGAATCACAACTGAGTCATATTTATGAGAGTTTCTGCTTTATATACATTGTTAACATTCCGGAAATAACAAGAGGGATCTCTATTTCTCTATCAAATTCGAAAGTAAAACGATAAGAACATCCTCCATTTTTCAATTCTATTCTATAAAAGTCTTAAGTAAACATTTTAGAGATCTCTGGATGAACCGCAAGGCGAGGGGTGAACGAGGGGAGCAAACAAAACACGCTGCTCTTCGCTGCTAACCGAAAGACGTATTGACACAGTAGTAATTACTTCTTTCTTCTTCCTAGCATCCCTTAACAATAAATTTCGTTATTTTAGAAAACTAGTTATTAATGAGTTTGAGTGGAACTACGCTAACGATGACGCTAATTCTAAACTCCTTTATGGGGAAGTGATAGCCGTTAGCCGTAGCAGGTATCTGTTCAAATCAGATTTAGATAACACACGCTTTCCCGGGCCCTCTCTGTGAGGGTGACCGATTGGTTTGGCCAGCAAAAAGGAATCTGTTCTATCAGATTTAGATAACACACGCTTTCCCGGGCCCTCTCTGTGAGGGTGACCGATTGGTTTGGCCAGCAGTAATTGACTGCAATAAAATGAAAATCAAGTCCCTGTTTTTGGAACCCAACTAAAACTGAAGGTCAAACTCACCAATCACCATCATCCAACTCATTATCCACGCACAGGTCTCAGATGTACCGTATGTGGGCTTCATCCTCCAAAAATGCTGACTACTTTATTCCCATCTTCTTCTTGCTTTAAAAGCAGGCATAGAGTGCTTGCAAGCTCTTGCATTCAGAGGCATAGAGGGGTCACGTTTAAATTAGCTTTATCGTTAGAGGAGCTCTGGTAGAACACATCTACATTAAAAAAATCTTGAAGTCATAATCATGCTATTAATATGTATGTTATATTCTTTCATGAAAAACATTTCTTATAAGCTTAAGATAAAACATCTCTTATAAGATTGTTATAAGCTTAATAAAATTATGAATCAGAATTTACTGTATTCATTTGAGAAATGCAGACCAGTAAACGTTGACAAACTGAATATATCCGACAATAACGGATAACGTCTGTGTAATATCCCTGTCGGCAGCGATGATTGACTCAGTTTTCGTCTTTTTCCTTCTGTTTCACCCTTTTTCTCTTTATTCTTTTTACGATGGCGTTTAGCTCTTTCAACAGAGGCTGTTTATAAAAATAGCTTGTCATCGCGTTGAAATACTTCCACCCTATGACTGTAGGTGTTTGTGTGTGTGTTTGTACGTTATGCTTATTAAAAAGAGTGAGAAAGGTAATAATGAAAAAAGGGAGAGAGTAGTGCCAAAATAAAGTACACGCCCGGACGCTAGCGGGTCCTTCCCGCCATATTGGATTATCGACCTGAATCCCACCTTTTGCCTACCCCGATATACTGAGAGGCGATGACCTCCTGCTCGCTCTTATACACTCATTCTCTCTCGCTCAGACTTCGTTGTATTTGGGAGAGAGAGACTACTCAGAGAGTCGCTCTCTCATGCTGGCACACGTTACCCCTCTCCACACACCCTTCTGATGATAGCCGCCACCCATCTCGAGCAATTCTCTGGAACGTGGCGTTTGAGTATACGCACGCGTGTTCACGTCCCTTACAATCCAGAGCTAAGCATGGGAGTATGCTGCTAACATATAATATGAGTTTATATAGACAATATATACATATATAAAAATAGAGAGCAAGAATATATGGGTATTTATAACCAATATATATATACTAGAGGGCGAACTAGGAGACAACACAGAAGCAACGACTCGACAACTTCCATCCCAGGGTCAGCAGCTTTGGCGAGTCTTTCATATTTTTTTCTGATTCCGGTTATTCCACGATCCACGCCGTTCTTTTTTCTTCCTTTTAGCCTTTTCCTCTCAGCCAATCTTTGCCTTCTATCATCCTCCTCGCTTTGGCTCCATTTCAATGCCGAGAGTGCACCAGCTTGTTGGAACCTGAAGCTATGAGGTGGAAGTGGAGTGAGTTGGAAATAAGAAGGAGCATTAATTGAAGAGAGATGAAGAGAATTAAGTGATAATATGTAGGAAATGTGTTGAAATAACCATTAATAGGAAATATATCAAAATAATAAGAGAGTAAACATAAGATAGGATGAGGAGTCCTGACAGTTAGAAATGAGGAAAAAGCATTCAAAAAAGTGGTACACGCATAAGATGACAATAAATTTAGAAGGGAATGAAAGGTGAATAGAGTTTGAAATAGAAATACATTAATATCAGACATATAAATGCAAATCAATGAAGAGTCTTAAGAATGTTGATGGCTTTATTTGTAGCAATATTCAATAAAGTTAGTAGTCTTGCATGTGTAGACTCGAACTTTGAATGATTAGGCTATATGGAATAAGTAGAAAGATTTTAATGGATGGAAATTTATGAATAATGCTAATTAGTCTGTTAAAAATTGCAGAATTAACTGGAAATCACAGGATGGTATCAAGAAATCAGGGAACAATTGTTGAGGAGACTGAAACATAACTCGATAGAATCATATCATGAGAATTATAGCCTACAATACTTGAGTGAAAGATTCTTGAAGTAATACTTTAGGTAAAGATTTTTCATGATGATGATGATGATGATGATGATGAAGAAGAAGAAGAAGAAGAAGAAGAAGAAAATAGATTTTTATCATAGAAACTATACAATACTTGAGTTCAAGATTAATGATGTTAACGGAGAAGGAGAGGAAAAAGAAGAAGAAAAAGGAAATTAAAAAAGAGAAGAAGAAAATAAAGATGAAGAAGAAAAAGAAAAAAGAAAATGGAGTAGAGAAAAATAAACAGTTCAACCATGTTTTCCATCCTGTTACGCACGAATGAAGCAAGCCCTCCATGTTCTGTAGTCCACCTTTTACAAAACCTGACAGCTAAATTATTTGGACTGTCTTAGAACCGGTAAGATCATGTCAATAGCTCAATAAATAACACGCTTGTGTACATTTCCTTTCAAATAGCCTAAGTTAATCCCGGAATGGGCAAACATCCTCCATCTTATTGAAGGAAGCTGAATGCTAGTTTTCTACTTCGCAACTGTATCCTGATATTGATTGTCAGACTTCAGAAGTCACCCTTCTTGTGAATTACGAAATAGGCCCATACAGAAGTCATGCTAACATCACCTGTTGAAATTATTAGCACTTGAATTGATTGCTTGCAACTACTACAATAGGTTTGTACCCTATCCTCCTGGCTTGTGAAATGACTAAATGATCTTGATATTGAGACATGTGTGAAAAGAAGATGGGTTGAAAAAAACAAAGCTGTCAACGGTAAATACAAGAAGGGACGAAGAAACAGCCTGAAGGGATTGTTGAATTTCTCAACGTTCTTTAAACAATTTGATGAATAGAACTTCTGGAAAGGTCCCCTGGCCCATTTTTCAAATTTTGGTTGAAGGTTGGATTCTTATTTAACAGAAGACCAGAAGATTTGACTGGAAATCACTGTCGTCTGAATAGGTAGGTTACTGAAGCTGACAGCTAAAACTTTATGAATTATGCTACGTTATACGTTTTTTAGGAGTCTGATATAAGAACTATTTACAGTTGAGAAATGAGGAGCTTTGCAATCGGGTGTTGGGAAAAATATCGTACGTAACTCGTCCGGGAAGATGTTTACCGTACTCGTATGATAATACCAATACATCAGGGTACATCGTTTATGTAGTGGAGTGTTTTTTATCCAATTGACCCTCTATTAATAGTAATGCTCTTGCCCTACTACTCAATATCTGAATGTTCTTGTTTATTTATCATGAAGTTTTCTGAACAACTGCCCGTAGAAACATTGAATTGAGATTTATTTTCAGTCTACGAGCCCAAAAGTTTGTGAGTCCAACTGTATCAACGGTGAATTTTCCAACTACTTTCCAGGCCCTAATATTCATTCATTTATCAGAACGATGATGATTACGACAATGTTATTGAAATTAAGACAACATATTTCGGAACCCACCTAAAACTGTAGGTCCAACTCATCATCCAACTAATTACCGACGCACATGACTCAGACCTATGTGGGCTTCATCCTCAAACAAAAAAAAAAAACAAAAAAAATATTTCCTGATAAGTTTAATCGTATGTACTTTCCCTTTACCCTGTTGTATCAACTTATTCAATTTAAACGGCTCATATAATCAGAGTTACACTTGTATTTTAAAGGAAAATATTCTTTTGGTTCCATGGATAATTAAAATCAAAGTTATGTACAAACATTAAATCAAAATAAAATTGCTTCAAACCTTCTTGGTTCAATTATACACAATCTGCAAATAATCTACCACTCATAACTTGAGTTACACAATATCTATTGCCCCACATATTTTCATCAGTATCTCCTATGTTGTTCAAATAGAACAACTCTCTCTTAAACTTTACTGGTCAAGTGTCAAGAATGGACGAATCCTTGTCCAAACTTCGCCATTTCATGTAATTGCATCACTTAGATTGTCATTACTGTAATTAATATCATTCAAATGAGATCATTGTACATAATTCTTTGCACTATAAAAATAGTATTTTCTGAGTTCACTACTGTATATATCTATGTGATGTTGATAGTTTTGATTTTAACCATTCATATTCAAATTTGTAAATTTACATGAATAAAGAAATATAATCTAATCTAATCTAATCTATGTTATCTTTAACAATGTATCTCTATGTCTCTCACACTCTTATATAGTCTCGCTCATTCTCTTTCTTGCTTTTGGACTCATCTTGAACACATAAAAGACAGACACACTCGCACGCACACACATTTCGATCTTGGCGCTGGTTTTCCGGCTATCAAGTTCATGGGTCATGTTTCAAAGATAAGATGAGACGAAGAATATAAATCACCCGATCAGCATTTCTCCACAAATAAATTACTTTGAATTGGTGATTGAGCTTATGTCATTTTACGTCCGAAATGTTTGCTTGGTCATTTTATATACTTTTAGTATACTTTTCAAGTCAGCCGGCCATTCCACTATACTCTTTTAATATAAGCTTTACCATTCTCATGTCGTTAGCTCTCCACTGTGCAAACTAATCCAGTTTGATTGCTCCCCGAACTGTTACTAGTCTTAAAAAAACATTTTTGTGGTCTAAATCGTACAAAATTAGCATGAAAATCGATTCGGTTGAGAAAATATCGTTCTATTTCTATCAAGACTACGATTGAGCCCTGTTTATCACGTGAAATGGACCTGCCAATCTGTTATTAAAACATATAAATCTGCCATGACAGTGCAATATATATTTAACCTGATACTCATTTTTTAATGTTTCAAGCTACTTGTATATGTAGCTTCCAGTTTTTATGATAGGTTCACAACCCACTGTAACTTTCATAACATGCTTGAATATATGAATCTGAGTTGACAATGGTAAGCCAGGACTATAACCATGGGTTTATTGCCATCTAGTACCAATTTTTTGATGTTTTAAGCTTCTAATGCGAGTTATTGAGAGCTCAGTTTTTTTAGTAACTCTCCATTACATGATTCAAAATGAGCTTATATTATGTGAGTAGATATTGGCAAACTTATGTTAGAGCTAGCTAGGAATATAAATTGATAAACAGTGTAATTTAGTGGTATTTCAAATATCGGCATTAAACAGAGTGTTTTGCATAGCTACAAATATTTTGTGAGCTTTTTGTACTCAACGAAATAACAGAAAAATCATATAAACATAGGTCTGGAAATGGTTCATTAAAGAGTTCAAGATGGCGGAAATTTGTAGTGACTACATTTTACTTGTAATTTGTAACACTGTAACAAAGCATTGCCGGACCTATGTTGACGTGAACTTTTATTTTGGTGAGTACGAAGTATTGGTAACTCTTTGTGAAACACTCTTTATAGTATACAATAATTCAATCCACAATTCAATTAGGGAAATGATAGCCGCGAGCCGTAGCAGTTATCTGTTCAATCAGAGAGATAAGCTACGTTCTCGTAGGTCCTGTTTGTAACGGTGACCGATTAGATTGGCCAGCAAAAAGGACACTGTTCTCTGCTGTAAAATCACTTCCTGGTGGTTCGGAACCCACCTAAAACTGTAGGTCTAACTCATCAATCACCATCATCCAACTCATTACCCACGCTCAGGTCTCAAAAAAAAAAAAAAATATCGGCTGCACTTATTAGAGGCTGCAGGGTATTAATTCATTTTTTCAGTTAGTATTAATAGATCGGGGAAGTAGAGTATGAAATTAAAGTAGGAATATTGCAATAATTATGCCAAGTATACTGCATATGGAATGGGTAAATTTTACTATCACCAACATCTGACAATGTTGATTGTATTACAGCGAAATGATCATCGTTAATAATAAATAATCTCTTTAATCTTTGAATACTATATAATTAATTATGATACTGTGATTTTGTACTCTTAAAATCAGTTGAAACCAATCAAATGTCAAATTTATTAATACTGTTTTCCGTGAGTAGCAATTCAATCTGTCCGAATAATCAAACTAACTGCAACATTGATATAAGTCTGTGAACACTATTGTAATTGCCTCTGGGAACTGTTATTTTGTCGTTTGAATGATTCAAAACGAGCCATAAACCAAGAACATTCTGGACGTAAATTGCTGGTTAAGACATAAAGATAACAACTTTACTTTGTTGTTATCCTAAAGCTGAGTATTTCCACTACTCTGTCATTAGTAACTTGTACCCTAATGAAAGCTTGCTTCATCATAGCTTACACAATATATTGTAAACGATGTGAACTGGAACAAGTATCGATGAAGTCATAATAAGATATAAAGGTCATAAAGAATCCTAAATATGATAAAACCTGCCAAATAGGATATTATTACAATCACGATTCTGCGATAAATGTAAAACTGGTTTGATAGTAATAATTATTATTGACGGTTGGAAACTTTTATTGTTGAAACAATAAAATAGTGATTATATCCCAGAGTTGTTTTTAGGTATTTTAACAGAAGGATGGAGTTATTACCCTGCAATGTTTCTCCATAAGAAATCATTAGTTTTTTCTGTTTTGTTGTATTTCATATTATGTGCTTTCGTATAATGTTACCTACTATTTTTAAACACATTCTGTTTTTATTTTATTTCACAGTGGAACATTAACATTAGATACTATCCTTTTGCCAAATACATAAGAGTAATGTTAATTGAAATTGATGATTTACACTTCTATGTTCATAAGATCGGTTTTTGTTTGCTCATTTCTAGTTTAGATTCATCAATGAATACAGATACTATCTAATGATTACAGATAGTATCTGTATTCATTGGATTCATTCAAGTTAGAGATAAGACCCAATTAGATGGAAAGCATCCTGCCAATATGAAATAAATTTTTCTTTGCGGATTTTGAATATTTAAGTAATGAATAATAGTGAACTCTTTTATCTTTTTTCTTAATTTTTTTTGGAGGATGAAGCCCACATAGGTCTGAGACCTGTGCGTGGGTAATGTATTGGATTATGGTGATTGATGAGTTGGACCAACAGTTATCCCTCTTAATAATATATTATTTACGAAATTTGAAAATGTGATGGAACGATTTTTTTTATTCAGATACAATATCAGTGTGAGTTATACCAAGTAGTAGTACTAGTGGATTAGTTATTTTTACAAGCAATGGTTTACTGAGAATAATACGTTGAAGGGTGGGATCCTTTAAACTGTCGCGGGGAGGCATGTCTGCTCCTGAAAGTTCTTGAGACTCCCGCTAGATCGCTCTGGCTATACGTTCAACCCCTTTTACAAGGGCTGTTCTGCAATCATATGCAGAAGATGTAAAGTTTGCCACACATATTACAGATTGCTTTGAGCTTTCACTTCATACTTTTTACATACATTATTAAATCAATCGAGATTCATCATTGCTTGAATTTATTTTTCCTTCTAATATTTCTCAAACATTTAATTAATGGAAATATTCGACCTATAGCATACATTATATTTATTTTCACATTCTATCATTATAAAAATTTGGCATTAAAAAATAAATGTGGGTGAAATCAAGCGAAATCTTCAAGAAATACACTGAACACTTAAGGATGCTCAATTGCTCTTGATATAATCTGTCAGTTACTTCAAACATGTATGGTTTTGAAAGGCTGAAAATGCAGAGACAAATTTGTGATAACAAATTTTGTGAAAGTAGAAAACAGCGATCAAAGACAATGAAGAGATATTGGGCAGATTGAAAAGCCAGACAAGCCAAAACAATCAATCAGATCAATCTAAATGATTCAAGTGCCCCAATGCGGCCTGAAAAATGGTTGGTATAGTAACTTATATGAAGGATGAGATGGTTCTATATCATTGTGAAGATATGAAGATATTGGAAATAAATAGAAAATATTTTCTTCTCTCTCACTCAACATTTACAGTTCAATTAATTGGATAACTGTTTTCAAATACTGTGGAGTCACTCCAGCCTATAAGCATTCACTACATTACTGACGCACGGTAATTAGTATTATTGGTGTAGATATCCATTTTTCGTGAACTGCAGTAGAACTATTGATATGTATAAACTTGCTGTGCAGAACTGACTTTTTTTTGAGTCGCGGCGGCCGCGTTTCGAACTATGTCGTTCTTCTTCGGCGCTTGGTTGCAGACTGACTGGTTTTCTAGTATGACCTTACATAACAGTCAGTCTGCAACCAAGCGCCGAAGAAGAACGACATAGTTCGAAACGCGTCCGCCGCAACTCAAAAAAGGTCAGTTCTGCACAGCAAGTTTATACATATGAATAGTAATTATTATCATTAACTTATAGGAAAGTGATATCTGCGAGCCGCGGTAGGTATCTTTTCAGTTCGATAACATAAGTGACAAGCCCTTGGGCCCTCTTCGTAAGAGTGACCTACTGGTTTGAACAGCAACTCTGTTCTCTGCTGTAAAATCACTTCCCGGTGGTTTGGAACTCCCTTAATCTGTAAGTTTCATCAACCACCATCATCTCGTTACCCATGGTCTCAGACCTATGTGGGCTTCATCATCCAAAGAAAATATGAATTTTTATTATTTTTGATGTTGTATGTGAACAATATTTAGCGTGAATATGAAATTTTTATTACAATTCAAATTTTTGTTCAATCCACCTGTTCAGTTTTGCAGCCGCGGCGGTGTAATCCGCTAGGGCGTTAGCTCTGATGAAATTTTGACTGACTGCTAAATCAGCAGTCACGGGTTCGATTCTGGTCCGGCCTGACATATTTGATGTAATTATTCACCTCTCCACCCTAACACAAGTCTCAGACACCTGGGAGCATCATCGGTAGACAATAAAAAACGTTTCTCCTGATTTTTTACCATTAACCACTTGGGATGTTCTACTAAATCTATGACTTGTTACGGTCTTTTGCAAACAAATTCATCAATAATTGAATATTTTAGACTTGATTTTTTCGTATTTTTTTAGAGGCTGGATCATTCAGCATAGGTGAAAAAATATGGAGCACTCCTTATTCCCCTTTTATTTTATTTCTTTATAACCTCCAAAGTCGTTTGTAAATACAACCGATTTCCTCAGAAAAACTTGTTTACCCTTATCTCACTGCTGCTGATTGTGGATCAATCTAAAAAGACCGACCGTTACTTCTTCTGTTAATTATGCTCGAGTCTTATCACATTTTATTTTCTTATTCTATTACAGTCAATTGAAATCATTAAAACTCTCAACAAACTCGCCACCTCCTGAACTAATTCAACCTACTCACTTACATCTACGGAACTTGATATTGCTGAATAACGTTGCAACTTAAGTGCATTTTCAGTTGCATTTGAATTCTAAAAGATTTGCATTGCATGGTGACACGCCATTACTATGCTGACCCTTTGCTCTTTATCTATACGACCCTTTATTCCTACTACTATATACCTACTTACCTCTGCTTTTTCTTCACTTGTTTTTATTTCTCTTTTTCTTCATCCTTTACTATTATTTCCCCTATCCTTATTAAAATGCTCCTATCTTCTAATGTGTCCTAAATCACGGCTGACATTTTAAATGAATGTTTCGTTTTTAGCACGCAATTTGAAAAATGTGTGAGACTGTGTGTTTATGGGTTTGACGTCTTTCGAGATTATTGCATAGTAAGAAAGGGGGGCGAGATATTTTATTAGGTCAATAATAAGACTTTTTGTGTTAGCTCATATACTAATAAACACTCACTAATGAATGTTTCTCTGTTCTCTCTTATTTCTCCACACGTTTCTTTTAATAATTAATTTAATTCCACGTTCAATTGATTATACTTAAATTTTATATTCATAGACACCACTTCCCCAGCCTCAACAATCATGAATTTGTAATTTGCACTGCACTATACAATTAATAATACAGTAATTGTTTGATTATTTCTCTATTTGACAATAATTATTAGTCTTCTGCATCCCCCACAAGAGTTTATGAGAGAGTATAACGGTGCTTGTACAGTGAAGCAGCCAATAATTTATACTAAACTCCATCGCAGAATCAAACTCAAGCTGTGGTATAGTGAATGACAGATTGAAACAGGGTAAATACCACTATTTCAACGCATCTGTATGATTTTGCGATGATGATCATCATCAACAAGAGAGTAGCTGTGGAAAATATGATGAACAAAATATTTTCCATCTGTCACTCATGATTGAAAACAAATTGTTACAATACATCTATCACAAGCTTCTGGGCACTAATCTTGATGTTGAGCATGATGTCTATAGCAGTATATCATTAAAAAAATAAATTTCTCTGATATAATCGTTTTTTAGTTACCATACAACTAGAGTTACCGTACACAATCTGCTTTAAGTCATATCAATACGCTTTGGAGTAAATTTTTTTAAAGATGCTTTATATGAAAATGATTTAAGGGAAATTGTTGCTTTTTCTACAATGGGACAATTAGGTTTTATATTTTTTATTATTTTGATAGGTTGTCATTATTTAAGTTTTATCCATTTGTTAAATAATGCTGTTTTTAAATCTTTGACTTTTTTTCTTCTCTGTTTATTTAACTTTAATTTATTTATTTAGTTTCTTCTATGCATTTTTTCAAAAATCGATGCATTTTTTCGAAAATCGATACAAAGATTTTAATTTTTTTTTGTTTTAATTGTTTCAAAAATTTTAAAAAGCTATTGAATATGAAATAGCACTCATCGTTTTAAAAGGCTTTTCTGTGTCGAAAACTCACAAAATTTCACTAATTCGAGCATTATGCGAAAGTTTTAAAACATTTTCCGCAATCAAGAACGACAAATTACCGTGTCAAGATAACTCTAGAAACGCTTTTTTTGCTGTAAACGGTGCCTAATCGCAATGTAGTGAGCCTTGTAAAATGTCATTACAAATCGAAGTAATCTGTTTCAAAACGTGTCATTTTAATTTTCATGGCTATGCTTGGAGTAGTGAAACGAAGAAATGGCCAAATGGCAGCTCCAATAATGTGAGTTCTATTGCTATGAAATTTGTAGTGAAGGTACTGCTACTGAATATTGTCAATCGTAATGGCTGAACAGATTTTCCAGTTTGCACAAAAATTAGCGCAATTCAGGTTTCTGCTCAGAAAAATATAGTATCGAAAAAATATCGTATTGTTGAAACGTTGATTGAGACGGAAAATTACAAATACATGAGCTTGCGATGAAATCTATAATCTCTAAACAGTTAATCACCTATTAGGTATACATGAATAACTCAAAAACCAACTGAATTTCATTGCATGAAACGATTTGATAATATTTTAAGAATCCGAATTTTATCCTACAATTATTAACTGTCATCAAATTCAGAGAAGAAATAATTCGTGATTACCTATGGAATATCAACCTGGAATTATCATAGTTGGATTAATATGAAACTTTACTGGTACGGGAGAAAATGCTGTCTCTTATCATGAAGATATTCAAATTCAAATTTATTAAAAAATCAATCAATCAATTACAAAATAAAACAAAATCAACTTATCTGAATATAATGTAATATTTTGTAAATTAATAAAGTAATATAATATAATGAAATTGCATTTCCACATACATTTTTAATTTCAATTTATTTAGCCTTCAATGTTCAATTTCTCATATTGATTTTAGTGAGAAGAGAATAGATTATTATTTTCGAATAATTATTCTAATTTCGCTGCAATAGAAAACTCTTTCCTTTGAAATTGTTTTCAATGGAAAACATATCCACATCTATGTCCAAAATGGACACCAATATCCTTATCCAAAACAATGGAAACCCATCGGTTGTAGTGTTTAAAAAGTAAGCCAATAAGTTTCACCAAGAATTTTGTTCTAGTCGTTAATGACGTTGATCAAACTTCACGATTTGAAAAGGCAGTCCAGGATTTTATTTTGTTAATATTCATCTATTTTAATAATTTCTTCGAATACTTTTCTTAAACTTTGAACCCAATCATAACAATTTAGTAAAACAGCCAGATTGAAACTCGAGTTTGACGTAACTCAAAATCGAGTTATATAACATTTCCAAGACCTCAGTTGTGATTTTTGTAGAAAATAAGCCCAATTCACAAAGGATGGGATGACCATTCCGCCCCAAGATAAAAAAGAGGGTGCCTCTCCAGCGCTCCCTATACCACTGGCCACCTTTTTGTAACTTCAGGTTTTAGCTAGAGTCCGCTAGATGTCGCCAAAAGGACCTCCAAAATACAATCTCTTCTCTAAACAAAGTGAACTCTTGATACAGCATGATTGCTAATAAGTAAAAATATACAGGTTTATCGTATAGCGATCCAATGAAGTAGACATGGGATAGAAGAAATAATTGAAAATGGATGGATGAATAAAGGTTAGGCTATTGAACAATCGCATCACAAGTTGAGGATGTTTTCAAAAATTTTAATTGAATTGTCAATTTTAGAAACTATTCAATAAAAGACAAATTATCATAAGCTCTTGTTATTGAAATAATACACAATTCTACAAAGGTACTGATTCTGAATCAAAATTTGGCTAAAAGCAAATCGTATATCGCAATCCATTGTTGTCAATTTCTATTATAATTAGTCATAATGAATAAATAAATAGATAAATTCTTGCTAATAACATTGAAGCTTACAGATTTCAATACCAAAGTTGGAACACAAGTAGCCTACCAAACGCTTGCGTACGACATGGAGTAATAAATTAGCTCAATCAATATCACTTGAATATAAAAAAGAAAGGAGGTGATTTATTTGTAAATTGAATTGAACTTGTAATAGAGACGACATGAAATTATATTCAGTTTTTTGTCATTTTCTGAATATGATGGAAATTATCAAAATTCTACATTTTTTTCGTGAAATTCTCAACATAACATGCATAAAACTCATGGAACTGGGAGACAAAGCTTACTTACTACCAACCATAAGCTAACCCACCAGACTTCAGCACTTTGTTCTTGATTCTAAGACTTTCCATAGCAATATTTATGCTTGGTAACAGTAAATTATTTCATAACAGTAAATTACAATAACAGTGGGAATATTAGTGACAAGTTTCAATAACCAAACTTGTATTTCCTTCAAGCTTTATCTCTTGCTTAATCGTGCTGGCTTCAGAAAAGTTGATAAGTGGCTCCCAAAAACATCACACCCCTCTTGTGTAACGACAGAACACATTCGAGAACGAAGTTATTATAGCTTCTATAGCTATAGAATTTCAGCTATGTGCCCAAAGCTATTAGATTATAGTTTCAGGATGCAATCTTAGCAAATGAGTTAACGGCAAGCTATAAACAAATTTGAGCCGATAAGTTTAGTGAGAAATTATCATAGTTCTCATTGGCTCCAATCTCGAGTAACGAAGCGGTAGGACGATTTCAAGATAGCGAGAAATTGGATTGCTCTTGATTGGTTGAAAACTTTCTCCTTCCGAACTGAACAGCTATTCTAAACCAATAAGAAGCGATAATAATTAGTTTGCCCTGATACTGGAGACTCTTCCAATTATGAATATTTATATGAGCACATCATTTATCCACAATGATCAACATCAATCAATACAGGCTTTTTTAAAAGAGACAGTTTTCAAACATTTATTTCTCTCAAACCAAAATAGATAGAAATGTAACTCCAACGTACATAAAAAGATAAAACTTTTACATTTTAATCAGTCTCGGTAGGAATTCCTGCATTGGCCTTGTTGTCTGTCGGTAGTGAAATGGTAATAAAACAATACCTTTGAATTTGAATAATCTTTATTACAATTTTTTTTAAATATTCAATGAGTAACAATTTTTCATTGTCACATGACGTCCGTCATGTTCCGGGAAATGATCCTTCCACATTTTTACTGATTGCCAATGGTGGAACAAGCAGTAATGTATCTTAAAATTAATCCATTTTGTTCCTGTGGAGGATGGCATTATGCATACGGTTAATCACATGCTTTGCTTGATGGTCTTGCAAAAATTGATTAATAATCGTTCTATGAGCTTTTAATAGATCCATCAGCGGAACAATAGTGAAGGAGCAGATTATGCAGACAGTTAAACACAAGTTTCATATGAATACGAGAAAAGAGAAATAGTTAAGAGATAAGAGAAAGAATTGGGAAGCAGTATACAACACTTGATGAGATCAAAAGAAGGCGCCTTGTATGGATGGGACACACGCAAAGAATGAATGATGAACGGTGGCCCAAAAAGATATTAAATTGGAATCCTCCAGGAAGAAGAAAGAGGGGAAGACCACCTGAAACATGGATAAAACAAGTAAGGATTGATATGCACGAAAGAAATTTGGCAGAAGGAGAGTGGAGAGATAGAGGGAGATGGCAAGTGGGATGCGAGAGACGGCATGAGCTGTAAAATTAACTCGCTATATATATTCATATGAATATAATAAAAAATAATACATAAAACACAGTATAGGAAAGTATACACTATATTCAAGATAGTATATAGAGAAGCATATTTAAAATTGTGGGACAGATTCAAAAAATTTAGTTCTCTCAAACCTCAAAAGATAGAAACACAATTCCAACGTTCATAAAATGAAACGAGAATTGGAAAAATAAAAATAAAATCAAATAGCCCGGTTAGACGATCTAATCGTGACCACATTTTTGCTGTTGTCTGTAGTAAAATAGCAGCAAGTATGAACGATTGCTTTGTGCGCTGCAATTAGCAAAATTAGCTATTGCAATTGGTATGGTTTTATGTGCACACGATGTTTTAGATCTCTAAATACCATTGTCTGTGGATGATAGGTTCCTTTCCAGTTTATGATGTGGATTTATGGGCTCAAATACACAAAATGATCGTTCCTGTGGTGTCATCGTATTTTACTCTAGTCAAGCAAGAGCAAATATAGCCGGCATTGGCACTGGGTTAGATAACATTTAAACGTTCCTCTTTCTATGAACGTTGAAATTCTTTTTTGTAGTTTGAAAGAAATAAATGTTCGAAATCTTTTTTCTTTTCCTTTTAGTCTTTGTGGGATATTCCCAATTTTATTTTTTGTATCTAATCAAACATTTGTATTTGTTTTTTCTATAGAAATAGTTTCATTTCATTTCAAAGAAAATTTCTATCAAATAAATTATATACTTTACTTATATTATATATTGACTTTTGTACCAATTCTTTAATGGTAAGGAGTATACTCTAATACTCTATGCAAAGGAAGTAGTAATAATAATGCATAATAATGTTAGTGTTTGATAGTGTCTAAAGTGTGTATGAAGTAATAAGGGAACCTCCTTAATCACTCTAGTCTCAATAATTTCATCTCATACGACATACAAAAATGTTTATCCTCACCCAAACGTCGATTACGTGAAAACATTCCACCCATTTCTCGACTACATCAGTGAAAAACCAAGGGGTAGAAGCCATATTTTATCTGGTACATTTCTCATGATAATTTCGACGAATATATCTTCCGAAGGGTATGTTCTCTTGTCGCATAATGCCTCATTTGAAATCTTATACGGGATTTTGATATGGTACACAGGGTCGTAAATATCTCAGCGCCGGGACATTACAAAGGCAAGGAGGAGGCTTCTTCCTTTCTTGGGTTCGCTGTCCCACTTCAAAGCAATCAGTCTCACTCTTTCTTTTCGTTTTTCACTTTCCCTCTTTCTTCCACAAACGTATTTCGTCATCTTTTGTGTTCTATCTTTATCAGATATTTTTTCTTCGGCCCGATTTATCTTGCTCCAATGTTATGTTTGTCTCTCTTGGAAGCACATATGGAATGGATGGTGGTTTCTCAAGGCGTTGACCACAGCACTATCTATCATCCCTTAGAGGGTTAGGGGTGGTTCTTGGCAACCCTCTTCAAGAGTCAAAAAACCCGAGACGAAGACTAACCCCTGGGAAGGCGACCCTATTATAGCAGTAAAAATACTTGACACTACTGCCTCTCTCATTCTGTTCCATTCTTTCTCCCATTCTCTCTTTAATTTTCTCTCAGTCGATCCTCTTTTCCTCTCCATGCTCTTACTCACACCTTCACTCTCTCTTATTTTATCACCCTCTCACTGGTCCCATTCGAGAATATCTCCAACAACTCCTTGTGCCGACATGGTGACCACTTTTGATTTTTTTTAGAAATAAATTATTTTTGAACATTCTTTCCTCTCCCTATTATCTTGCTTTTGCCCACCTTTCTCCTACCTGTCTCGCCGTCCCCTATCTGCATCGAAAACACAAATTAAACTTGCACCACCTTTTCACGTTTTTGATTTCTTGCACCCTTGTTTTCATTTCGATTTGTTTCTGATACCTGCCTGCCGACAAAGAAGGTTGGGCTATTTGGAATAGGAGGGGATTTCTGGGGATGGGATCACTTTCAAAGTAGTTTATTGGTTCAGTCTATTTTTTGGGATTTGACAAAGACGTATCCAAGTGGGAGTTTTGTGGGTTTTCAGAAATTCTTGTGCTAAAATAGGTTTTTTTCTTGCTAAAATAGGACCAAAATTCTTGATGATAAACTTACTTAGTCGGTATTGTAGGTATTGTAAGTTTTTCCTATTGTAAGTGTGAAGATCATGAGTCTGTAATTTCAAAGCTTAGGTTATGAAATTGAATAGTTTTTCTTCCAACTCTGTAGAAAAAACTCCGATGTGAATAATCATCCATATGTAGTATGTAGTCAACATAGTGGACTACACGTTTGGGGACTATAATGGAGATATTTCTAGTAAATCCAAGAAATTATTTTATTTTCTATAACAAAAGACCAATTGACCAAAAAATAGCAGAAAAATGAATTGAGAAGTTGCGATCTGAGGGATCCGTGGATAAGTTTGTAGTATATTTGTTGAAAAAAAACAATACCCTTTATTTCGACAGCTTTTATTTCCAAAACATATTTTTCTATTGTACAGTATACAGTATACAGTCAATAGAGATCAATCCAGCATCACTGGATTTTCAAGACTACAAACTATCAATAATGTATTACGAATGAATCTATCATATTAATATGGCCCATGATAATAACATCAGGTGAACTTCAGTATTAAAGTATATCAGCAAAGGATCCTCTAGAGATGGCTGTGATATTAGTCTTCGATGTCTCATACATTCGCAAATATACAGATATTACACATCTAAAGAATTTGTCCAGGAAAATATTGTTGATCAGATCAGATTTAACGGATCATACTAAATTTTTTATATTTTCTAATAATTAATTTATATTATTCTAAAACTGTTACATAATGTGAAACCTGATACAACAGTTCTACAAACTATTTGAACAAACAGTCAATTTTAACTTCTCTCATAGCCAAATCTAACACTTATTTACTTCTTTATTATTCAAATTCACTAGCAATGCCCACTTCAGCGTAATTACTTTCCCATTAGCCAAATGTGTATATTCACAAATTGTTCATGCATTGTGTCTCATGAGACCTCCTAATGATATATTCTGTGACAATTTGTATCTAAATAAATGGATAAATTTGCCAACTTTGCCAAAAATCAATTTAAACTACTTAAAAAAACATATATGTGACTTCTATCACCTTATCTCATTCGCTACTACATTTAAACAAATTTCTTCAATTCAATCTTCCTATTCTCTATCATCTCAATTTCTCTGCCATTGGCTTTAATCGTGTTACAATTTTATGGCCGTCTGTGGGTACAAACTTCAACCGTATTTCTCAACAGAATCATTGTTTTTGAGACCACTTCCGGTGATTGATGATGACATCCAATTCATAAAACGGAAGTAGGAGATGATTGTTCTAGAGGGTTTCAAAGAGGGTGGAAGTTTAAAGTAGAATTTTCAAGACCGTTAGCTGTAAATCAATATGCATGAATCGATGTTTAGACATTTCTAGCCGTTCATGAATGAGAATTTGATTAGGGATAGAAAATTTCTAGCTTTGAAATCCACCATAAAACGGTTTTTGACAATGGCATGTTTGAGCCAGACGCGTTTAATGGGGCCATAAAAGCTCCACTATTGCGTCAAGCTGTTAACGCAAAGGTATACACGATCACACACACACACATACATAGTTCTGACGAATAGGCGACCATCCACCAAGCAAGCTATACCACCTCTTGCCGCAATGATCGTAAAGTCTCATTCTATTGGTTGTTAAGGTTACCACTTAAACTCACATAAAATCTTCGGACCCATTTTCCGGTTGGTAATTTCCAACTTGGTGCAGTGTGCACAACCAACACCGACCCCCCCCCATTATAATGTCCCAGGACTCGATCTTACGAGATGTGGCCTCTGTCGGCACAGATAAGTGGTATACACTCAATTTGATGTGGAAATATATAGGCCATCATTCCTTGATATTACTTGTTAATAGTATGTTGTGCTTATACAATGAAGTGTGCATTTTATAAGCTCACTAGCTGACCCATCAATGTAAGCAGCAACTTAGTTACAGCTGTTATTCCCTACAAATTGGTAACATAATAATATATTATGATGCTATTCTTATACTTCTTCTTTTTGTTTTAGTTGTTGTTGTTCTTCTTCCTCTCAGTATTATTATTATTATTATTATTATTATTATTATTATTATTATTATTATTATTATTATTATTATTATTATTATTATCATTATTATTATTATTATTATTATTATTATTATTATTATTATTATTATTATTATTATTATTATTATTATTATTATTATTATTATTATTATTATTATTATTATTATTATTATTATTATTATTATTATTATTATTATTATTATTATTATTATTATTGTCGATAGAACTACCAAGTGGAAGACGATAGGTATTCAATGACTCGTGGTGTATGGTATTTATTTTTTCTTCTTTGCCCAGTATTCTTTCATCCTTTGCGAGAACCGCTGCTTCCTTTTTTCACTCCATAGTGGTCTGTACTGTTTAGGGCGCAGCTCTGAGAGAATTCCCCACTTATCCACTTTTCTCCTGAATAACTCCCTGTTCAATATCTCATTTGTATTGAGCGTGGTTAGATCTTTTCTAATATTTTCTAACCAGGGTCCTGGACTAGTTAGTGACAGTAGGTATCTTAGCACTCTGTTGGTTAACCTGTATTCTGGAAGTCTGAGAATATGACCGTAAAACTTTAGACGCCGTTTCTTCATATCTTTTTCGATGTTGGAAAATCTTTCTACAAGCTCATTCTTCTGTAATCTAAATCCATTTTCTGTTTTTCTTGGACCAAGAATTTTCCTGATGATTTTCCTTTCATCTTTTTTAATGTCATCCATTTCCATTTTTCGGCTCATAGAAAGAGTCTCACAAGCATATAGTGCTGCAGGCTTCATTACTGTTTTATAGTGTCGAATTTTGGTTACACGAGAAAGAGATTTTTTATAGTATACATGTTAAACAAGTCCCAACGCTTTCCTAATCTTCTACAGTCTTCAACTAAGAGAACCTTTCAGAACTATTAGGTTCTATAATTTCTCCTAAATATTTAAAATGCGGAACTCCATATTTCACCATATTTATTATTCAATTTTTGAAGTTTAACTCTATTAGCTAAGAGGACCGTTTTCTCAAAAGAAATCTGGAGACCAACTTTTTGAGCAGATTCTTTAAGGATTTCCACTTGTCTTGTTGCCTGTTCTTGTGTTTGGGCTATAATAGCCAAATCATCATCAAAGGCCAGATGTGGAATTTCCAACTTCAACTTTTTGGGTCTCAGACTAATAGGATTCTACAGTTTCTGGACTTTCAATTCTTTTTCCCATTCTATCATAACCTTATCGAGGACCACATTGAAGAGAAGAGGAGAAAGTCCATCTCCCTGTCTGACCCCTGTTTTTATTTCAAAGGGTGTGGAATCCACACTGTGGATACTTTCCCCATGAATTTAACCTTGGAAAATGTATTTGTTAAAGTTTGCTCAATAATTTCTCTTGTTTTCTGATCCAATCCTCTTTCTTCCAGAATTTGAAATAAGGTAGGTCATAGAGTCATAAGCCTTCTTAAAATCGACAAAGACACAAATTGTGGGTTTACCCCTCATGGCTCGGACTTTTATTACTGCCTTTTGAAGAATATTTGTTCAGCACAGGATCTATTGGGTCTAAAGCCAGCTTGAAATTCTGATATTTGTGGTTCCATTTGTTTTTGAGCTTGTTCCAGAAGACATGATGATAAAACCTTGTATGGTATTGGCAGCAAGGAAATTCCTCTGTAATTATTGATGTCCGATTTGTCCCATTTTTTGTGTAGTGGATGGATTAATGCACATTTCCAGTCATTTGGAATTTCATTGGTTGTCCATACATTTTAAATAATACTAGTGATTTCATGGTGAGATTCTAGAGCCAAATGTTTTAGGAACTCTGCAACAATTCCGTCTTCTCCTGGAGCCTTGTTATTTTTTAGTTTATTTATGTGTTTTGTAATTTTATTATTACTATTATTAAAATTATTGATCAACTGAGCAAGGATAACATATTCATCACAGAGGAATAGGATATTGATTATTCATCACATAAAATCCATAATAAAAACCTGATTAAATTTAAAACTTAGCAAATCACCCCAATACAAGCTAAACTTAGCTTCTGGAGTTGCCACCACTAGAATTATTATCATAATAACTATTTATATATTGAATTTTGTTAAATTGTTGTATATTATTTATTAATTGCATGTACTGTTATTTACATTCAATAAAGCTTATAAAAAAAAAATTATTATTATTGTTATTATTATTATTATTATTATCATCGTTATTATTATTATTATTATTCTTTAACTTTTCATGTGAAATTTAACGACATGCAGTCAAATATTTGTTAAGAATAAGTATAATAACTCACTTAATCTGGCCGAGTACTTTCGAATCTATGAGATCCATCTTCAGAGGCCTCTGAAGATGGATCTCATAGATTCGAAAGTACTCGGCCAGATTAAGTGAGTTATTATACTTATTCTTAACAAATATTTGACTGCATGTCGTTAAATTTCACTTGAAAAGTTAATATTAACAACGCAGTTCGTCATGGAACAAGAAATCCAGGAATATTATTCTTTATTGAAGTTGCTATTGAAACTTCAAGGTCTTTGAGTTGCAGTTGCTATCTTTAAATAATTTAACATCTTGTGGGACCGGACTCCATTTGTAGGTGGTTTTAGCCAGTAGTTCATGCATGTACATGTCAGTCTGGCAAAACGCCTGAATAAAATTAAAAAAAATAAAAATCATTATTATTATTATTAAATCTATTAGGGAAGAAAGTAATATCTAATTCTTTAACTACCTTACTAGTAGTTTTGTGAACAGTAGACCTCACTCGTAAAAAAATGACAAACAGTAAAAAAAATTGTCCATAACACAATCACACTTCCAGTTCCCTAAAAGAATCAGTGTCGTCTACACTTTTGTTGAATTCACTCCCAGAGCCAGAGCTTTGGGGTGATTTCTAGGGGGCGTCAAAAACTTTGGTCTTTCAAATAATATTAATTTTACAGTTTCTGTCATCATTAACAGATAAAATCGAGACGAAACGCTCTTCAAACTTTTTTGAAAATGTCATCCCCATTTGAGTAAATGTTGAGCGAGCGAGTAACTTTATTTGTCATTTTTTTTCCGGAGGATGAAGCCCACATAGGTCTGAGACGGTGCGTGGGTAATGAATAGGATGATGGTGATTGGACCTATAGTTTTCGGTGGGTTCCGAACCACCGGGAAGTGGTTTTACAGCAGAACATTTGTTGAAATAAAGAATCTTTGAATGGAAGCAAAAATAATTAATAATTTCCAATACTATCAACAATTCTTTTCTCCCGGTTTTGAGTTAGATTGAGTCAATTGCGTTATTCCTTCATTATTGGCATTTTAAACCCTGGAAATAGTCTTAACCTCAATTTCAGGCTAATACAAGTTAGTTATATTGTACAAAAATTCTTAACTATGTACCTGTCACTTGCTAGTTGCCTAGCTATTTCCGCTAAGAGTTATTATTCAATCAGATGTCAACTTTTGAATTATCACTTAAATTCTAAAAATTGCGTTATGTTATATTTTAGGATTTATCCACCATCCATTATCCATATAATAAATCTTATAATGAAGTATCTCAATTATGTCTGATGAATTGATGTGAAATTTTTTTTCATTCAACATCTCAAAAGGTCCTATGGGACGAATTTGCTGCAATTCACTCAAGATTTCCCTCCCGCCTTAGTCGATTATGTGAAAGAGCGTTGAATCTACCAAATGTATGCTCAAGAATATTCCTAAGGAGAAATGTCACATGCAGACATAGACAACAAATTATTTCAAGTGATGCCTGCGTTATATTGAGATGAGATGAGAGCTGCAAATGATGAAGTGAGGAATGAAGTAGCAGTTAGGCAGTGCTGTGAAGGGAAAAACGGCACCATCTAACGGCGGGGAAAGATGCGAACGGAGTATTTTCCAGGGAAACAATGGAGCAGGCTGTGCTGATGTTATTGCAAAGGATAGTAGTTTGAGAGGAAACGTCAATACATAGGCAGCGCTAGGCGTGTAGACCTGCTAGTACAATAAACTGAATTGCAATGTTTCAGAGCTCAGTTTGTGTTATCTAAAGTGCCGCTGCTATAGGGCTTATCTTTCTCCCGGCAGGTAGTTGGATCTTCGACCCATACCCCCACCCCTCCCCTATATAGCAAGATTCACCACCCCTCCCAACATGGTTCTTCCCCCAATGCTCTCCTGCTACACTTCCAGCATCAATCCAGGAACTCATTTTCCCCCTGAAATTCGTCTGCTTTCTCACAACTTTTCACTCTTTCTCGCTTATTCGATTCTACTTGACGTTTTCTCACTCTCTCCCTGTGTCTTTATTCTTCTAGGCGATCGTTGCTATTACCTCCTTAGCACACATTTTTCTTTTAGCTCCCCGTTTTTCTTCCACCATTCATTTGGACTTTTCTTTCTCGTGTCGGTTTCTGTTCCCTCTTCACCACCCTATTCCTTTCTATTTCTTTTCGTGTTATTTCCTTCCTATTCTTTCCATACCTATTCATTCTTCACACTCACACTTACTCTTATTTTTCTCTCCGGGGGTTGAATGTTACAGCGTGCCCAAACTCCAAAATTTCTTTCTAGATCTCTATTTATTTTTTAGAGAGTTTTAGCACAGCTTTCCGCTATGTTCTATACGTTTGTACGTGCATGTCGCTGGCTCGGCCATGTCTGAATTTGAACTAACAAATTATGCCAATACTTAGTTGGCCTGCCTGTTTCGTGCTATTCAGTTCGTCTAAAGAGAATATTTGTAACTTAACCCTAACTGAGTATTAGATTTTTTCACCAAGCCAGCGACTCATTTACTGTTAAGAGAGGGACTAACTGTTAGGAGAGAGGTACAATTTTCATTAGAGGTATCGAATAGTACAAAATAAGTACTGCATTACCAGTTTCCACAAATTCAAACATGGCCGGGCTGAGAAGATTTCAACTGCTTTAGTCAGCTAATCTTTCTTGATCCTTTTGCATTTTGTCTACAGTTGCATTCCATTCATCACATCAATTGTGATAAATTGAATGCAGATTATCATGTCATCAAGATTAAGTTATATAAAGGGCATGACCCCTGGAAATAAAAGAGACCCATTACTCAGAAGTGTGGTACAATATTTTTAATAGAGGTACGTAATAGTACGAAGTCAGTTTGTACTAAATGTTGGCATATTTAATTTATGCAAATATTTATACATAACCGGGCTGAGATGTCATTTTTATGTTGTAACTCCGTAACCTAAGAGTACAATTTTCTTCATTGTATGTACTAAATAATACGAAACAGGTATGAAATATTGGCATAATTTTTTACAAGTTCAGACTTGACTGGGCTCCCATGTCGCTGGCCCGACAACTTGGAAAATTCGGTTACTCAGTTATCGTTAATTTTTCTTTAGAGTTACTAAATAGTACTAAATATTGGCATCATTTCTTTGGACAAATTGAGACATGCCGGGCCAGCGATATGTATGTACGAACGTGGAAAATAGCAGAAAGCTGTGCCAATAATTCACGAAAAAAGAAATAGAGTTCTAGTTTGGGCTTGCTGCTTGTAATACTCAACCTTCGGAGAGAAACAGAAGAATAAGGGTGAATGAGAAGAATAAGAAAATAAAAAGTATAGAAGAAATATAGCGAGAAAATAAATAGATAAAATTTTCATCCTGAAAGCCTTTTTTTAAAAAATGTAATCAACTGTAAATTAACGCAACCTTGGTCTGAGACCTGTGCGTGGGTAATGAGTTGGATGATGATGATTGATAAGTTGGACCTACAGTTTTAGGAAAAGTGATTTTACAGCAGCAGAGAACAATGTCTTTTTTTGCTGGCCAATCTAATCGGTCACCGTTACGAACAGGACCTACGAGAACGAAGCTTATCTATCTGATTGAACAGATACCTACTACGGCTCGCGGCTATCACTTCCCTAACTCTCTATCTATTACTGTCAATGTGAGGTTCTCTACTCTCACGCTCAACTTGGGCCGGTTTTATGCACGGCGTTTCCTGTCGCGCGACAATAAATGCCAAAAAAAATCGAGTTTCAAACTGCGACAAGAAAAACGCGGGCCAGAGATGGTGTAGATGTGTTTTATTTGTTCAATAAACTCAGAAATTATTATTATTATTATTGTTATTATTATTATTATGATTATGATTGTGATTATGATTATGATTATGATTATGATTATTATTATTATTATTATTATTATTATTTAGGACTATGTAGCCGATATCACAACCTAATTGACTGGTAGTAAGTAATTCATACGGGTCATTGACCAAGTATGAATTTACTATATTTCAAATAAATTTTTGTTCTCTAAACCTGACATGCTCCAATATTCAAAATTTTACTATCTTTACTTTTTTTTTACTACTTTCTTTTTCATTTTTTTTTCCTTTAAATATTTTATAAGTTACTCCTTTTCGCCATCCTATTAATTTCCTCATTACACTCTCGTATCTCTTTTTTTTCAAATGAATAAATAACATAATAACATGCATATCATCCAATCATCCGTAAATATTTTTTTTTTCTTTAAATATTTTATTATTATTATTATTATTATTATTATTATTATTATTATTATTATTATTATTATTATTATTATTATTATTATTATTATTATTATTATTATTATTATTATTATTATTATTATTATTATTATTATTATTATTATTATTATTAGAAAAAGTGATTACTTTCACATTGAGATTCTACGAAACCCCATAATGAGTGTCACTAGAAGCAAATGACAAAAATAATGATAAGAAGAGGACATTTTGGAATTTTTTTATTTTCAGTGGCATACTTCTCGAAAACCATTGATTTCTTGACAAATATGTAAGGGACAAAACGTTTAGCCTAAAGCTTAAATTTGTTTAAATAGAATTTCTAGACACCACTATTCTCGAAAACCCCAAAAATAGTGCCTTACCCCCTCCACACCATGTACTGCATATGTTAGGGGAAATGCCCCCAACAATAATCATAAGTCAAACTGCATGTGACTTTCAGTGCATACTCATCAAACGGTTCAGATCCCGGCTATTCTCAATAATAAAATAGTAATTATTCATTCAAACTGGAAGAGTAATTCAAGAGGAGAGTTTCGTTGCAATCAAATCTCTTAAATATGGATGTATTGTAAGACATGATTTATGGCTGAATAGGTAAATCCTCTTCCACAGAATTGAATGTGAACATCAATTCCTGAACTAAGCCCTGTCAGTTCACATTCCTATTTATCTCACTTGCTTCACTTTTTTTGGAGCTATCTCAATGTATCAATTGTTTTTCAGTTCCATATATTATTCACATAATCTGAGTAACATATTTTTGTTTGAGTATCTCCATATTTGAGTTACCGTTGAACTGATTATGAATTGGTTCTAACTGTTAAGTAATTAACTGTTTCATTAGATAAGAAATAACACGAATTTCTATTTTATATAGTTGATGTTGAACTGATAGGATTTGATCATTATTTATTTTGTCATTGTAAACGGAAAGAGGAATAAATCATTCTTTGAGTTTTAAGTTAGAATAATGATTGGAGTGAAAAGTGAATAAACCTTTATTAAACTAATAAATTTAATACCCATGCACGCTATTTTTCAGAATTGTTGGATTGTTTGATTATTACAGCATTTAGGGTTCTTACGTAAGAAGAAAAGGCCTCATCTATTTAGTTGAAGTAGGAGAAAAGGAAGGAGAAGGGTGATGAAGGGAGGAGAAGGTGCACATCCATAAAAATCGATATTAAGAATATTGGCTACAAGAAGTTCATTTTCAAGTTTATTCCATATTATAATGGAAATATTTTAAATCTGTTCATCCTCTATATGTACAGAATCTATAGTGAGACATTTCTGTTCCCCAAAGATTTCCAGTCGAAACACGCCATGGAAGTGACTGACCATGCTTATAATAATTTTTTTTTTTTTTTTTTTTTTTTTTTTTTTTTTTTGTAGATTACGTCTTGGAGACTCCAGTTAAGGAGTATAAGACAAGTCAGATCAACAATATTATACACTAGATACCATAATTACTTCAATTAGTTGAGGTGAGGCTTAATTTTGATGTGAAAGGAACTCTTGTACACTATAAAAAGCTTTATCAACTAAATATTTCTTCAATTGATTTTTAAATATTTCTATATTTTCAAGACTCTTCAAAAACTGCGGTAGCTTGTTGTAGAATTTCCTACCAATATAACTAGGTTTTTGTTTGAATAGGCTACTATTGTGACTCACCAAGTGATAATCTCCTCGGCTTCTTGTATTATAATCATGTACATCAAGATTTTGGTTAATATCATTCGTTTTTACATATAAAGTAGCTTCATACACATATAAGCAGGGTACAGTTAGGAGACCAAGTCTCTTGAACAACGGCCTACATGAATCTAATCTATTTACTCTTTCTATACACCTAACCGCTTTCTTTTGGATCTTAAACACCCTATCAAGATTTTGTTTTGATGAATTACCCCATACTAAGATAGCATACCTAATATGTGACAGTAAGAGCCCATGGTAAGCTGTAAAAAGTAACTTTTTGTCATTCAATCTAGCGAGCTGTCGCAGGACAAATACCCCAGATGAAATTTTACTACATATTTTCTCAATGTATGGAGTCCAGGTCAATCGTCTATCCAACGTAACTCCTAGAAATGCAATTTTTTCTTCCTGGTCTAATTGATTATCGTTTACAAACACGTTTATAGCCCTATCTTCATTTAAATTATGTTTGTTTTTGAATTGAAGGTATTGGCATTTTTTACTATTTATAGTTAATTTCAACTGGTTTAAAAATTGGACAATGGACTGCACACCTATATGGGCACTTATTTCTAAATTATCTAGAATGGAATTGCTGAAAATGAGTGATGTATCATCAGCAAATAAGAGGGCTCTACCACTAATTAATTCTTTAGGTAAATGGTTGACATATAACAAAAAAAGCAATGGACCTAGTATTGACCCCTGAGGCACTCCAGCTTGCACCTCTAATTTATTAGATTTATTCTTTACTATACTATTACCAACTACTGTAGTTAGTTCTACACATTGTTTTCTCCCAATAAGATATGATTCAAACCATTTCAGTTCAACCCCATTTACACCTACATTTTGCAGTATTTCCAATAAAGTTCTATGATTAACACAATCAAATGCCTTTGACAGATCTAAGAAGATTGCAGTAGCTTTATCACCTGAATCTATTATATCTATTAGTTTTTCAACTAGAGAAACTATGGCTGTTTTTGTTGATCTCCCTTTCTGGAAGCCATGCTGTTCATCACAGATAAAGTTAGCTTCTTGAAGGTGCAGAAGTAACCTATTTAGAACTACTCTTTCAAAAATTTTACTTATTACATTTAAAATACTAATGGGCCTATAGTTTTCTACCTTTTCTCTATCGCCACTTTTGAAGATTGGCAAGATCTTCCCCTCTTTTAAATTATCTGGAAAAACACCTTGTTCTAATGAATGATTGATCAGATGAATCAAAGGGTCTAACAATTGATCTTTACATTCTTTCAGAATTTTACTGGATACCCCATCCATTCCTACAGTTTTTTTATTATTTAAACTATCAATGATATTTGACAACTCGTCTTGGCATACTGGGTGGAATTTTAATTCGTTCTGAATCCCCTCAGTATTCCTCATGTTTGCATCACTAATACCTGTATTAAGAGATTTTTGAAGATCCTTAGCAACCAGTTGATAATATCTGTTAAAGAAATTACAAATGTCTACACTATCATCAATATATTTTTTATTTTCGTTAATTATTCTGGGGACACTAGTATAAGCATCTACATGAGCTACTTGCCTATTTTTGTTTATTACATCCCACACTGCTGTGTTAAAGTACACACTATTATTCAAAATTTCAGCTGTTTTCTTACATTTCGCTCTTTTCACTTCTCTTGTATAATTTTTCTTTAGAGCTTTGTAATTATCTTCACTTAACATATTTCTAGATAGTTTGAATTCATCATATGCATCTTTAACCCTATTTCTTTCTGCAAGGATATCATCAGTTATCCACTCTTCAATCTTGTCTAATTTGTTCTTTACAGGGACTTTTTTAACTGGACAACTCGTAGTAATATGAAACCTTAAAATATTAATGAAACTATCATATTTGTCATTTAAACTATTGCTATTGTAAACCCTACTCCAGTTTTCTTGTAGCAGATTCTGCTTCAAACAATCGATATTCCCCTGTTCACATTGTTGAATTTCTTTCATTACTCTACTCTTTTTAATTGATTTATGACCTTGCAACCCCACCTCTAAGATTTGATAGTCATGATCAGATAGTTCCGAGCCGCCTAATCTTGTTTTAGAGTAATCTATATTAGTAAGGATGTTATCAATTATTGTTTGTGATGTTCTTGTGACTCTGGTATATTCATGAACTTTTATTTCCAAGTTATTCATGCATATAATATCCTTTAAATCTTCTGTCATTTTATTCTGTGTTGCAAAGTCTGTATTGAAATCTCCCGCTACAATAACGTTTGTAAAACGAGTAGTAGTAATCTCTAAAAGCCTATTGAATAGTTCACAAAAATTGTTCCATTCCCCATTTGGTGACCTGTAAATACCTAACACCGCTACTTCGAAATTATTGTCGATTTTTACTCTCAAACCAGTAACTTCTAAATCCATTTCCACAGCAAATTTCTCTACATATTCTAAATTAAATGTTTGCATATTCTTAGCATTTTTAGTGAAGATAGCTACTCCCCCACTTCGATGAGATGTCCTGCAATACGACGTTTTCAATGAATAGTTTGGAATATTAAGTTGTGACAATTCATCTTCTTTTAAACCATGCTCTGTGAAAATAGCTATATCAGGAGCCTCTTCTTTAAAAAATACTTCGATTCTATCTATTTTGTTACGAATGTATTGAATATTCTGATGGAACACAGTGAGTACCGGTACTTCCCTATCATCCCTTATTACTTTATCGTTGCTTTTGCATATTGAAGTAGATTTACTTAATCTCTTAGAATCTTGAGAGCCTATCAGATTGCTACAAGAGTTCCTTCCACTAATGCTATCCTGATTTTTTGATCGATTAACGTCTTTTAATACAATTGAAGATATGAATTTATCATCTGAAACTAGTTTCCCTTCCCGGTTTTGAGCCACTTTACTAAAAAAGGTTCGTTAGATGATTGTTTAGGAGAATTATTGACAGTAGATTGCAAACGACTTTCAATCAGCTCTGCCAGCCTATTACAAAATATTACTTTGCCAGATTGATTTAGATGTAGACCATGATTAGTGAAGTTTTGTTTTTTCAGCCTTTCATTTAGAAAACAAATCCCCAACTGCTTAGAATTCTTATTTTTTAGGCTGTTGATTGTATTATGAATTGATTTATTTGTTGACTTAATGGCTTCATTTAGCTCTGGCCTATCAAACCTATACGGAATTGTACTTATTATTACATTAGTTTTTTGGCTGAGTGGCACAATCTCTTTAATTTTTTCATTTATTTCAGGAAGATGTTTTAGATTAGGTTCATTTATATTGTTTGAGCCACCCAGTACTATTAGAAAATCGTTTTTTCCAAAATCTTTAGTTTGTTCCTGTGCTGACTCTACGATAGCGTTTATAGGGGCACTTGGTTTGAAAAAGCTCTGAACTTCATACTTATTTTTTAATCTTTTATTTAGTAGGTCACTACAGTCTCGTCCATGACTGGATGTCAAGAGCAGTACTCTACCTTTCCTATCGTTATTTGCCCTTACTTTAGTTTTGGTTGCTGTTTGCAAAACCTGACTATACGTTTTTGTTTGACCATTTCTATTTATTTTTTCCCCATTTGATTTAGGTTCTACTTTTTTTGTATTGATCAGAGGTTCAGATCTTACATTAGCCAAGTTTATTTTTGATTTCAATATTTCGATTTCCTCTGACATAGACCTACATTGACTCGTGAGATTTAGTATTTCAGTTTTATGGTCTTCCTGCTGCAATTTTACAATAACTTCCAGAGATTTTATGTGATCCACTAACCCTATTCGTTCTTCCTCAGAATTTTTTAGTGATGTTTCTAATTTTGTTTTCAATTTGGTGTGATCACTCAATAGTTTAGCAACCGTTTCTTCTACATCTACAGTAGCTTTAAGAGCTGTTGGAGATTTTTTCGTTAATAATTGCTGAGATCGCGTAGCTACTTGAGTTTTAGTTGAACAATTAGATTTAGATGCCTTGTTTGGACTCATTTTCCTAGCTAAAAATTGTTTTCAATTGATTTTAGTTAAATGTTTAATGAAATATTACTTAATTTATTACAATTGTCAACTTGAGACTATTTAATTACAAGAAAATTTATCAATATCGGTACACCTAACCTCGAAAATAGAATTTGACTTTTTATTTAAATACTTTAACTTATATTAGACAAGTTAATGATGTAAATTATTAAGATATTATAAATACTAATAATAATAAACAAAAATACTACTTATCCGTTCGAATTAAAATTCTATGCTTCAAAATTCGCAGAGCCTGTTCAGACAACGTATGCACAGTACCACTGCTACCTCGATACCTCAATTAAGGAACTATCAACCAGATTTCCAGGTAGATTACAAATAATATCATTGAGCCTTATAAATTTTTAATGGCCGTTCATGTTGAGGAGCATCGTGAAAGATTCAACTCAACCCCAGCGTTAAGTATACATTGAATACGGAAAAGGATATTAAATTGCAGTTTACGACTTGGTGATTGCATCCCACTGCTCGAACCAATTTGTCCAGGATCCTGTAACGGTTTAATGTGCCGGAAGCAGGCCATAAATTACTGCATGAACGTCTCTCTTGACAGCATCTCACAAGTGTCTTAAATTAGTATCTAGCTCAACAAAGATTGATTATTATATTGAAGAAAGTTTGTTGCATTACTGCATTTCATTCTCTGTTATATAATTTTCAAACTCATTATCGAATCAATCATATAATTTATTTCATAGCTCATTCTTTTTATATTGCATGAGTATATGAGCAAAGGAGCATTTATTGCCAGTAAGATTTTCTTCATTTTTTGGAACAGTCTTGCTTTTCTTTTCCAATGATGATATATTCTATTCTGTCGTTGGTTAAGCTTCTTAGTTATTATATTAATATCTACTATTTGATCAATTTTTGTCGCCGTTTTTGCAACAATTAATCTAATTTTGATAACCACTTGAGTTTCATGTACTCATATTGTTTATGAATACTTATATCACGAATTCATGATTAATTTCTGACAAAAAATGTTTTTCAATTCAACTCGACTATTAAACTAAGCAAAGCATATAGAAATTTCTAAAAAAAAATTTAGAATGAATTTTTGTCACAATAGCCTTTAAGCTGATGTAAATAAACAATCTATCGCTAGTCTTGAAAATTCGAGGGTGTAGGCTCTTTTTAGATATTAAACAGTTCTTGCCTGATGTGAACTTATAACTGAAAAAGTTTAACTGCGATACATTGACTTGTAATATAACGTGAGAGCTAAGCTCTACATAAATATGGTTTCACTTGACGAAATAATTATAATATCTAGGATATATTATTTTATCGAGAAATTAAGTGATTCAGAACGATTCCAAGGATAACTTTTTAAATTATTGGAGTCTAAATATTCAATAAGAGAGTTTCGGGAATTGATTTGAAGCATTTAATACTAAATCCAATTAGATAAATTTTTGGTAACCAAAAATTTCTTTTTCATTTAATGGCAAGCGGGTTTTTGTAATTAAGCTCCCATAAATGTACTTAGTTTATCATAAAATAATAGGAGTGATAATCAAATGAAATTATAGTGGGGAACTTGAGAGTGTGATGATCAAGAAGCCATCGTTCATGCTGATTTCATCGTCTATCAGTTTTGATTTTATCCTGCCATATTTAATAGCAGATAATTTTCCGTTATTATCGGCAATACTCTCAGGTCTATTTCTTCTCAACTGAGCATCAGGTTTAAATTCATTGAAGAACAGCATTTATAACATTTATTCATTCTTTAAAATGAATGATTCATCACAATAATGTTTCTCCTGTGTTTCAGGTAGGAAATGTTCATACATAGAATTTACGGCGGAAATGGGTGAGTTAAATTTGATTAATTTCAGTAGTATTTCCACCAGCTTTACAACAGTCTATAACAATAATATTGTTATCTCGAGATTTCTCCAATTCAGTTGAAAATGGCATGCCATATAGCTAAGATTTCATTCTACAAAGCTGATCAGCTCATAAACTATAGGATCATCATTTCGTAAATCACAACTTCAGATATTGGGACCATTTATTGCTAATCATTGATTTCTTGTTTGTTGGTTTATGTGACTATATTTTATAAATGTGTTTATATTTTGAATAAATTGATTGAAAAACTGCTATGATTTACTAATAGTAATAGTATGTACAGTAATTGGTATTACTAAGAGCAAAACCTAGACATGGAACCATCAGTAATTAAATTTAGGACAGAATGTGATAGGATTGTTCCATGTCATTGAGAGTAAAGTAACTTTTCATATCAAACTTGGGGGGAGGAGTAGCTTGGGTTATTCCGTTATAGGTCTTGTGATTATGATTATAATTTATAAAATGTCATCTCAACTGTAAGAAGATAGTTGATCAACCTTTTTTTTACAAGAAATTTCTTACTATTCTATTTATTTATCGATTATATCGATCACTTTTGGATCAGCAGGACTATTCTCTGTTGGTTTCGAATAATAACAAAAATGTATTACTCATAAATTGTAGGTCTATTTACATCATTCATCAATATTTGAAAAGTTATTCAATAAAAGGGCAACTATCTAATGAGGATGAGGACTTGGACGTCTCTCAATGGCCACACTTTCTATTTTTTCCAATAGAAGCTCATTTAATCTTAGAAATGATCTAGCACCATAGATGTTTTATTTTTCAAAGAAATCAGTATCTGAAAATTTTCAGCTATCCAAAGTCTGAAAAGTTTATTGCCAAATTGAACGAACAATGACAGTGGGAACAGTGTCGCTGGTCATGGTTATAAGCTTGCAGGAGTAGGCCCTTAGAATAGCCTACACAACCTTTTGAGTAAGACAGTAGCCATGCATAAAGTTGCATTGTTTCGTTCAACGACAGCGTGGTCGGATTTGGATAGCTTGGTAGAGCGACGAGACTTCTTACGATACCGCCACTGTATTATCGGGTGCTTTGGAACAATTTACGAATGAAAGAAGGCGGAGTATAGAAAAGACCATGGTGAAAAGAGAAGAAAATAGAAGTGGTGGCTGAGAAATATAGAAGAAGGATATGGGCAAAGATGGAAGAGGTCGAGAGAGAAGAGGAATAGATAGAGAGAAAGAAAGAGAAGGACAAGATTATCGGGTGCTTTGGAGCAGTTTACGAACGTAAGCAGGCTGACAAAGAGCGAGCAAGGGTGGAGATGAGTGAGAATGAGAGGGGAATAGATTGGTGGCTGGAAAAAAAGGAAGGCATGTTGAAGATTGGAGAAAAATAGAAGTGGAGATTTAGAGAGAGTGAGAGAGAATGACTCTGGGTAAGATAAGAGGTGTTTAGAAGAAGTAGTGACTGGGGGAAAAGACAGAAAAAGGCAAAGCTTAAAATAAGAGAGGAATAGAAGTATAGACCGTGAAAGAAAGAGTTAAAACATGGGGAAAGACAAAGGAAAAGTACAAGTGGTGACTGAGAAAGACCAAGGGAGATGTAGCCTGGAATAACAGAAAAATAGAAGAAGAGACTAAAGAAAGACGTAGCATAAGATAAGAGAGGAATAGAAGTGGAGGAAAGAAAGAGTAAGACTTATAGGCAAATATAGGAAAAGAAGTAGCGAGTGAGAAAGTAAAAAGGAGAGAGAAGTTGCAAGATGATAGTGAATTAGGAAGAGTGAAGGAATGTGATAGTGTGTAAGAATGAAGAGTAGGTAGAGTTAGTAGAAGCGGACGTTCACAGATGGCGTTGCGGTCTCGAAGCGAACGAAGATGGTGGCGCGCGAGTGGATTGATCGAACGGAACGAAAAACGACAACGGGAAAGTGAGTGAGTTTTCGACGCGCGGCGCGAAGAATCGAAAAAAGATCTCGTGTCGGCTTGGCAAGGGGTGAAGGGGGAAGGCGGTACTGTTCTGTGATTGGCGCGTCAGTAGGCGCCGCTCGAAAGGGGAGGGGGTAGCTGCTCCGTTCGTACCCCGGCCTCTCTCCTCTATAGGATTCGTACAAGTGCACACTGTATACACACTAGACACTGGCGGCCGGTCATTCCACTAAAACCGTCGACGACTACAAAGGGTGAAAATTCGTCCTGTGATCGCTCGTTGACGGCCGTATACAGACGCTATAACCGTCCGGGGCACCCCTCCCCCCGCCCGCTCTTCATGTCGTCGCCTACCGCGGCCGTAGACGACTGAGAAGAGCAGCGCGAACAAAGAAGAAGAAGAAGGAAAGGAAGAAGAAGAAAAGGATGAGCTCAAAATTCATCATCGATAGCATGCTGCCCAAGTACCACCAACAGTATCCGCATCAACTGCTCAACCCGGTCATCACGTCGTCTTCAGGCTCGACGGATTTGTCGCCGTCTTCGGCCGTCAACTACAGCCTAACCACAAACAATTCATCGTCTTCATCATCGTCACCGCCTCCATCTTTGGTCTCAACCGCCTCCAGGATGTATCCATATGTCCATCATCAACACCACCAACAAGCCGTTGCTGCGGCCGCATTTGCTTCTAGTACGGGTTCAATGGTTCCAGGACCGTTCTCCACTCCCAGCAGCGCACTAGCAGCTGTTGTGGATGCAGCTGCAGCTGGTGACAAATCATGCCGCTACACAGGCAACGTGCCGCCCCCCGAATCAATGGTCAACTATTCGCTTCACCATCAGAACGGCGCCGCCTCCAGCTCTGTATCTGCCGCCTCCGCCACAATGGCTGCCGCTGCACAGTTCTACCACCAGGCAGCCGCTGCGTCTGTGGCTGCCGACCCACTTTCCTCATGCACCTCACAGGTCGCCTCAGCTGCCACCGGCCAGCCCATGCCTGATATACCTCGCTATCCATGGATGTCTATTACCGGTGAGTCAATTGTGTCAACATCCAATCTATACAGTGTGTTAAAACAAACTGTGCTAGTTTTATTTGTTTTGGTATAATTTGTTTTGTTCGGCTCTGATGTTCTTTGCTAGGAAATGTGTTCCAATGAACCTGTGCTGTGCTAGTAGAGTTTGATGCTCCAGATGAACCTGTCTAGTTTTGTGTTTTCCTGGTAGAGTTTGATGAGGAATGAATGTAGGTAAAAGATTAGTTTGTGATTGCAGGTAGAGATTGATATTCCAGTAGAAGGTAATTGCTGTTTTGTGGTCTGCAAGAATAGTTTGATTTTCTAGAGGAATGTAGATAACTGTCAAGTTTTGTGCTATGCTAGTTAAAGATTTGAATAGATTGTTCCAGTTTTATGTAGTTGAATAAATGCATGGATAGTTTTGATCATAGTAATTTTGTACTGGTTTAGACTCCGATGTAGGTATAGTTCTCATGATTGTCAGTTTAATGCTATGCTAGTAGAAGGCTTGAATAGTTTTAGTTTTATCATAGTTATTGAATGAGAAGCTTTGATTTAGTCTTGGGCTAAGCCAGTAGGCGTTCTGTTTTGGTTTGTTTTGTTATATTGAGTACAAGATTAATGTCGCCTGTATATTAGTAGGCATTATTCATCCCGATTAAATTTTGGTCAATAGAAAGCTGGGAATAGTGGATGATTTGTTGATGATAGTTTTATTCTGTTGTGTGACCGTTTGCTGAAGATAAGACTGATGCCCCTTGGGCAGACATTAGGCTAACTAAATACTCGTGATCAATCACTGTTTATGAGTTATTGGCAGTTTTTTCCAGTTGCTATGTTAATATCAATGTAGCCTACTCTACATGCTGGTGAATGTTTTGTTATATTTTCACTTAATTTAGTAGATAGGTATTTTATGAACGATGAACAGTCCAATCCCGGTTGAAGTTTCATATTCGTTATTATTACTTTTGTCCATGGAGTGTTACTTTTGTTTAGTAAGTTATTTATAAATGTTATATTCCACTGCCTTGAATGAAATCACTCTATAGTTCAATCAGGGAGGTAGCTTTGAAGCATATTCTTTTTGTTACGAGATTTAAAGGCTAGTCTTGTGATAAATAAATGAGCGTAAGGCTTTTGTTGGTGGAGAGATCCTTACGGTCATGTTCTGAGGGAAATAATGGACCTACTGTTATAGGTGGGTGCCGAATCATAAGGTAATTTATACAAATTAGTAGGAAGAATTGTTTCAATTAATAGCAGCTCTACAGTAAGGGAAGAGTTATGATAATTAATTATAGAACAATAATAATTATCCCCTGATAATAATATATAGTAATAATATCAAAACCTAATGATTGTACCAATTAATCAGCTATAGCCTATGCAATAACCTGGTGTTCTCATTTGCATAACTTGGGCAGTATATTTGCATGCATAAACAGCTATCTCCGAGTGTGCAGAAAGTATAATAGCATGTAAGCATTTAAGCCATTTCTCTATGGTACTATACTGCTCCATGTTATTTATCCCTCAGCTAATTTGTATCGGTGCATAATTTCCTTTTCTGGATAGTTCATGTTCCAAATAATTTCATGGTCCTCACCTTTTTCAAAAGCTCATCAAATTTGCATATTATCACCAGCTGTCCCATGCTCGGAATAGACTATTAGGATTGTTTTCTATTGACCATTTATGCTGTTTACATCTAATAATCATTTGAATTTTGTATTCGGCTTACAGCTGTGGATATACATTGTTAATTCTTATGTAATGATTGTATTTGTTGTTTTTATAAATCTCTTGTTAATTTCAAACTGATCCCACATCTTACAGATGTTGATAAGCTACATCAACAAACATTTATTGGTAGAGGTACATGAAAATCAAAGTATTGATTGATAACTAATACATTCTCTGCTATTTATTGATAATATCAGCTCTCAATCAGTATTTAATGGAGGTGAAGAGCTTTATATTATTCCTAATTAACAATGCACCTTGCAGTTAATGACATTCCAACTATAGAGAAACTGCGAAACTTATTTCTGATAACATTTATCATTCATGTGATAACAATAATCCATTTACAATTATTCATCAACTAAGATAATGTCTTTATTATCTCAAAATATTGTAATTCATCACGTTTTAGTCGCAAGTTGATATTAAACTTGATTTCGCTAATGGTAATAATATTATTAATGCTTTTTTCTAACTTTGATAATCACGAATACAATTATTACTTGATAGCTATAACATTGGCATTTCGATATTGTTAGGGCATTGCTTAATGTTCGTATGACTACAATAATAGCCTACCTCCAGCTTTACTTCTGACGATTAATAAGCGACCAATAGATGCATTTTCAACTCTGGAATCAATAACTCATGGTATTATTGATCATTCATATCATGTGTAGAGATAAACGGGAAATAAGTAGAAACAAACAAATAAATTCCAGTGATTATCAAGCTCAGCTATTTATGACTATTTATTGCAGACATTACATTGATAAATCGATTCAACTTCTCCAATAATCTGATATTATTTCAATTCCAATAATACTGATTCATTAATATAATTACAATGTCTGAACATTATTGCATATGCTTCTCACAATATAGTACCAAATTTCAGACATCAATAAATTTAATGACTATAATTAGACAGCTATCAATATTGATGATTAGTTGATATTACAAGTCAAAAATTAATTCAATATTATTGATCGATATTCCTATCATTGATCTATCCTATAAACTATGATCAATTCCAATAATACTGATTCATTAATATAATTATCAAGTCTGATCATTATTGCATATGCTTCTCACAATAAAGTACCAAATTTCAGACATCAATACCATCAATAAATTTAATAATGACTATAATGATGTATGTAGCATAATTACTCCGTGATTTTTATTGCTGTTATATTATATTGATCATCAATTAATAGTGATAATGATTAATTGTCTAGGATAGACCATCCTAGGGATACGACTATGGTTATTAATTGGACCGCTATCAATATTGATGATTAGTTGCTTTTACAAGTCAACAATTGACACAATAGCTGGCCTATCATTGATCGATCTTATAAACTATGATCAAATACCATTAGACTAAACATTTGTGATGTATAAAAAACATTTATAATGAAACCAAATAAAATATCTGAAGTCCTGAAGATTATTGGGCCTCATTCCAGTTTCATCATCCACATTTTGATATATTCCTATAACTATACTTTTATATTACACAAAATCCAAAGTAATCGTTTCCATAACATTTTCGTTGTCATCAATCTAACATTTTTCTTTTTGGTTTGTTTTTCTATAGATTACGTCTTGAATTCTCCAGGCATGGAGTGTAAGACAAGTCAGTTCAATATTTATTACTAATTATCATTATCATCTCATCTCATTAATAATTGTCATAAATAAATGAATCTTAAATAAAACACAGCGACTCTAATCAATCATTGATTCAATAACCGATCTATCAATTGATGGATTAAACAAACAATGGTAGACTCTACTAAATCATTCAACACTTAGCTCTTCAAAACATTCAAGCCCACATCCAAAATAACGTCTAGTATTTTCAAGATTCGAACTTAGTTTGATTTTTGTCTTACAGGACCTTTATAAACACTAGATTACAATGTCTCATTTCAGGCAGAGCATGCCAATAATCATAAGCATACATTTAAAGTATGTGAGTCTATATTTATTCAGTTTAAACTATGTCTGGCATGTAAACAAATTAATATTTCTGGTCACAGAGTACAGTTTTTCACATCGCCTTCAATTGTTTTATCAATCGCTCTGAAAACATTGGGCCAACCTTCATGGCGGGCTATTCAAATCTAACAGCGAACTGCTTTTTGATGGCAATGTGGCAATAAATGTATAATGTATGGGCCAATAAAACGCTTTTATGCGATTTAGCATTAGGCATTGCCAGCTTGCTCGGTACCATGACTTTTCAATCCTATCGGCTATAAAATATCTAACCATTATCGATAAGTAGGAAAGTATCGAATTGAAAATTTTCCTCTCGATAATCCAACATAACTGGCCAAGCTCTTGTGGATTTATGCACATTGAAATTTCTATCGCCGAATTAATAGCGATCATTACAATGAGATTTTTTAGCTGAGTAATATTTTATACTGATTTAAAACAATGAAATTGCTTTAAAAACAATTTTGTTGACATCAATTGTGAAGATTATCTGTTACCATTGGCTATATACCATCTGCATTTCCTACGATTGCTTTTTATGGTAGAAACAGTGCCCGAGCTACTGTGACCTGATGTTAACATCTTTATTATGACTACTTACCCGGTGGTTCAGAATTCACCGAATGTAAAATTATAGGTCCACCATGTTCTCCGTAACACAGTTTAAAACGGCGAGGTAGAACAACCCCCAAAAAAATGGCGTGGTAATTACCCTTAAGGGTCTCCCCAAAAATAGAAGCGAAATAATACGCTTATTATAGTAAAAATGATCAAGTGTTTTATATAATTAGTTTTATCTATCTTTACGAACGTCACAGTATCATGGTAAAGGATCCTTATAGGTTTAAATTGCATGATTTTTATTTATTTTATTTATTGTAACAAATTTACAACGAATGTGGAGGCGCAACAGACTCAAATCCAAAACTGCTCCCTTCACAAATTTTGAATATGTTACATTGTCCAAAACATGAGGTTAACACAGACTAAAAATTTAAAATTCCCTAAAAAACTTCACTCGAAAAATAACAAAATAAATCTTAACAATTGAAACAGTAAACTGTAGGTCTGGAAATTATTTGAATATTGGTAATAATTCCAAAAACAGCAGAATTTCAATAGTTAAAATCTAGCGTCAGTATAACAGCCTGTTGTATAATAATTTAAAAAAAAGTAAACTGTACCAAAATATCCTTCAGAAACTACAAATTCAAGTTCTAGAGAAATTGGTTTAAAATTATAGTAACTGAGGTAACAGACCCGTAACATACACATTTAGCTAGTTAGTAATTTGGAATGCGTGAACACACACATGTAAATGATCCTGGGTATGAAATTGTAGACTATGATCTCAAGTGGTAATGTAGATTTACTACTAAATTTAATCCTATGCCCAATACTACTACTACTACTACTACTACTACTACTACTACTACTACTACTACTACTACTTGGCTACTTGGATATAATTAGAAAATCTGTATGCATGTATATAGTCTGTCGTCAGCTAATGAAAAGTCAATTTCACTCGACTCAATTTTATTGTACATAGATTTTCTTAAGTTTTTCACTGGTGTTGTAGTACTGGATATTTTATTGTACAAGAATATGAGCTCGTTTAATAAATTCAATACCTTGTGTTTTAGACTCATGTCATTATTGTCGTGTAGGCCTGAAAGATATCCTTCTATTTAAATCTTACTCATTTTGTAACTTATTGTGAAATAAATTATAGCCTCCATGGGAGGATAACGTTTTTGAAAGAAACCTTAAGGGTCCCAAACTGAACCATATTCATCGTCCATTCCACGAAATTATGTCTTATCAAGCTGAGTGATTTCCGATTGTACTCTGCAGATGAAAAAATAGTGATAGCCGAGTGCCGTAGCAGGTATCTGTTCAATCAGAGATAAGCTACGAAACTCCTGGGCGCTCTTTGTAAGGGTGACCGATTCGATTGGCCAGCAAAATACTGTTCTCTGCTGTAAAATCACTTCCCGGTGGTTCTGAACCCATCTAAAACTGTAGGTCCAACTCATCAATCACCATCATCCAATTCATTACTCACGCACAGGTCTCATACCTATGTGGGCTCCATCCACAGAAAAAATTCAATAATATTTAATCATATTTAAATAGGCCAATATATTATAATTCGAGTTCAGAGTTCAGTGATTCAAGAATGCCAATTTTTATTATTTATGGTAATGAAGATTCTGATTCAAGTGTCCAATGTTTCAAGAATATCAAGATACCCAAAACATTAACAATCATAGAGTGTTGGTAAAATTATTTGAGAACTTTATTGGATAGAATCTTTAATTTAAAAGCCAATCCGAATATTGTTGAATGCTCCTGGATATACACTCCTGGATATGCTCCTGATATATGTATCATCATTAATAAGTTACATGTGAAATATTCTCTTATCCACTGAAAATGCAGACATTTCTTTAAAGATTCACAATGTATCCCGTTCAAAAACGGTACTTTGTATTGAATAACAAAAGCCACGTGGGTGTCCTATGTTGGACTACAGATTTCTTTTTAAAGTTGGCACTGATCAAAGGCCTTGAGCAAGAGAGAATATCCATTTACGAAAGCATGCTTCCGATATAGCCTATTGCAGTAAAGAGTCAAGTTACAAATAACAGAGATTGATTATATGATGGTTATATGATTGGTTGCCTATAAAGGCCCTTCAACAAATATCACCTAATCTCGACATTAATTTGTTAGGTTAAAAGTGCTGTTTAGAAACTCTTCCATTGCCCACAGTTGAGCATCTCTTTCAAGGGAAATGAAAAAGAGCATGAATTGTATCACAATATGCGCTGGAGTGACTGGATACTGATTACAGGTTTTGAGGCTCCATTCTAATAGAAACTGTGGTCCATTTTTCTTAGCCAAATCATCTTAAATGTCTCAATGCTCTACTGTAGTTACTTTCTTGAAAATACTTGAAAATTCCAAATTGTGACCAAGTTATACTTTACATTTAAGGTAGAGGAATGAGTCTTATTTTGGAATATCCACAATACTCATAAACTGTTCATTTTAGAAGAAAAAATGAGAAAAAGAAGAACAAGAAAAAGAAAAAAAAAAGAAAAATAATAAGGAATAGAATAAGATGAAAAATGGGGAAAAAATATTCCTTCCCCGAAATGTTAATGGGTTCGACTGAAATTTTCAAGCCTTGTAAAAATGTCAAGAATTAATTAATTAAATACTAGTTCAAATAATCTGGTCAGCTGTGATTACTAGAAACTTGCATCGATTCTACGGGTCTCATAAATCCCGTTATTGAGGAACCATACTTTTAATCATCTTCTATCAATTTCAAAGAGTTATTGTATTTCTACTATGAAGCCAATTATGAGTAGCCCATTGGGTGTTTCCGGACACGGTAGACCTCCTTATCCATTAGTAGAATTATGACTCATTAACTCTAATCCATAGTATGGGGGTTGCATCCAACTATACCGTCTAAGCAATAGGGGCCAATCTTTAAAAGCCAATCATTCAAAGGGCCAATCTTAAGCTGGGCGGTTTGTGAGCCAATTATTTCATTTCTGGTCCATTCTACTGAGTGCCTATTGGTGAAAAACAGCTCAAGTCGCACTGAATACCCGTTAGGGAGGGGGGGATGTTGGTAGTGCTGTTAATGGCTGCTTTTACAGATCATAAATGTCATCGTGAAATCGTCTTCGAAAGCTTACAAAAGGTCCGAATTGGTCGTAACAACAGCGCCTGTAAATCAAATTGGGTTATCGTTTAGTAATTCCAATACCATTGTGTGTGATTCCTTACTACTTATTTCTAGTAAATGTTTATAACTTTCTTTGAATTTTAGAGATTTCTTAATAATACCTCTTGTAGTTACTCATAATTTCCATTAATTTATTTTTTATTACGAATTCTAGGGATTTCTTAGTCTCAGTAATTCCTTATAATTGCTTGAACTTCTGATGGTTTCTTATAATTCCCATTTCTTATAACTTTTTACAATCTCTTGAGATTTCGAATGATTTCTGGTAATTTATTATAACTTTTAGTAATTTCTCACTATTGATGAATGAGTTTTAAAATTGATCAAATTAGGTTACTCTTGATATAATAATCAAAGTTGAGTTATCGTTTGAAAATCCCAATGTTTGTGTGGATAATTCCTCACTACCACTGCTATTTCTAGTAATTTCTACCGACCCTAACCATTTTCAATTCCTAGTAATTTTCACAATATCTAGTATGCCTTATTTCTCGATTTTTTTTTAATTTCTGGTAGTTGAACACAATTTCTATTTATTTCTTATGCTATTGATGCATTAACAAGTTTATAAATTGTTCATACTTGCTGATTAAGTTGAGTTCTTGTTCGTTAATTCCAATGCCGTCGTGTGTAGGTAATAACTTACTGCCTTCTATTTCTAGTAATTTCTAAAAATTTCTTATAAAATCTAGTAATTTTCCACCAGTTATTTTAATTAGTATCTCTTACAATAAATTTCTTTCTAGTTATTTATCACTTGTCATTTTCTTCTTCTAGTAGTATTTCTTACCATCTCAGCACTGGATGTTTCTTCTAGCGAGAATCTGAAGTTTTAAACGGAAGCTAAATAGATAAATGATCATTAACTTTTGGATCTATTTCCGGCTGTCGATGTCTGTACAAACATTGACACCCTGGTCATCAGGTGTGCTATGAAGTGTAGCAGGTCCCTAGACCGGATCATTGCTTGTTGTTCATACTCAACTGAAAATGATTAGAGACCATATATGCATCTGGTGGGAGTGATACATAGTCATCTACAAAATCATCGGTAATATCGTTACACGGGAAAAGAGGAAGACTAGATCTATTATTTATGTATCATATTTATATTAGAAAATCAATCAATCAATTTATTTCACAAAACAAAATCAAATGAATACAGTACATAGTAACCAATCTGGTCATCTCAATTTATACAATACACTTAAAACTAACTTATACTAACTAATTCAATAGTAACTTAAAACTAAAAACATTAGTTTTCTGAAACCTTCATCAATCTGTATGATAACCATCATTCGTTAATGAATTTGAAATAAAAATGGCACTCCTAGGCATATGCTCGATTGGAGTGCACTTCTCCTAATAAAATAAAATGAATATACTAAAATGAAGAGAGCCATTGGCTTGTCATACCACCATATTTCTCAGCTCAGTTACGCAAGGTCCTATAAGCCAACTACAGTATTCCCAAACATTTAGACTATTTGGAATGTTGAAATGTAACTTAACTCCCAAAAATTGCTGGTTATGGTCACATTCGAGTGTCACACTTTCATCAATAAAAGCCACACTTATAATTTTCTATTAAAAAGACAAATATTGAAATCTTCAATTTGCAGACAGCCGTAATATACAACTGCTATCTCATTTTAATTTTCAAGTAATTTATTGGAATAAAAAAATTAAAAATAAGACTAACTCATAAATAATACTGGATAAACAGAGATATGTCAAGGAACCCATAGACAGTCTACGATAATTTCTTGATAACCAATAATATTGATTATTATCAATAATTCTCAATATATATTATTTGGAATCAAACCTCACTCCCTGTGTTTAGATTCATAGCCAGGACAGCTTACATTCATTAAATTCAGCATTAATAAATAAATAAATGTTTTATTCCTCTAAAATTACATAATATAAGCACTTCACTTTTCAATTCATCATACAATTCTTAAGAGTTCGCTACATGAAAAATGACCAAGAAATGAATAACTTATGAATCATAAATAATATAATAACTTGAAAAGTTATAACATAAAATAATAAATATAGATTTTCGAAGTATTGCCGTTGATGAAAAAAGAAATGCAAGTGAATCAAACCAAGAAAAAAATGATAGGAATATACAAACTCAAAGAAGGTGAGACTGCAAGTCTACCTTAAATAATATGAGCGGGAGTTAAACATAAAAAATTTTGTAATGATAGTGCAAACGATTTGACAGATATATATGTGAAAAAATGAGTAATGTATGGAGAAGAATGACAATGCGTTAGTGAAAGGAGGCGAGAGGATGAAAAGAGAAGACAGCATAGCTGAAGAGAAGAAGAACTAAGATAGGCTGCCAATAAGAAACCATTCAACTATTTTGCCAACTTACTAATAATTCAAATACTGGATAATTTATTAGTAGATTTGAGATTGATATTGCGGAACTCTATAATAAAAAAATACGGTTAATATTTTATAATTCCACTTATTTTCCTGAGCACTTTCTTTGCTGGAATAATTATTAGTAGGTTGCCTAGTTTCATTATTTATTTTTCTTAATCATTCATTCATCCACAAATAGGAGGGAAACAACAGGTGCAAGACTATCAATTTCACAGTATTTCCATTGAACAGACCAAGATTCGAATGATTCTAAATGATTTTGCATGGTGATTCTACATTGGCTTGAATTTTTTCTGCTAGAATATCATTACAGAATGCTGGTTGTATTGCATGAGTAGTATAAATAGTTTGTTCCGTATTTATTCATTAATTTATTTTGATTTCATTAAACATAATATTCTTTTGAATAAATTTTTGATACTGAATACAATTGTTTCTTTCAGACTGGATGAGCCCTTTCGACAGAGTTGTTTGCGGTAAGTTCATGTTTTTTAATCAAATAGATCTATAATATAGTTGGTAAGATCATTTTAAATTTGTGGTTTCGCTTCATATTTATCAAAATAATGATAATGATCATTTTATAGTAAGGTAATCTACAATATGAAAAGATGAAATATTAAAAGACTGTTGATAATAAGAGCAAGTAGAGTTGATACAATTAGGTATATGTTTTTGGCTTTCCTATAATAGGGTAGACTGATTTATATATAATTGTCATTTTATTTAATTTTAATTACTAGGTCTACAAAAACGTTCTTACATTTTTCAAGAAACAACAAATGTTTTAAAAGAAAAATTATACATAAATAAGAATTGAGAAAAAATACACTCCAGCACACAAGTAGCATCTTGTGGACCACTGAAGGGAGTAGAAATGAAACACAAACTTAAGAGAAATAACTTACTTTGGCAACTCAGTAGGAATATTAGTAGTGGATATTTTAAAGATAATGAGTTACCAATTTTATTATCACTAACAATTAAGAGAAATAAGAGAAAAAATAAATAAAAATAGATAAGATACAGCGTGGAAGGTTTTGGTATTAGATATATGGAAAGAGAAGGGGGAAAATTAATACAGGGTGATTGTAAAGTCGCGCAACCCAAAATGATAACAGTCTTAGAAAGCTGACATATTTTCGTTTCTTTAATTTCAAAGTTTATGATACAAGTTATAATTACAACTTACTTACAAGTTCATAATTAGTGCTGCGAATGTCCACCATAATTTACATGCATCAATGCATTTTTTTACATTGCAAGCAACCTTTTTCAATGTAGCAGTAGTGATAATTTGATATGCAGTCTTCAATGTTTTTTCTGAGTTCATCAAGTGTATGCGGGTTATTTGTGTACACATAATCTTTCAAATAGCCCCACAAATAAAACCAGGACGACTCAGACAAATCTGATGAACGAGGAGGCCACAAACCACAAGAAATTATTGAATGATACGCTGTTCTTGCGTAAAATACATTGCGACTCAAAATGAACAAACCAACTTCTGTCTGGTTCACTGTCACCCGGTAGCATGATCTAAACAGTAATGCTACATAAAGTACAATTAAAAAAAAATTCCCATATTGAAATCATACTTTACAAATTTACCTTTCATTCCTACACTGCTTCAAACATTGGGTTGCGCGACTTTACGATCACTCTGTATTTAAAGCAGTTTGTGTGGAAGAGTTTCAGGAATAAAGAGAAAAGATGTGTGAAGAGAAAGATCGAATAAGGACCGCATATTCAGTATTTGTATCATATTGAACCAATACTATTATAAATTGAGTTTGAGATTCCAGTAAAAATATAAGTAACAATTTGAGAAGTGAACGTTGGTTTACAAGCTATTAACTACATGCTAAGAAATTGCTATTACGTACAATTCCAATGCTATAACAGCATTGCATTACAGCCGTGATTTCCTCGATTTTATTCAAGCACAATCTTAGTGCATTCTGTTCCGCTTGGCTAATCAAGCTTCAAATTTTCCTCTCTGTTGTGAATTTTCCGGCTCTTTCCTCGTAAGAAGAAACAGCGAAAAGCACTGCTGCCACTACACACCAAAAATAATCTCCCTTCACCGAAATCCGTTGAACTTTTCTTCTAGCTTTTCCAGGCCTTTCCCTTAACAGCTTGCAAGTTGCCAAAATGAACTCAGTGTAGATTTTATCGTCGCTTTGCAGGAAGTTTGTAGGAAGTTATCGGACGGCTACATGGTTATTTACTGTGCCTTTCTGTACAGCACTGGGCTTGAAATTTTACCGTTTTTTCTCATCAGCATCAGTTCTACCAACATCCTAAATGATAAACGCAACCCTGCTGTTCTTAAAAGAAAATAACACAAAAAATAGGAAGACTTGATTGTGCTTTTACTTTTTTGCAAATTCTTACGGTTCTGAAACTACCCTGTCTATTGTTGTAAAGTACTGTGAGTGATAATCTGAGATTGAGAAAGAACGCATTTGTTTACTCCATATCTTTTTCCACATCAATCAAGCTTCAAGCCCAATTTTTCATTTGAATTCGATTTTTTTTTTAAACTTCAATGTTCACTTATGCGTAGTAATTGACTCCCAGAAATTGGTTTTAAGAGAAAAATATTAAATAATTGAGATTAATGAAGGAAGCAGGAGAGGTGGAATAACTACATTTTTCATGACGCGGAACTTTACGCACAAAAAAAGTAGAATAAAAAACATATTTTATTCTATAGATAATCATCTAACTATTGTATTGTGTTCGTCATTTCGTGAATTATATTATTATAACAGATGCATTTATTAAAAAAGAAGAGTTTTGTTTCATTACGACGCTGCTATAATAAAATATGGTTTCTGAGTTTTCAATCCATAATAAATTCCATTTTATTTTTTGTCTAGGCTATAATATTAATTTTACATTTATAGCATCAAGACCAATTTCGTCTTCTTCAAAACTTATCCCCCTTTTGTATTATTAGTATTAACAAATAAGAATAATTGTGATAAACGTATTGATTTCCTTTGTTAATCAAAGATTTTTTATAAACTCCGTACGAAAATTTTCAAACGTAACATTATCGGATGGGCCAGTGTGTACGTGGCTGAAATACGAGGAGTGCTGTGTGAGGTAGACCCCAGCCAATAGGTTGCCATAGCAACGGTGACTGGGGCGTTGCCACATTGTGCACTCACTGCTTCTCAAGCGAAATTAAAATAGGGGGAAAAAAGAAGGGAAGAACTGATCCAGGAATACTTGAGATAGTACCTTCGTTTATTCGGAGGTATGTGGACGGAAATATTCACTGGTAAAATAATACAGTTCTTTGTTCTACAAAAAAATACAAATTAAAATGATAATTCTCAAGTGAATCTTCCGTAAGATTCTGAGGATTCTAGTAAAACTAGTGCTTATGAAGAGAATAATAAACAGAATTGTGAACAGAACGTATGAACCAGTCCCTCCAGGACAAGTTTTTAATTTATCACGTGTTCATTTGAATTTATAATGTTTATTCCAGCATTCCAACGGTTATAAATTATTGATTTTCATTGGCAGGTATAAATGTGAAGCTTTTACGTAAGAGATTGATTCCTGACTACATTGGTCGTACTTTTACGTGTGCTATTTCAGTCTAAGAAACGTTTTCATTGATAAAAACTTTTAGTGTAGTAGAGCAATTAGTTGTAGAGTGTTATACGTCATTTAGCACCTTATTAGGTGAGTTAGGTGATAACTTTATTAAAGTAGCTAACAAGAGCATTAATTAATACAATTTCTCAGATGAATAACAACGTTGAAGTTGGCCGCCTTACAGTAATATCAATGAAAAATGTTTTCCCTTATCGCAGTAAATTGAAATATTCAGTTTAAATTCTAGGATCGTCAAAAATTCACTTGATTTTTTCACTCGAATAGGTTCTGATTTAGTAATAAATTTTGGAACAAAACTTGTAATTTGCATTGTATGAAACCTGAGGTTGTCACAAGCACATTTTTCGTCAAATTTTAACTATTTCAGGCAGATACATCATCATGTTTTATCAAACTAGACAGTTTCAGTAAACTAAAAACTAGACAGTTTTAATAAACTAAAAACTAGACAGTTTTAGTAAACTAAAAACTAGACAGTTTTAATAAACTAAAAACTAGACAGTTTTAGTAAACTAAAAACTAGACAGTTGTTATAGTTTATGACAACGTCGTGATATTATTTTATACTTGATAATAAGTTACAAATTTCATTTTCAATTCAGTTTCTGAGAATTCGAGTATCACCATTTTATTGATTTGGCATTTGTTAATGAATGTAATGTCAAAATTTTCACCATTGTCCTTACTATTTTATGATAGATATCTTCCACAATAGTATTCCTATATAATAGAAGGTGAAATTTGCACTCTGTAGAATGAATTGAATAGTATAATTTATTGTACATCCACTGTTGAAATTGGTAATCAATTTCTAAATACTCTTCACTGAATAAACTCTTTTTGAATAAACTGAAGAGACTATAAAAAACAATAATTATTCCCATGAAAATGTTTTTTCATTTTCACACTTCAATAACTGGTGTGGGTGAATATGCAAGAAACAAGACTCTTTTAACTTACAAATATAATTCTAGCTCCAATTTTAACTCACAAAAAAAAACAGCCAGGATTCTCCTCAGCTTAAAATGAACTTGTAAAAAATTTTCAGTACTTAGATTAGAGTACATAGATTGCTCAATTTGTATAATATTATGTTATAGTGTATGGTGGTGAACTCTGAGTACAGTTCAAAAATCTCTGTCTCAATCCCGTTATTGTTCGTGAAGCTCTGTTCCATTCCATTTTCAGCTTTCTCCTAGCTTGTCTCTTTCCTCTCTACCCTCTCTTTCCTCTCACTATCGAGAGCTTTCACCCCTTTATCGATTGAAACCTTTTGTGTACACTTTTTTATTCGCTTTTCGCGATAGAACCCTTTCTTCCTTTCTGAAAACGAAGAGAAAAAACAAAAATAGTCTGACCTTGAAGGAGGAGCCAGTAACTGAAAGAAATGTGAGAACGTGATCTTGTTTTTGGTCTGCTTGAAACTTGCTACGCGCGTGACAATAACACAAACGCTTCGAAATCTGAAAAATTGAAGGTTATGTGGACTGTGTGCTTGTTGTGTACTACCTTGAAATGTTAATAAGTCATCCCTGAAGGGATATAACAATGATTATAGAAGTTGCTGAGAAAAGTCACTTTGTAAGCTTACCATTGAAAAGTGGCAAGTGATATAAAAATTATATAAAAAAAGAATGGTGTGTTCAATACCTGTATTCCAATGTGAATTCAATGGTGTAGCGAAGCAACAATGGGGTTTGAGAAAAATCAAAAGTCTTTTACTATCTTTTTTTCATACAATCCATCTTCCAATCAATAATAGAGAGGTTGAGCGGTACTATGCTAAATTTGATGATTGTTCTATACTCATCATTCTATGTTTCTGCTTGCTCTGAATTCGAGAAGCTGAAGATAAGCCTAAGACATGAAGTGATAATGTTGGAATTAACGTCATCGTCGACTAGGTTTTGGATCACTTATTATGCACTATTATCTCATTATTACCAAATAATCATTTTTAATCATTTATTAAATCAATATTACAAAATCTGCCCCACTAAAAATTTTAGAAATCTTTTATCCCGCAATGATTACCGGTACTGTTTTTTTAAAGGGTGAGGAAATTGAATTCTTTTAAAGTATTTCATATTCATGAGTCAAATTAATTTTCTTCAAATTAGGATGCAGAGGATCAAAGGATCCCTTCAGGAAGAAAACAATTGTGATTATTATAAATATAACAAACCTAGGCTGCAATTTCAAGAATTAATAGCTAATTGGAATAGGAATGATAGCAAAGACTAGGAAAATGTGAATTCATAAAAAAGTAAACCGAGAAGTTCAATGTTCAATATTAATCGGATGAGGAAAAATGTGCTTCGCTCGGTCAAGAGCTTTTTCAATCCGCTCTATTATTAGTGACCGTCTGGCAATAAATATGGAGTTCCGGTCCATTGCTGGACCAACTGAGTTATATTGGGATGTGGGCCATTTACAAGTTTAAGAAGGGCCAATCAAGCTATAAAGTAGTGTCATCAGACTATAAAAGCTATTGCCATCACTTTACTATGTTTTTTTTTTAAATTCTTGGAAATAGAAGTACCATTTGTGAGCTAATTATGGAGCATTCCAATAGTCTAATATTAAAACTGACACTGTATTTCACTTTTAAATAATGTTTTACTCACATATATGTGAGATGCTTGAGGAATGCATTTCACTTCTGAAAAGAAGCTTCGTCGCCTTCTTTTCAGAAGTGAAATGCATTCCTCAAGCATCTCAAATATATGTGAGTAAAACATTATTTAAAAGTGAAATACAGTGTCAGTTTTAATATTAGATTGTTCATTAAGTATTTCGTCATGGAAAACATCACACATTCCAATAGGTTCTATAGTTTGAGATGAATAAATGTTTTGAATCTCACATATAACCTTTTGAAGAAGAAGAAGAAGAAGAAGAAAGGAAGAAGAAGAAGAAGAAGAAGAAGAAGAAGAAGAAGAAGAAGAAGAAGAAGAAAAAGAAGAAGAAGAAGAAGAAGAAGAAGAAAAAGAAGAATTAGGAGGAGGAGAACAGTGTTGTAGTTGTGTGAATCTGCGAATAGGAGCGTTAGTATACCATAAAATGTCAAAAAATTATTGTGTCGTTATCGTATCGTAGTTTTACAAACGACCTTGCACACAAAGAAAATGGTGTAGACTGCGCGAGTCAGCTGTGAGAGTTTGATAGTACAGTGTTGCCAGTTCGACAACAATCTCTTGATTGCTCACAGTTTATTTTTCCACAGCATCTTTGAATATAATCCCGTATTAGCCTACTAACATCAATACTTAGATGATGATAAATGTTTATTAAAATTTATTCAAATTAGCCGTTGAGGTATAATTTATTCTGACGGAAATATAAAGCTATTAAAGTATATATCACATCGAAATGAAACTTCACCTCAACTAATTGATAGTCTAACTGTATTATGCATAGTTATTGATCTGACTTTTCCTGTATTCCTTAACCGGAGTCTCAAAGACGTAATCTACAAAAAAATTATTTTTGAAATAGGAAGTTTTTAAAATCAATACAATCATATTTGATCAAAGCATCAGTATAAAACTGATTAGCAGGGGTTTTCAAACTTGCTTTTGTCGAGGATTGGTATATATGCTTTTTAAAATAACGATTCAAATATCTTCCGTGGACCCTCAGGGGTGCGAGGACCACACTTTAAGAAACCCTGGATTAGACTATTATGTCAGTAATGAACGCAAATGAACGTAATGCCTTTGGTTTCAATTATTGATTGCTATCTTCTAGGAAATGTACTAGACTATTGAGCATAGTTTGCAGGGAATTTATTTTACCTATCCATACTTAAAATAATTTTTTAATCCCAACAAAGTTCATGCCGTGATACTAGCGGAACTAGGGAATCTATGGGGGAGGGGCACAGGGGAACATGTTCTTTCAGACGGACGGAGGTTATACTAGATTATAATAGGTATATGAATGAAGAATGCACTAGATATAATCAGTAGCGGGTTTGGGGGGGGGGGGAACATGGGCACAATCATTAGCGGTCTTGGGGGGGGGGGGTTATACTAGATTATACATGGGCACGTGCCTCATCAAACATACAGATGATAAACTAGATTGCTGGTGAAGATAAACATTAGTTTTGAAATAATATAGAACACCGCCGCCGCACTAGAGCGACCAAACTAAATATAAATACCTTAATCTATTACAGCATTTTCATTCAATTATTGTAGTTTATTTCTTTATATTTAGTATTATCTTTCAATTTATAGCATATTCTTTTATTTTTAATTTTAACTTTCAATCTATAGTAGACTCCTGGATTTCTTGTTCCATGACGAACTGCGTTGTTAATATTAACTTTTCATGTGAAATTTAACGACATGCAGTCAAATATTTGTTAAGAATAAGTATAATAACTCACTTAAACTGGCCGAGTACTTTCGAATCTATGAGATCCATCATCAGAGGCTCCTAGATCATCATGTCAGTTTTTTGGTTAGAAGTGTTGTGGTTTTTGTAAAATATGATCAAAAAGTTTGTGAGATTTAAAATTTAGTTGTTCATTGAGAATGTTTTGTTTATTGTGTGTGGTGTGTTTGTATATTTCAAATTGTTCCAAGGTGTTGAGTTCGTGTCCTTTAGATTTTATGTGTAGAATGTGTAGGTTGGTACTGATGTCGGTAAAAGTGTGTCCAGTTTGAATGATATGGTCGGCAAAATTCGATTCAGCTTTGAAGATCTTTCAACATCTACAGAAAACCAACAATGACAGATACCCTAATACACAGCACCTCCAATCATCCAACACAACACAAACACTCAGCATTCAGGTCAATGCTACACAGACTCAACAACACACCGCTTTCCACCGACAATTACCACACTGAACTAAATACAATAAAATACCTAGCACAAGAAAACGGCTACAAACACGACCTAATTGACAAACTCAATCATAAAATAAGAAACAAAAAACAAAACACCAACACCACTGACAAAAAATACATCACAATGACATACATTAATCCACAATCACACAGACTAGCAAAAATCTTCAAAAAAGCCGGCCACACCATCTCATTCAGAACAAAAAACAAAATAAAAAATGCACTTACACTCAAAACCACACTGAACACAAACAAATACGATCTCCCAGGGATCTACAAACTAAACTGCTCTGATTGTAACAAATTCTACATAGGACAAACAGGCCGCACATTCAAACAACGTTACAAGGAACACTTTCAGGCCCTCACATCCAAAGCTGAATCGAATTTTGCCGACCATATCATTCAAACTGGACACACTTTTACCGACATCAGTACCAACCTACACATTCTACACATAAAATCTAAAGGACACGAACTCAACACCTTGGAACAATTTGAAATATACAAACACACCACACACAATAAACAAAACATTCTCAATGAACAACTAAATTTTAAATCTCACAAACTTTTTGATCATATTTTACAAAAACCACAACACTTCTAACCAAAAAACTGACATGATGATCTAGGAGCCTCTGATGATGGATCTCATAGATTCGAAAGTACTCGGCCAGTTTAAGTGAGTTATTATACTTATTCTTAACAAATATTTGACTGCATGTCGTTAAATTTCACATGAAAAGTTACTATAGTAGACCTTTATCTTTATTCTTTTTTTTTTCTCTCCCTTTAACCTTTTCCTTTTTAACATTTTTTAACATTTTTCAACCCTATTACTCCCCTTCCAATTACCTTGAAGTGCATTTTGAAACTTGTAAAAAGTTTTCTTTCAGTTCTTTTCATTGTTTAATTTATTGTAAGCATTCATTTTATTATTGTGTTTTATTTTATTATAGGCACCTGCTGTAAAACCTTTTTCAGGTTTAGCGGGACCATTTTGTAATGTCTTTTTATGTAATAAAATTGATTGATTGAAAAAAAATATGAATATGGATAAAGAATGCTCTAGATATAATCAAAAGCGGAGGGAGGGGGTACAGAAGGCACACGTTCCCCCTCAGACGGATAGAGGATACAGTTGTTTGTTATAATATATAGGAATATGGATGAAGAAGAAAACAATAGAAATAATCCGTAATGAGCCTGGGAGGGGGGGGCATGTGAGTGTATTGTGATAAATTCTAGTAAAACTTGGACATGAATGAGAATTTGGATTTTCTGTTGTAAATTTGTAACTGTAGTGTGAGTGGGCAAAAGCCGCTTTTGTCTGCATAGATAGTGCATTATTCATAAATAAATAATTCAGAAGTAGATCTAGGGGAGAAGCATAGATGAACGTGCCCTCCCCCCACCCCAGCCCCGTCTGATTAAGAATAGCTTACACTAGATACGCTTATTAAAGATATTTACAAATTTCGAAGTTTCACAAATTTCGAAGTCTTGGTTAGTTGGCTTTCACGTACCCAAACAGCTGTAGGCCTACATGTTCTGTATCACAATAATTTAGAAACGGAACTATTGGTGGGGAGGGGGAACAGAGGGGTACGAGTCCCCCCCTCCAAACCGATGACGAATTCCGAATATTAAATAGGAACACTTCAAAATATTATACAAAAGTACCAAATGTTTTTCATGTTATAATAAGTTAGTTTACATTTTTTTTAGTTTTTGACTGACATACAGAACAATTTTAAGTTAATAAGAAGTAAAATTTTTATTACGAGACAGCATGTTCTAGGCTGAAACCCATCGTCAGTGCCTGTTAATGGGCTGCAACCCAAAAACTTGTCTCATGTAAAAAAAATTACTTCTTACAAACTTGAAATTGTTCTGCATGTCAGTCGAAAAGTAAAAAATTTTAACTATTCCACTCGCAAATCATCATGGATTATTATCAAATACTAAGTTTTCGTATTATAATTAGGCAATGGGATTTTCACGTTCAACACTTTATAACCGTAGACATTTAAAACATACGTTAATGTTTCAACAATATTTTTATAATTAATTACAAAGTGCTAGGCAAAGCTTGAAAAATAATTTCCCCGGGGTAGATCCCCCAGACCCTCCGTTTGGTTGTAAGGGGGGGATTATTCTGAACTTGAAACCCCCAACTCCAAAATTATCCCCCCTGGACACTCTTTCTCATAGGGGGGGGGGGGGGCGGTGATAATCCCAGGCCCCTCCTAAAGGTATATCACTCTATCACTCTGAATCCGCCATGGTACATTTCATAAAACAATTTTTGTATCCGCCCCTGGTACTGTAACTAAATGATACTTAGTGGATCAACAAAATCTAACTCTTTCATTTATTATGAACTGTTTCCACAATACTATTATTTCTGCCATAGAACTAATCTCTAACTAGGGTTTCCACTTTTTTATTAATTGAGTAATGATTTGAGCAAAACTACTCATAATACTCCTACTGCTTGAAAGAGTTAAATGAGTTTTCGATTTTGACTGGGGTCTTTATTCTTCCGATAATGAAAGGATTCTGAGCCAATTATTATAAATTAAAAATACAGTAATAATTATTGATGAAGCTTGTTATACGTGATATTATAATAATATTATAGCTTTATCAAAGTTAAATTCAATTGGGTTCAAAATCCGAATTTACTCTCCAGTGACCGAACGACTTATTCAACTTACTCGTATACATTGATTTTTTTTCTCTTTTTTTTTGGAGGATGAAGCCTACATAGGTCTGAGACCTGTGCGTGGGTAATGAGTTAGATGATGGTGATTGATGAGTTGGACCTACAGTTTTAGGTGGGTTCCGAACCACCGGGAAGTGATTTTACAGCAGAGAACAGTGTCTTTTTTGCTGACCAATCTAATCGGTCACCGTTACGAACAGGACCTACGAGAACGCAGCTTATCTCTCTGATTGAACAGATACCTGCTACGACTCGCGGCTATATACATTCAAGTTCCATAAATTCCACCATTTGGTTGAAGTGAATATGAGTTATGAATACAACCTCTCCTAATCTATTCTTGCGATTATTGGAAAAATTAGAATTTATAAGAGGGTGTTGCAGCCTGGTAATTTTAAATATAATTTAAATCTATAAGGCTTTCTCCCTTCCAGTTGTTGTGTTGTTAACCTTAATTTTGGAAAGTTTTTTGAAATTAAAAAATCCTAAATTAAGGCATAACAATAAAAGATCTACCATTATCTTTCGAACTAATAACATTTAAAAGTTTAGTGAAACTAACCCAAAGTCTATTAAACATGCTTTTAAGTCGACAAACAATAGTTCGGCTTTCCCTTACTCAAAGGTGGAGCAATTTTATGCACTATTCAGTAGCTAGCAAAAGGCACGCTTTAGCAATGCAATAAATTTCCACACAGATGCATCAAAGTGCTTTTAATGCTCCACTTAACAAAGCTGAATGTAAGCTATGTATAATTTTTTAGCAATTCTAATGCACTTATTAAATCGACTAGGCGAATATTGCATGGCCACTCGCTTATTTACGTTTTATTAACCTTATTTAGTCTGGACAATTTGCTACTGCTAACGTAAAACTGGACATTCCATGACAAAGGTTATAAAACAGAGTTGGCTACACGAACTGACTTGGTAATGTTGCTATACTGATTGTAGACCTATGAGAGCTAGTACTTGAGTAAATAATAGCACTTCTAATTTCCTTTCTGCCATTTTCCTATCCATTCAGCCTTCTCGTTCTTCTTTGTTAATTTTACTTGATTTCTCAAAGTTTGTTCTCTCTCCCATGGTTCTCTCATTTTATTCTATCCTCTTTCTTCCTCTTGTAGTTTTTTATTTTCCCTTCATCCGCTCGCTACTATAGTAATCTCTTCACGCCCTTTCTCTTCTTCTTTTTCTCCCTTTCCCCTTCCCGTCCTTTTTCTCTGTCACGTTTTTTTTTTCAGTAAAGATACATATTTTCTGAAATTGAATTGTAGAATAATTGTACATCTGATAATTTCTGAAATCGTACATTTGATTATCAATTTTTATTAATTCAATTATTTATTAATTCAATAGTTTATCAATTTATTGTCAATTGTCAATAAGAGTGTGAGTTACGACAGTTGGTATTAAATTGATCTAATAACTTCGCTTTTATAATTAATCGTCACTTTAATTTTTCAAACTCATTTTAATAATTATTCTATTTCTCGAAATGAATAAGAATAACCTCATCTAAATCCTTTTTGTATCATCATTCAAATAGCTACGGTCTCTTATTTACATAGAAAGGAGTCAGCATCTCTTACCAATTCCCTTCCTCTTTCTCTTCTTCTCTGTCTCATTTTTTCTAAAACACAACTGAAAGGAGTAGCTAGTAAGTAGCTAAATTAATTTTATATATTCTTAAAAATTAATTTTTATATATTCTTGCGACACAAAAATTCTTGCGACACGTAGATTATTGTCAATTTTTTTCATAATTTTTTGAAACTGTGCACTACAAGTTCACGGAGCTCTAGTAGGTCGCTTAGCTTCCTAAATTTACTAGAAAGTTGTCTGAAGTATCTATTATTCCCATTTAGCCTATTTGTCGTGAGAATCTATAATTTATTGCATACGATTCTTGGAACATATTAGAAAGATTGGTTTTCCCAACTTGGATACAGTAGTAAATTAGAGATTGTAGGCTACATATTTGAAGTATGATTCAATTAAGAGTGATAATTTACTGACTTCGTAATCAAATTAGTAGAATTAGAACATAAACTTTCATTGTCATTGCTGCTGGAAGTGCTTGATAATTTTATATGAATTTTATTATCTTGATCGAGTAGTACTTGTCAGATAATGAGTCATAGTTAATAGTCGAAGAATGTATTCGACTCCAATCATAATAATTCTTGAAACTGCAGCATAGAACTCCATTATTTCGTTCTATTGGACTATTATAGACTATTAATATTTTATTGCGAATATTAAAGTCATCTCCCCTGCTTATTTAATAGCTATCATTAAAATATCAAATATGTCTATCAAAACATCTTCCAAACTAAATTTTCACTGCACCTCAATCAAAAATAATCTACTGCAGGACTCAATTTGGAGAAATTAATTAAGTCTTGAACTTAATTTCACACCTTTTTTTCATTTGAATAAGCTTTTCTTGTAGGTTTAATATCTACTTCAACTTCCTTCTACTAAAATCCAATAATCATTTGCAACTCAATTTGAGATAATCCTTCTCCAAATTTAGAATTTTTTGCTTTGTAATTTCACAGTATATATTAATCCAGTTCTAAGTCATTCCTCTTACAGTTTTTCTTTAAGATCATTTATACAGTGCATCAATTCTGATTAGTCATCTGCCAATTTAGTATAACAAATTGAAAATATTTCAGAGTCCTAAATTTGAGATAATCCTCCAAATTTAGTCTTTTCTGTTTTGTAATTTCACAGTATATATTATTATTCCAGCTCAAGTCATTCCTGTTTTTCTCTAAGATCATTTATGGTGATAAAGTGCATCAATTCTCATTAGTCTAATTGTCTTCCAATTTAGTCTAACCGGTTAAAAATTATTCAGTTTCAATTTCATTAAAATTCTGGTTTCAATTTCTTATCAATTAATTTTAAACCTACAAAATTTGATTCTAACTAATTAAAATACGATTAGAATCTAAGCTTCCAATTAGCATCTCAAAAGTTAATTTGCATCTCAAAAATAGTCAGCTAATATAACAGGAACTTCTAGTAATAGTGTATAAGTAGCAGTAGTGCCAATTTCAACATTTTAGGAATGAATTCTTAAACTTAAACTTATCATGACTGGGACCACTTGATTGAAGTAGCTAGAACAATTGCAGAATGGTAATAATTCTAATTAGAAATTAAAGTGAATACCATAGATTTATAGCCAACAAACACGTAAAATCTTGAGCTGTATTAGAATAGTATTTCTATGAGTAAGCTATAGCTCTGGAGATGGTTGGTGAAGCACCAAGTAGAATATGATAGCATTTTGGAAAATTGAAATACCTCAAATTTCATGTCTTTTCACTTTTGTATAGGCTTACAAAAAGATCAAAACGCTCAGTGCTTGAGATAAAGTCACGTCCATGACAGTCTACCGTTCGTGGCTCTGCCAATACTACAGATTCTGTTTGACGGACTTTTGCCCGGACCGATTTGGTTCATGAACAGCCCTACTAGACGGACCCTAACCTCTGGTCTTCTAGTCCGAGCTTGTCGTGTCCGCTAGTGTGTAGGTCATCTTATAAATACTAAAAATGCGTACCTCAAGTAAGCATATAGTAATATACATTAACAGAGTTATAGTCATTGTATTGAGACTCAAAAATCCTATTCTATAATTCCAGATTTATCGTTGTCAATGGGACTTTAAACTTGTACTTTTTCTGTGATGTTTTCCATGACAAAATACTTAATGAACAATCTAATATTAAAACTGACACTGTATTTCACTTTTAAATAATGTTTTACTCACATATATTGGAGATGCTTGAGGAATGCATTTTACTTCTGAGGGTCATATTTCACTTTTAAATAATGTTTTACTCACATATATTGGAGATGCTTGAGGAATGCATTTTACTTCTGAGGGTCATATTTCACTTTTAAATAATGTTTTACTCACATATATTGGAGATGCTTGAGGAATGCATTTTACTTCTGAGGGTCATATTTCACTTTTAAATAATGTTTTACTCACATATATTGGAGATGCTTGAGGAATGCATTTTACTTCTGAGGGTCATATTTCACTTTTAAATAATGTTTTACTCACATATATTGGAGATGCTTGAGGAATGCATTTTACTTCTGAGGGTCATATTTCACTTTTAAATAATGTTTTACTCACATATATTGGAGATGCTTGAGGAATGCATTTTACTTCTGAGGGTCATATTTCACTTTTAAATAATGTTTTAATCACATATATTGGAGATGCTTGAGGAATGCATTTTACTTCTGAGGGTCATATTTCACTTTTAAATAATGTTTTAATCACATATAATTATTGGAGATGCTTGAGGAATGCATTTTACTTCTGAGGGTCATATTTCACTTTTAAATAATGTTTTAATCACATATAATTATTGGAGATGCTTGAGGAATGCATTTTACTTCTGAGGGTCATATTTCACTTTTAAATAATGTTTTAATCACATATAATTATTGGAGATGCTTGAGGAATGCATTTTACTTCTGAGGGTCATATTTCACTTTTAAATAATGTTTTAATCACATATATTGGAGATGCTTGAGGAATACATTTTACTTCTGAGGAATGCATTCCTCAAGCATCTCCAATATATGTGAGTAAAACATTATTTAAAAGTGAAATACAGTGTCAGTTTTAATATTAGATTATACTTTTTAGTTGAAGCTTTATAGTTATTTTTACTGTCTCCAGTGAAGTCACTAGGTATTAACATTATGAATCTAGCCTTGTTAGATCCCAATCCCTGAATAAAAAACCCATGTTATGTGGAATAAAAACCCATGTATGTGGCAAATAAACTCATATAGGACAAAATCCGTATAATTCCCAGTTTTTTCTCATAATAATCTGACAATACCTGCAGAAACTGGCAAAATTCAAATATGCAAATATTCAGTACTATTATTCTTATTGACGTATAGGCCATTAGCAACTGCATGGAGGAGACTCGGTCAGATTTATTACGGCCATAAAATCACAGTTGCTTTGGACCTTTGATGGATTTACGACCGTGAGGCCGACATGGCTGGTTCTTGCCGCTGGCCTAATCCGGCATTTAATTGCACGTCACATGATTTATTGCCATCCCAAAGCATGAATTTTCAATATGTTTCTTTCAAGTTATGTACTGGCTTCAATTGTGGACTCTGCAATGTAATTATTGTAGCTGGGTGAGGCTGTGAAAAAAATTAATAAGTTGCCCGAAGACATTTTGCGACATAAAACTATTTCTTGTTATTCATAAGGATATTTTAAAAACATATGAACGTTTTATTACGATTTATTAACCCACCACACTCCTCATTTGCGCAATATAATGTTACAAACCGAAAACATTTTCTTTAAGAACACTTCCTGAGGACACGATAAGCCTGTAAGCCTCATTTTAAGTCACATTAGAAGTCTTAAACTTTTCCAGGAGCGATCTGTGAACTCTGACACCAGACCTGAGACATCCAGGGCACAAGATATTATTTTTTTCTACTGTAGAAGTATGAATAGTTACCCCCAGCATATGAAAATAAAATGTATCCCAATGAGAGCTCATATTTGTTTTGAATGTCGAGTTTACATTTGAAAATTTTGATCTTATTTTTAATAAATTAATATCAATTTTAAATTCGTTCTCCTGGGCACTCTTTTTAAGGGTGACCGATCAGATTGGCTAGCAAAAAAGACACTGTTCTCTGCTTTAAATTACTTCCCGGTGGTTTGGAACCCACCTAAAACTGTAGGTCCTACTCAACAATCGCCACACAGGTCTCAGACGTATGTGGGCTTGATCCTCAAAAAAAAATACAATAATTATCATTGTATGTTGAATACAGGCTGAAAAATCGTGGGAAGATTGAATAGTGAAGTACAAAACGAATTTTCATAGAATTGTAAGAATTTAGACTTAAAAAGCATTTATTGAATTTCAAATTTATTTATTCCGAATTCACATCAATATATCACTTGACAATATAACAATATTAAATAGCTTTTACAAAAATATTCTTTTTCGAGATTTCTCTTGAGAATAAAAAACGCACTATAAAACTATGTGCTGGGTCTCATAGATTTTTGAAGATTTTTTAGCCTGACTTCAACATGCAATGATAATTCTTTTATTTTTAACATTGATATTTATTAAAAAGAAAATCAAAATGTTAAAATGTAAACTTTACATTTAAAACCAAAATGAGCTTTCATTGGGATACATTTCTCGCATATGCTGGGGATGACTCTTCTAGTATCATTAGAAAATTTACAGAACTTTAATTTGAGAAAACAAAATCATTGTTGTTAAATTATAAAGTGGAACACAAAATAGTAAAAATAATTATGTAAAGAAAGAATAGAAAAGTTTTAATAGAATAGTAGATTTAAATGAGAATAAAAGCTTTCTAAAGTTGAAATAAACAATTAAGTATTTTGATAGGTTTGCGAGTATCAAAATTCAAATTTGTAGAATTGAAACATGAATTTTTTTGAGGATGAAGCCCACATAGGTCTGCGACCTGTGCATGGGTAATGAGTTGGATGATGGTGATTGATGAGTGATTAAGAGAATTATAATATTATATCAAAAAATAGTAGATTGATAGAAACAATGTGAATCAGTGGAATGTTTGAGTAGTGAATCGGGGTAAAGTTGGAATCTCTTAATTAGTTTACTATAATTAAACAACTGAAGCAGTTTACTTCGAAGGAAACATTTTCAATTGTCATAAGCAGCAGTAGCAGAAGAAAGAAAGAGAAAAGAATAGAGATTATGTATGGAAGAAATAGATTTAGAAAAAGATAGATATAGTAGACACAGCAGTTATTTTGAAGGGCCCATTTCCTCCATTCTGCAAGCAATCTGATGAGGCCGAATTCATTTCTAAAGCAGCCCTGCAACATTCTTGTTGAAGCAAAAAATGGTTTCATTCATTATTTCTGATTATTAGTAGCGCGGTTATGAGCGATTCGTTCCCTACGTTCTTATGGGTCTCTGGTGTAGAGTGAGTCTACCGCTTTACGAGATACGAAATTGGCCTATTCCTAGAAATAACAGGGTATTTCTAGAATTTACTTAGCATTTTATGGAACGCGGTCGTTTGACATATCTCCGTAGAGTGATTCCGTATGGCCAAGTGGCGCGTTATTGGTCCACAAATAGCCCAGAGAACCTTAGAGTGACAAAGTCATATGGCTGATGGCCATTCCCAGCTTAGAACTGCTTTAAAACTACTAATTAGTGTACTGTAATAGTGTACTGTCTGAGCTGTATTGATGAAGGGAGAAAAAGAGTATGTGTAAGGGGTTCAGAAAGATATAGACTACAGGAAAAGGGTAATGGATTGTAGTTCCTCTACTATTTGAAATGTAAAGGAACTTCCAGACATGAAAATTGACAAATTGAAACTAAAAAGCAACACATTTCTAATTAAGAACTGTGTTTTATTTCATTTTTTTTTTCTTTTTTTTTGTATTTTCATGAATTATGCGTATTATTTGAGCCGAAAGTGCTTTTTAACTCTTTAAAAAAATATCATCCCCTTTTGAGTGAGGAATGTTAGGTAAGGTCTACTGTTCACAGAACTACAAGTGTATTCAGTATTTGTATTTTTATAGTTCTTTACTCTCTTTACATTCTTTACCCTCCATGGTTGGTCAATGATTATAAAAGTGGGTAGTAGAACTGTATTTCAATACACATTATTTAAGTAAAAAGTAAATTCGTATGGCTTTTCGTGGTGGGGAGACCCTTACGGGTATTATTTAAGTGTACAGCATTTTTACTGTATTTCAAGTGTATTTTAATCTATTATTATACCTATTTACTCCAAATCTATTGAATTACCTATGTTAGAGTTTCATCTTACTCTTTTTTCAATATCTATCTGATTGCAATACTGTAGTATCACAATCAATTTTAGTTACCTAATTTACACTTAATTCAATTTTTCAAATTCCCAAGTGATTCATTTGGGAAGTTGTTATAAAACTAAATAGGTACTAATAATATTTATAATACTAATCATTGAATATCAATTATTAAAATAAATTTGATTATTTTAGCTAAATCTTATTCGAAAATTTATCACAGGTGTTCTCTAAAAGACCATCTCCATGATAAATATCCATGCTAAGTTACCAATGTGTACCCTATAACTTTGGGCCAGTGGCGTAACTAGTGGGTCAGTCTGGAGAAATGACCAATGATGGTTAGATACCAGGTACACCATATAGTAAACACCATACAGTACACCATACAGGTACACTAGATACACTATACAGCATACCATGGGAGGAGGAGGAGAGGTAATTGCCTATAGTTTAAGACTATAATGTGTAGTTTATTCAAAAGGGGTTTTGTGGTACACCCTATTTTTGGAAAATAATCTCTTTAAAACAACATTTCAAGCGATTCTAGACACATATTCATTCTTTCTAACATTATCCTAATCCAAATCGTGTGTCAAATTTTCATCTAGTTTTTGCATAATTGTCAGTAGTCCAAACTCTCGTGCTAAAAATGTATTGTTCAAGTACCAAACTCTGAATCGGGTCTACTTAAAACCATTTTCATCCCGCTAGGTAGGTCTCCTACCTCACCTGATTAGGGTACAGTATCTATACCGTATACCGTACTTGAAAATATCTTTTCGAAAGAGAAGGAGGGGTTTTCTAACAGAAATTCAAGACTTTGTGTCGCTTGTTCATTCAAAATGGTGTTTGGGGTACTCCCCCGAACATTTTTATAAAAATAATCCCTTCTATAGCCACATTTTCAGTGGTTCAAGACGACTTTCTTGATTCTATTGTCAAAAAATTATTGTCTCTCAAGGCTTGCTGAAATTACAAAATTCATTTTGTTTCTGGGTCTCTGAAGGGGGGGGGGGATTTATCACCCTGACCCGTCTCACCATAGTTAGGCCCCTGCTTTGAGCTGAAAAAAAAAGAAATTTGATAACGAACTGTTTACAATGTTTTATGTAAACAATTGTGCAATGACATTTGAAGAAATGTGTATATTGTATTCAATTCATCTTCAGTTTTCCAGTACATTTTTATTTTGTAGCTATTGATCATAAACAAAATTACATAACAAAAATCAATCAGACAAAACAAGATTTTTTCATAACAGAAATCAAACATCCGATACCGTACCAAGCAGATAGATGTTTCAATATTTTATGGGCTGATGAATTTATAATTTCGAGTATGAGTGTTCATTGTGTACAATACAATAAAAAAATATGGAGATACTCCTCCTGTCTCAAACTAGTTCGTATAATGAAAAAATACAACTTTCCAGGAGTCATGGTGGCCAGAGTGGGGTTGGTTTCCATTGGTTGGTAGCTGGCACGTGACACCTAGTTTACAGTTAAATTGATTTATACCCTAGTGACATAATATTTTCCACACTCTTCTAGGGCTCAACGAGGTCATTGTTTCGCCCTTATATTGTTACCACCCTTTTTCTGAATAAACTATGAGACTCGTAACAGAAAAAGGATTGTCCATTGTAATGGTTGACTTCTGGTATCTAGTCCCCATCTATGAGAACAAAAACTAGGCTCATTGTTTTCCTATTGACCCATTTTCGTGGAGTTCGTCGTGACCGTTGGATTTCTCACGAGGTTTTTTGGACGTTTAGCATGTCACCTTCCGAAATGGGACACAGAACATTTTAAAATGTTTTTTTTTTAACAACCCTTCTCTTGTTTAGAAGAATGATGACTCGTCGGGGTATTTAATACATCGTGGGAGAGCAACTTTTGGTGTGACAATCTGTAGTAAGGCCTCCAGATAGACAAATTTGAATAAGTAACTTAACTTTTGAAAATAAACATTAAATAACCTTGAAAGCAACCTAATAGGCAAGTGGTTCCTAACAGATTATGTTTAAGCCTGACCTGATTGACAGATAGACTCACCTGAAGCTCTAATATTTTCTAATTATAGTATAGTTTTGGCTAAAAAAAAAACTAATTTTTACGCTCGTTATTCTCTATCATCATTGACTACTCACCATTAACTCGCGCTTTCTCTACAGATCTGACCATCTCATGCGCTGTGCTGATTTGATCAAGGAAATAACGAATGAAAAATATTATTACTCTTCCACGCACAACATTCAATGAATATCACTGATTCAAACTGAATTTGTTTTGAATAAATTCGAATTTGACAAACTATTTTGATAAATCTGTTGTAGAATCAAAGGGATTACGTCATGAATTTATTAAACAATTTATAATAGATATTATTACAACTTTTTGTGCATTTTTAAGTAAGTGAAATGAGTATTTATGCTACCTGCATTGGATTATACTTCCAGTGACCCAGGATGAAAATTCTGCATTGGTCGATAAAACAGGTGTTTTGTCAACTTTCACTGGAATTAATGATAACAAAGTGTGAAAGTGAAGTTGAGCTGAACATATTTTTTTATGCTGAATGAGATTACCATTCTACTAGAAAAAGTTAAATTTGAAATATAATAGTTCAAAAACCAATGATATCCTACTTGAAGGAAAAAATTCCATATCAAATAGAAATTCAAAAAATCAATGAAAATTAAACTCCTTATTTGTTTATTGTTTCTATCTAAATGATCAATTAACTTACAATATTAGTCTAAATAATATAAGATCAGCAGAACCATTTTACCCTTGAAAAGGTTTGTGACGTAAGTGGCTAATGGGATGAATTATTTGGTCATTCATTTGCCCAGTGCGCATATTCATTTTCATTCAATATCAAATATCGATATCATGATATAATGATACATGGATATTTCTCTTTTATTTAGAGTATAAATTATTTTTATACGTAATCAAAAGTTGGCTACAATTATTGTTTTTTTCTTGCCGTTAGTGAAGTGAGACAATAAAAACTGAATTTAAAAACTTTGTCTTCGATCTTATTCGATATTCATTAACCCTGTTAGATCAATTCACCTGTTTTTTCTATTTATTGAGCTAGCTTATTTATTGAACAGTTCCTCCCAAATACGTTTTTATTTTCTTCTCTTTTCTTTATCCACTCTTTCCACCTACAAACTCTTCTATGCCTACTTCTCACATAGCCTTTCTTTCATCCCTTCTTCTCTCATCTATATATATTCCCACTTATCTAGCTGTGTCTCCATCCACCACTCACACTCACTCTCTTCAATCACTTCTTTTCCATTCCGCTCTTGCTCGATAAGCTTTCCCTTCTCTTTCTAAACACCGTCATAGTCTAGTTCACTTCGTTGGTACACTGGCAGCAAACACACAATCGTCCACGAATGAAATGAATGTGAGCGCTAACTGCACTGGAACAACAACAACATCAACTAAAACAGCAATAATAATAATAAAAAAATAGCAGCAAGAACCAGTGTAGATCGATAAAGCAGACTATTGTTTGAACGATTTGAGAGGCAGAAATCTTTACTGGTCATTGGCAAAAGTCGTAATAACTGGGTCAGGTTTTCTCGAGTCGCGTCTCATTAGCTGACGTGTAATTTCGAATAAACTGAACGTTAAAGAAATCATAAAATTTTTATTACACACTGGCCAGACGGCTTTATGTTCTTTTTTGTGTTTGTCACCCAAACAGTAGCTCCACTACTAACTCGTAATATTTTTAGGTTTCTTATAGTGTGCTTTGTTATGACACGATTTATGACTGTGTGGATGCGAACCGTAGACGAAATATGCAAGTGCATTCCTCTAACAACACACAGTGAACTGATAATAACTTAAATGAATTTAGTGTTGTATGAGCTCAGTGGAGAATGATTGGACTATCTTATTACTCACTTGGTGAACCGGAACTCACCTGAAATTGTATGTTGACCATGTTTCCCATAGCATGGCTCATACAGCGAGTTTGAACAACTCTTATCCACACGCCTACTTCCATTTAGGCTACCTGAAGCATTGAAGTGAGAAAATAGTTATTCAAAGATCGCTTGTCAGTCAAATTAGCGTAAATTTCAAATGAGAAAGGGAAAAATTCCAATAGTGCTGAAAATCGGAATATATGAACATATTAAGCGTCTCCAAGCTGTGCTTTGGTCGCCATCTTGAAAAAACTGAAGAATCGTTTTCAAACTGACAAATAATTTTGTTTTTTTTTATATTTGAGACCGAACTAAGCGTAGACAGGAAATATTATTTACGACTTTTTTCAAGAAAATCAACTTTGAAGAATTTGGAATCAGGTACATGCCTGTATCTTAAAAAAGCCTAAAGTTAGAATTTTTTGAAATTTTGTTAGTTTTGTTTTGGAAAATTGATAATTTTTAGTTTTGAATAATTAGAACGACTGTATCTCACTAATGGCAGGATTTGAATTTGTAATTCAAAATCCCTCACGGGGAACTGAAGTTCCCCACAATATAAACCAATTATTATACTTTTGTCTCCAAAAGCTTTTGAGTTGCTGTTATTAAAAAAACTTTCATGCGCCTCCAAAAATTCCTATTATTTAATTTTAGAGCTCAATCAAATCTTTCAAAAGACAAGAATTGGTATTTATCTTTGAATCTTTGTTTGTGAGACTCCAGACTATCAGAAACGCCATCATGGTATCCTTGAGGGGCTTCCTAATGCGGGTTCCAAATTCAAAATCCCAAAATTATTACAGATAGTTTGATGAATGATATCGGGAAAATCACCATCATCCAACTCATTACCCACGCACAGGTCTAAGACTTCATCCTCAAAAAAAATTTAAGTTTTTTCAAGATGGCGGCTGAAGTACAGCTAGGAGACTTGGGGGCCTTTGTATGTTATTTAGCATGTTTTTCTAGTCATATATCACGATTTGTAATTTGTTCTCTACTTTTTGTAGACCATGACTGGACGAAAACCTCACTGTTTAATGGAAAAGATAATAAAGTAAAATTATAATTTTTCCTAAAAATCAATTTTTTTTCTATATTGCCTATTGTGTGTCTATTGTGTCTATTTTACTTTCCATTTGATGCTGATTCCATTATACTTACATTTCATGACGCTAGTGCTAAAACTATGCTAGAATAATCACAAATCTAAAATCCATCACAACTCTGACACATTAATCCAATGAGTGATACCAGGTTAGATTTTAGTTTTACTTTTGATTCAAAGAGTACTGCTTCATCCTTTTACAAGTTTCCTCTACTTTTTCGATTTTTTTCATAAAACAACGTACTAGTTGGACAAAATATGTAAACTTTCTTTGTAGTGGTGAAGGTGATATTGTGGAAGATATCCGTAATGAAAAATAAGACGAAGTTGTCACAACCACATTTATTAAGAAATATGTACAATTTTATTTTTTTCAAGATTAACGTAAAGTAAATTCGTATCGCTTTTCGTGGTGGGGAGACCCTTACGGGTAGTTCCACCTCGCCGTTTTTTTAACGACTGCTTTTTTATATGCAACCGGGACCGACGGCTTAACGTGTCCTCCGAAACACGGGAGTGGCTCGAGAAAAATATTTTGTACTCAACTGGGATCGAACCCAGGACCTTTGGCTTATCAGACCAGCGATAAGATTAACGTGAAAATAAGTAAAAGAATATAAATAGAATAGAAAGTGCTCTTAACAAGTATCTACAATTATTTGGTATTGTGATCATCATCGGCTATGACTTTTTCAAGTATTACCTAATTGGGGTCATGAAAATAAACAATAGAATTCCGTGCAATTGTTATATAATATAGTATTAAAATGAATTTAACGAATAGATAAATAATAATAAATTGTTCGTATGGAAAAAGCAATAAAAAATTCACATTTACCAGCTTGTCTATTTTCGATGTAATAGTTCCTGAAGGTTTTTAATGATTATCCCCTAATACATGGTGAAAGTCGTTTATAGTGATCAGCCTGAAGTGAAGGTTTTAAATGATGATTTCACTTAATTATGTTCAAAACTTCAAGAATATAAACATAAATACCACTTTATGTCAGAACAGTGCTAGATTTTATGACACCAAATTTTGTCGTCGATACTGTCCGTTATGTATGACCGTCGAACAAAGTTATCAATCTTATTTTCTCCTTTTCAATCTTCTCTAATCTTTTGAAGCTATCAATTATTGTCAAATATTAGTAGTATAATAGATTAAGCAGACTTTCAATATCCTGTCACGAATAATAAATAGCATGTAGATGAGAAAGTTGGTACAATTAATTGATCACACTTACGGCCAGTTCCACAAAAGAAAATTAAAATTAACCACCATAAGATGACGTCATCTTACAGAGCTCAATAGGGAAGTCGTTGCACTGGCTCCGTCAAATGACGCCATCTTACGGTGGTCAAATTTAATTTTTTTTTCATGCAACTGGCCTATAGTGATTCAGTGAAGTACCAATGCGAGACTTTCAACCAGCTGGTAAATTTAGGCTCTCCTAAGAGCAGGTTCTAATCCAAACATCATTATACTTGAGTATAGGGAAGTGTTGACCTTGTGTATCAGCTTATACACATTCTACCAAAATAATTTTTCGTGTTCATTTCATAGAACACATTTACTAATCTTTTCGGCTTTTAGACTGTACCCGCATTATCTATGTCATTTACAAGGCAACTAGAGGTCCAATTTGTACTTTAAGAGACATAACGTGCTGGCTAAATTGGAAGTAAGTATGACATTTCCATTAATGGTGGCATACAAGTTGAATGTCTTCATGCTGAAATATCAGTAGAGGGCACCAAAACACATTTCCTGCGCCACTTAATGACTACAGAACAACTTGTAGTTCAGTTGGCCTGAACTTCCGGTTAGAAAATAATGATGTCTTTTTTATTTTATCAAACTTTTATTCTTAATTCTCACCACTTATCGCATTCAAAATCGAATTCCAACCCCATTCTTACATTAATGTTTCTATAACTTCGAATGTATGTTCCAATATTGTAGCATATTGTAGAAAATTCTTGTCAATTTCAAATTCATATTCTGTAATTGTTTCAATGAAGATTTATGATTTCTGGTAAACTTTCAATACTACGGTGAAGCCATTTCGTTATATATAACTTTTATGCAAGAAATATACCTTAAACCTTGATAAATATACTAAGCAAGAATATGAAATGAAATAGTTATTGTTCCTTTACAAATACAGCAGATACAAAACATCCAAGCAGTACAATAATTGAATATTTTAAATTATAATTGTATTACAAGTACAAATTAAAAGTAATATATTCAATATTATACTTAATATATCTTGAAACTGTCTTCTAATTCGTATCTTGTAACTTATCAATAGAATTTTTTCAAGGATGAAGCCCATGTAGGTCTGAGACCTTTTTATTGGTTATGAGTTGGATTATAGTGATTGATGAGTCGAACCTACAGCTTTAGGTAGGTTCCGAACCACCGGGAAGCGATTTTACAGCAGAGAACAGAGTCAGTTTTGCTGACCAATCCAATCGGTCACCTTACAGAAAGGGTCCACGATAGCGTTGCTTAACTAATTTGATTGAACAGATACCGGCTACTGCTCACGGCAAACTTTCCCCTTGATTATTGCTTCGCTTCAATAACATGGTAAAGCGATTTCATGGGATATAATAATAAATGTAATGTGTGACAATCCTCTACTTGTACTTCATAATTTAGGAGGCCGGTATTTATCTCTTTCTTATCTCAAGGGAGACTTGAAAAGACTTTTAAGTGTATGCTTTTCGAGTGTAACTTAAGTCATGAGTATAAGAATAGGGTATAATATTAAGTAAAAAATACATATTTATCAACGGACAATTAATGATTGTGTATTTAATGACTTCGTAAGTGAAGTTTCCTCCAGTTTTACTTAGTAAAGACTATTTAACATAAGGACACAAATTATTACAATTGCAACATTTACTTCTCTTATTGGTAATCTGAGAAGAACACCAGGTTGTCTTTAACATCTCACACATCCCTATCTGTAGAAGTGTACTAATGTGAATTTATTAGACAGACTAAACCTGAAGCAGGCACCATCTTGCGTTCATGTATCTCTCCCTCTAAGGATTTCCTCTCTGCTCTAAGGAGTTCCTTCTCTCCCTCGTAAAGTGTTTTCTCCCTTTCTCCTTCCTTATTTATCCTTAGGGATGGTACATTGTTGTCAGCCCTTAAATAATGCGGCCCCACTTCTAATTACTAACACCCGGTTTTCTTATGTCTCCTCGAGACCCTTCTACAAACGCCCCTTACAGTACTGATGTATTATTTTTGGACTGAAGCTAATAAATTGATGTCGGCTCTTCGATTTTCGAGATGTAATCTGCATTACGAAATATTTCTAAAACTTCATAAGTTCTTAATTAAAAGGTCAGACTTCGCCTAAAATTTATTATAGAAAATAGAACGAAAATAATAATTATTGTTCTAAGAAATGATCATTCAGTGATGTGAAAGTCGCTTTTTGGCAAAAATGATCTCTTAAATTTCAGAAAGTCCTGAGCTAGATTCTGGACTGACCGGATAATTGTTAATTTTTAAATAATAATGGAATGAAATACCTGGAGATGTAACACAGCTTAACTTAGCCTAGTTGTTGAATAAATATGTTATATTGATGTAAATATTTTATACATTGTCGATTTGCATCTCTCTAGTCCACTATCTAACTATGAAGATTAGATGGAAAATTTGATTAGGTAAATGGAATTTATAATATGAAATAATGAAGCAAAGAAGAAAGAGAAGATAAAATTAGAAGGAATGAGAGAATGAAATTTGTGAGAAAACAAGTGAAAAAGTGAGATAGAATAAAAGAGAGCTTAAAGGAGTGGGTTAATGTGGGAGAGAAAGAGCGTTTAGAGAGAAAAACGTATTGGAAGGTGTCTGTTTTGAAATTGAATGATGGTGCATTCAGAATGCATCTGAGTTAGTTGGCTTCAACCCAGAAAATTATATAATTGATATGTTATTCACTAGTTGTACAGTTATTTTTAATTTTCATGGTGCATATTTCTAATGATAAGTAATTTCTTACGCTGTTTTACATAATGTCAGCATGTTAACATGATGTCCAACTTCATAATCTATTTGAAAGGTTGTTCAAAATATCAGCAATACGTTAGATCAATTGATTTATATATCATGCCTGCCTTATGAAACTATTATAACTCAATTCTCTTCTTCGTCTTCTTCTTTTCTTCCTCTTCATCATTTCTTCTTCGTCTTCTTCTTTTCTTCCCCTTCATCATTTCTTCTTCGTCTTCTTCTTTTCTTCCCCTTCATCATCTCTTCTTCGTCTTCTTCTTTTCGGCCTCTTCATCATCTCTTCTCTCTTTTTTCATTATTTTTTCGTGAAAGAAGTAGACCACTGCCTGTTCCAACTTTCAAATAGCTTATTTAGCTCTTTTCTTCTAGATATATCTCCAGTTTTCTTCTCCTCCATCTTTTCTTGAGTCCTTTTCAAATCTCTTATTATTTCCCTTTCTCTTCCGCAGATCAAATCTGTTCTACTGCAGTTCTTCTTAATTGAGTCTAATTTCTATCAAATTTCTCTCTTGAAGAATGGACACACCAAAAACATTTGAAGTAATAGGAAATAACATTGAGCCATCAATTATCCAAATCCCTTATTTTAACCTCTACTCTACATCTCCACCTGTTCTCCGCTATTCTCCAAATATTCCGTCAATATTACCATATTTTCTACTTTTGACTGTAATTACCATAAAAAAGGAAACACATCACAACAAAATCGTACAATATAAGTGCGGGTTGTACACATTCTGAACAACCCGCATAGTTTTCTGGAAAATATACCCGAAATACTTTTTAGAATTATGCTTCTATGCTCACTTAATAATATTATTTCCTAGTGTTCAATGTTTACTTGTTAAAACATGTTAACAAGTATTTCCTGTTTGATCAACTCACTGGAAATAATATCTATATTATCTACATTCATTATCTGTATTATCTATATTGCTATTTGTTGTTTGTTGTTTATTGAAACTACATAACCAAAAAAATAAATAAAAATAGTATCCCTCTATTATAAAAATGTTTTGTGAATTTTATTGTTAGTTCTGTCGTTGGGCGATTGTGAATTTTCTTCCTTTTGAATATAAATACAATTTGGCTAGTGGGAACTACAATAAAGAAGTGTGTCAACACACAGATCACCGATTTTCGAAGGCTAATGAATTTGTGATCTGATTGTAACGTGGTCCATCGTTAAATGCTTTTTCAGGTTCGAATAAATTGTTTTTAATTTGTCAAGAAATAAATCACCTGGAGCCTGTCCATAGCAAAATACAAACTAATATAATAAGTACTTGTGATAATTCCATTAGCTTAGCAAGTTGGGCTACTGCAAAAACTCTTACCATTACCATTTGTAATTTGTATTTCGGTTCAGAACAGGCCATAGGAATGGGCTTAATACTATTAGAAAAAAATAAAGTTCATCTTCCAACCTGATAGTGGATGGCGATTCCAGCGTTTCAAAAGCATAGTCTCCGAATGAATATCACACGTTTATTTGCTCTCTAGCATAGTTCTGTTGAGACTCCGAAAAAGTACACAAAAACCTGATTTTATTGTTGTAATAAATTCTGAAGACTTGACTGCTTCTGCTGTTTTATTCATGAAGTCGCTGTGTTTGTTTCTATTTTACGGAACTTGAAAATTTATCGTCACTGGAATTTTAATGATGATGAACTATAAATATTTATACACGAATTTTTCACCTTCCAATCTTCTCATGTTTCAACACATTAGGCGTGGTTTCTTATAGAATTTTATCAGTAGTCGATTGATACTATCGATTACTATCAAATATCGACACTATCAACAGAAATATTACTTAATTTAAAAATTCTTGGTAACATTTTCACACTTTTTTATATTGAAATCTATTTATGAAGTAAGATTATAAGATTATGATATTCGATGTTTGAAGTAAAATTTTATGAGTGTGCTTTATACGCGAACTTTCGAAAAATTTGAATAAGTTCATTTCTGAATGAATGCTTTGATGATCTGTGTGTGAATCTGTGAGAACTCTTGCATTCTCATGACACAAAAATACAACTTTTCATGTCGTCTGCTTCCTATTTCCCAGATCCTAATAGTCTAACCACTTGAAGGAATTTTTTTTCTTAAACTGTTGTAGCATGTCAGAGGTCAGAGATATTGAACTTTATATAAAACTAAATATTATTTAACTAAATATTTCGGTATTTGTAAAGCAATATTATTTGCTATTTCAAACTGCCATACCAAATAAAAACTAACAAATAATTTTTTAGAAAATGTTTGAAGATTAATAAAGTGCTTGTTGGATTGTGTAGAAGCAGGTTATAGTGAAATTTTCAGACCTTCAAACAAATTCAATATGGTCTCTATAAATTATTTTTATCATTGAATAGATAGTTGCTCGGAGAAAAAAAATGAACCAATCAATGATTGTCAATAGGGGTAAGTTATATATATTTTTGGAATCCTCAGTATATTATTCAAACAGAGCTCACAAATGTGTTATTACAGTAAGAATAATAATTTGTTAACAAGTCTAAAAGCTGTAAAATGAAAAAAGGACACTGTAAACATGTGGCCTTGAAATAATTCAGCTAAAAGTAATGTGACAAAATTGTTTTTTAAATCTAACAAATTTCTATATTCAAATCAAATTGAATAAATGAATAATTCGTATCAAAAATTTCATTATTTTTGTTGACAGTAAGTCCACGACCTGAGCTAAAGAGAAAACCATTTTTCGTGATTTCTCGCCCTCTACAGGCAAATCAGAGGCAACATTTTAGTGAACTTTACTGTTACTGTACAACTGAATAGCGCATTTTGCCCTTCCAATGGCTGTGCCTAAGCATAGTATGTACATATATACCTTGACACCTTCGTGTTCTTCAATTGTAGCTTATCACGAAAAACTAGAGCAGAAGCCAATCCCGTTTCACTTCTTTTATGAAGATTAATTTCAACTTATCAGGCAATATTATGAATTCAAACCTGAGTAGCTTGAATTTGAATGTCAAATCAATCATTCGGATCACCGAAATTTGAGGAGATTTAACTAGAAGGCGATTCGGTGTATTGCATAGTACCAATTTCTTGGTACAATTCCAATGCAGAAGGCAATTGGGTCGTCTCTTTCATGAGAAAAGCGATTTAGATCGAATCATTCCATCTACGAAATCACTCCTTGTCGAAGGATTTTCCCATAATCCGTGTTAACTCTACTGCTTGATAGCATATTAATAATAATAATGTTAATAGCATATTATTTATTTATTTATTTATTCTGACAAATTTACAACGAGTGTGAAGGTGCAACAGACTCAAGTCCAAAACTGCTCCCTTCACAAATTTTGAATATTTTACATTGTCCAAAACATTGAGGTTAACATTTTGAGAACACTTCCTCATTGGAATTATGCTACTAGAATATAAATGTTTCTACTATTCTTTGGTGAGTTGTTTTCATGAAAAGCTGAATTCCAAAAGATTTCCACTTTGAAACTAAAAACAAATGTGTAATAAAACCAGCTTTGACCAATATACAATAATAATGGAAAGTTATCACAATAGAATCAATAAATTCGCATTATAATTAAATAAATTTGGAATTCAATTGACAATAATCCAATCAATGTTTTTACGTTGTCAAATATTTTAAATGTAGTTAGATTTTTTAAATACAGTTTAGTGTATGTAGGAGTTTGTATATATGTACTCTACATTGTTACTCTACTGTACGTCAAGATTGTTGTAGGATTTTTAGGCAATGAATTTCAATTTCAATTCAAAGATACAAAGCATTTCAAATTGATCAAGATGTTGCAAAACTGTCTTAGTTGAATCCAACTTGGTACATTAGTTTGATGACGTTTTGTTTTTTCTTTGTTTCAATAATAAGCAATTTACGTAGGCTAAATTCCATAACGCAATCTTTTGAAATGTACTTTTTTCAACACACCAGCAACGTTTGATTCTCGCGTCTGTTATAAACAACATTTTTACTTATCAATTCCTTTACCGATAACGATCAGCGTTGTTAATATTAACTATTTATGGTAAATTTAACGACTTGCAGTTGTTTTTAATTGAGAATAAATAATTTACACACATAGGCAGAAACATTTTCGAATCATGATTCATTTTCAACAGCTGTGATTCACTTTTCAGCCTACGTGAGTAAATTATTTATTTATTCTCAAATAAAAATGACTGCAAGTCGTTAAATTTACCATAAAAGTTAACATTTCTACTGTTCTAAACAGCATTTTTATAACATTACACATAGCAATTTTTGAAAAGTGAAGTGGAACTGCTCTTACTTGATTTATAAGTCACATGATGAATGAATAATAATTAACAATACTATTATAAAATTACTATTATAAAATTAATAATATATTAGTAAAAAGTGTTTTTGTATCGAGTGATAAGAGACCTACATCGTAAAACCCTATGATTTTTCCATGAATAAGGAAGAGCAGAACACTGTTGTCTACAGGGAAAGGTCTAAAATCCTTGAATCACATCTTAATGTCGCAGTCATGAACTTGTGGTGATAAGGAGGAGAAGAAGAAGAGAAAGGAGAAACAAACGATGATGTGCCAGCAAGGTTGATATCTTCGTTACCGCGGCCGGAAGATGTACTTTTTTAGCTGTAAGGTACTGTTTTTAGTGTTACGTCAATTTCTCGTGCTACAAAGTCGTCTCGGCGGGCGTAAACAGTTGATAATACGCGTTTCGAGAAAGATTATTGGCAGTTGCGCTCAAGTAAAAGAAACAAGATGAATGCAGCAGCTGAAGAAGAAGATTGATGTGAACGAAGAACTTCTTCGTTGCAGCCAGAATAGAGCCATGTTGGACTCCAGAAGCTTTTACGGCTTTAATTACGTATTGTGGCGCTCTTCACTTCTCCCCTCCGTTTACTTCTTATTCTTGTTGTAATCCTCTCCCCTCGACATTATCTCTCACTTGTCCTCCATTGGTCCGTCGGGTACCTAGACATTACATTACTTTACACAGGCTTTAGACCGGTTTACATTATTACATTTACTGGCAGGAAATTGATCGTCAGGTACACGTTAATGCCAGCCTTAGAATGGAAAGCGCATTCTCTGTAAATGAAAATCTATGTAATTATATTATTAGAGAGAATATTGTATCGGAGGTTGTGCTCCTGTCCTTTTCCTCCTCCCCACTCCCAACTACACCTCCAACCAACAACCCCACCACAAGTCTACTCCACGCTTTTTTCGAGAGGCTCAAGGAATAATAATGTTTCGCTTTTACTGTCGGTCGTAAAATGAGGTTTAAGTGCACCTGCAGGTCGTAAAATGGCCCCTCTTCCCTTCCACCCCACTCTTCCAATATACTTCTCTCATACGCTCTCTCTCTAGTATCTTCTCTCTCACTCCACCCTGACAATCCTTCTCTGCCGCTATCCATTCTCATTTATCTCTCCTTTTCTCCCTCCCCCGCTCCAGTTCCACCGAAGATCGACGACTATCTTTTAGCCTAAACAAAACGGAGAGAAAGACAAACCCTAAAATGTCTCCTAAATTTGGAGTGGAAAGTTGTTATCGACTCTACAATGGGTTCACCTTTCAAATGTCTGGCTGCTTGTCTCTTATTAGCGCGTTGAATAATGTGGCAACATTGTTATGGATAATTTTATGTAACTATTGACGGTATTGCTAACACTTGAGTTGAAGGAGGTGATACTATCTGATCATATTGGATGCGAAGTAAATTATTTAAAAATGCTCGATTCCAATTGAAAAAATTCATTTCAATAACTACTGAAAAATGATATTAGTTCCAGTAGTATTGCTGGTGATATTATCTGTATCACTAGTTAAATTACAAACACTACTTCTCAAAGTATAATACAAGTGGGAAGTCACACCGTGAGTACTAAATGAAGGAACGTAGTAAATTATTAACAGTTAGACAAGTAATCATTGTTGCTAAAAATGCATTATATTTCAAAAAATATTTTGTTTTTAAAAAATCTCAAAATTTTTTACGTTCAAAAAGAATTTATCGTAATATCCTAATTGTTAGGAGAACTGGAGTTGATATTGTGAAATCTTTCCATGATTGAAAAAACCGGAAGTTATCAAATTTCACTAAACTTTAATAATTTGAGTCACAGGACCATGGTTTCGTATTTTACTAACACACAGTACAGCTGAAGATGTGTTAGTAAAACACGAAACCATGGTCCTGTGACTCAAATTATTAAAGTTTAGTGAAATTTGACAACTTCTGTTTTTTTCAATTATTCTAATTGTATTCAAGAGTTATTTTAAATTATAAAATCCAAACTCACCAATAATCAACTATCGCAGTAGAATCATAGTGATGAGATCGGAAATTAATTTAAACAGATTGTTTTCCAATTGCCATTTATTCGACCAGAAAAATTTAAATCTGCTATAAAGTATACTTGATAATAGGAATATCTACTTCATCGAGATAACAAATACTAAAAGATAAATTTAGTTCAATTATCTCTTGATAAGTGAAAAGGTGCTCTAACACCTCATTCATTTTAAGCTTTCGGTGATAATGATTAGTCAATAGAGTTTGCGCAGAACTAAGTTAAAGATAAAGATAATGCTAACCTCAACTCGATACTATAGAGTAGTCAGCTACATAGAGTTTTGCTTAACCAAATGGCTTGTTTGACCAAACAAGACACAATTGAACTAGTTCTGAATGTGACTCGTTGCCTCAATAATAAATAAAATTGAAAGCATAGGGTGAACAATTATTGTTGAAAACTAAATGCATATTTCAGCGATCAAACCAGAAGCATCAATAAACGTATGTCATTTCCACTGAGTCGCAGGTACTTTTGCTCTTGCCTCAATCACTGGTCCAAATCAGCCTTTTAAGGCGTTTTATGGGCAATAAAATAGTTTAAGTAGTGCTGTAAATTAACAGCTTCAAACACCTTATCCGATAAAACTTTACTGCCTATAAAGATTTTCGGGCTTTCCTTCTACTTCCGATTACTCAAAAAGATTTATTGATTTTAAATTATTTTACCAATTTGAACTTTGGCTATTGAGTGGTTGGCTATTGGTAAATTCTTTCTTAGTAGAAAGTTATAGTTAATACAGTACTCCTGATAATATGAACATTATCTATTCTCTAGTGGGGTGTAAGAATATTGATAAAAATCTTAGCCAAATAAGCAAATCTATCCATGAAATCGCTCTTAGAGAAAATATATCTCATTCATTTGATTCTGTCAATGACCAAGAATTAAAAAAAATATAGAATAATGAATAAAAAAATTTATGACAGTCTTGGCAACTCAATTGAATCATAAAGGTTTCGCTGAATAATATGAGGATCATTTCTGTCCTCTCTCTATATATTTTTTCTCCGTTTCACTCACGTTGGGCTATGTTGAATCAACTATGATCTTGACAGTGCCATCATGAATTCGTCTATTTCCGTCTTCTCCAATACTCCTTCATTCTTCTAGTAGTGGCTATTTTTTTATTTTGGGACATGCTTGTACCTGTTCTACGCTTGGGCTTTTCCTGGAACCTTTGATTTTAGTTTTTTTAAATATGCATGAGGCTGTTACGGTTTTTAATTACGGTATTTTATTTGTTATTCATCTATTATTTCATCACACCTATTTTCAATTTTTGCAACATTGGTCTATTTTTTACCCATCAGCCCATTTCTACTCCATATTTTACCTTACCTGAAACATCTTAAATCTTCCACTACACATCTTATATCTTTCTATGACACATTCTGTTCATTTTATGTCAAGTCAAGCCCGAAACAGACTTTCAAGCACAGTAACGTGTAAAAAAGCATATAAACGTGGTTTACTAGAAATTTTTTTAAATAAAAAATCTATTCTTAGAAATAGTTTAACCTTTATCAATTACTAGCCCGACGCGCGTTGCTGCGTTCTCATAAAAAATTCATGATTTTATTATTTGCCACCTCCCACTGAGGTTACATTTCAAATTTCAACCTTCTAGGACTATTAGGGAAGAAGTTAGTCCTAGGGCTCTTCCAGCTGATCAGAGAGGCCTCCTTCGTTGTTTTCTTACACAGTAAGACCTTATACTCACCACCTCTCAATGAACATTTCAAATTTAAACCTTCCACGACTATTAGGGTAGAAGCTAGGTTTTTTATTTTATTATTCGCCACCTCCTACTGAGAATACATTTCAAATTTCTAGCTGCATTGGTTAACAGATGTCATCAACCCGGCATAATTACATTTCGTCATACCCAGTCATTTATGTTTCCTACATACTGCAAGGCTCCGACTGCACGTTATCCTACATGCAAAGTTTTTGCGTTCCAGACAGTGTAAATAACGCCGCTAAGGGACCTGCCATATGATTAAAAACTGTTGACTTCTATCAGCTGTTCCTTTAAGCTGTTTGGCCGGCAAGTTCAGTAGGTTAAGTGAATGATGATTTGCAAAACACACAAACAGCTTGTCCATCGAAACAGCGTGTACAGCAGATCGTAAAATTTCAAATTGTTTTCCATATGATTGGATGATCCCAGTAAGCTAGCTAGACATGTACCCGTGCTCTGCATAGGCAAAACTTTAACCAGCTAAAAACACCCCTAAAATTGCGAATTTTGAAAAATCCTTTCTTATTGCACGGTGAAATCCTATAAGGATTGTTCATACGAAATTTCAAGTTCATATGCCTAGTAGTTTTGGCTTTGCGTTGATGAGTGAGTCAGGGTATCATCCTTTTATTATCAATTATAACATGTGTAAAGCTGGGCATTCACGTTCCAACTTGCAGTACCACTTGCAGTACTGCTGTAAATGGTCGATTACATTGGGATAGTTACTCGCTAAGCGAGTAGCGAGTAGGACGTTACTAACCGACCGTGCTACAGCAGCTCAGCATATCAAGCCAAATTATATTAAAAATTTAATTTCCAGAATCACCTCATACTATGGAATTTCAAAGACAATAAACAATATTGCAACACAAAATTAAAATATGAAGTTTACCAACAATTATTCAATAAAATTTCATCAAAACAATCTACAATATATTTCATCTGAACTGTTATGCTGGCAGCCTGCATGATTAAATGGCGGCTTAGGCCACAATAATATTGTATTTTGGTGTTCGCTACTCTGCCAGCGAGTATCAAATGTGACCAAATTCAAAGTGGACAGGCTCTCAACTTTGAATTTGGCCTAGCTTGAATTTGTCGCTTAGCGAGTAACTATCCCAATGTAATCGACCATTTATAGCAGTACTGCAAGTGGTACTGCAAGTTGGAACGTGAATGGCCAGCTTTAGGGATAAGAGAACAAAGTACTGTAATTATAGAAAGTTCTCTATCATTATTATAAATCCATTACTCCTATTCAAATATTACCTTAAGATATCAACTGCATAACTTCAATAAATAACAACCAAACTTCGTTCAATAAGTTTTACTAGAGTAAAATACCTTTTACAAAGTAAGGCTATATTGCACTAAGAACTGAGCAAGAATGAACAGAGTATGATGAATAATAAGTTAAAGTAAATAAGTGGTTACTATGGCAACGCTATGATCACCACATGCCCCAACATCTATTTATTCTCCGTCTTCCTCTTAAATCTTTTTATATAAGTTGTGGCAAATTCTATAGCAACAAGCAATGTAATTAAAAGATATCTTTTTTACTCAAGTATTCAATTTTATAATGTTTGCATTGGTAACAAAATGAATTAATCCGCATCGTAATAGTAAATAGATTTTATTCTTGGTAAAAATGAACACTTCACAAAGTAACAATTTACAAGAATACAATTATTTAGTATATACCATAATATTCTATTCTATGGGAAATAGTAAAATAAGAACACCTCAAAGTTACAGTGTACAGAAATAATACACATTAATTCAATCCAAGTCACGATATGTTGGAAAATAGTCATGAGAACCCATGGTAACTTCCAATGTATTGTTTTTATTCGTTATCAGATGAGAATCTGGACATTGCGACACCAAATGACTTTTTTTGATCGTATTTGTTACATTGTACCATTTCGCAAGGCCGATTTCAATGTTTTTGTTTTCGTGTTCGCTGCTAGCTTCACTGTTATTGGAATGTGCACTCATCTACATAAATATTGCGGGGAGCATTGTTTCTAATAATGAAACGAAGCCACTGTAATTGGAGAGTGCAATTTCTGTCAGATGCTGGTGGGGATTTATTGTATGGAGCGCTGGACGATAAAATAGCGGGTATTTTCAGCTTTTCCTGATGGTCGAGGGTTGGTAAAGGGGATCATAACCCTTTCCATACGTGTTTCATCTCGATGGACATGGTTGGAAAAAGGGTGCAGGAGAGGGAGAGCTACCCCCTAACACTTCCACCCCCTTACGTCAAATATATTCTGAAAATGGGTGATAGTGGAAGCACCCCGGGCATAGAATTCATAATGAAATGGGGCCACCTATAAGCTGCGCACGTACCACTATTACCCAGTTCTAGAATTCTCCTGGGCTCAAAACCAACCCATAGCGGAACCCCTTCGACAAACCCCAAAACCCCTCTACCCTTCCCTTCCTCACTAGCTGATACAGGGCCGGACCTTAACTTCTTGCCTATTTAGGCAAAACAGCATCGTAGCCGTGGGCGCAAATCCCCATCTAAATTATAATCTAATGTTTGCCAACACTGGATGCTTCGCTTATAACCGATGCAATTATGCAAAATAAGGAGCTGCGCTGCGATACTACGTGTTCAGAACAGTATTCCTCCCCCACCCCTTCCAACACCCTCTCTCTCTCTGACTCACTTGGAATTCGTTCAATTAAATACCTGCTTTAATTATTTCTCCCCCCCCCCCCCCCCCCGATATTAGAATTGGGTAGAGATGATATTCTTATTGATTCTGAAGGCTTATTGCCTTTTGAAAATATTAAAATGGAATGTTTTCTGGATGAAGTTGAAGTAATGTAGATGGTCAATACTGAATAAGATGAAGAAAGAGTAGTCATTGATTAGAGAAATCGGGCTTTAAACTTTAATTTTGTAAACGGAGTTTGAATTCAGTTTGAAAGTTGAATATAATGATTGTGGACATTGTAGGAGTTGTCAAATACGAAATAGATTAGAGATTGAGAGAGAAGATAAAACTGAGGATAAACTTTAATTTTGTAAACGGAGCTTAAATTCTGTTTGCAAAGTTGGTAGCCTATATAACAAATACAGTAGTACTTATTTAAACAAAAACCTAGTTTTATTGGTCGGAAACTACAATAAGCTACCGCAGTTTTTAAAGAGTCTTGAAATATAGTTCATTTTTTAAAACAATTGAAAAAATATTTAGTTGATAAGGCTTTTTATAGTGTACAAGAATTCCTTTCACATCAAAATTAAACCATGGCAACTAGTGCATCAAATTGTATAATTGTTGATCTGACTAGTATTTTACTCCTTATCTGGAGTTTCCAAGACGTAATCTACAAAAAAACTTGTGTGTATCAGTTTAAAACACATTAGAAAACTGTTTGTACGGTGCTTGTACAGTGGAGCTTTCAATATTCGATGACAATCACCATGGCAAAACCGAACACATGCATGTGGTGGTATACACGCTGTTGCTATATGGCATATCCTACACCATTCAACAGTACGCTATCTTTCAAATTTTAAGATGGTGATTATCAGTGTTGGGTGATCCACATTTAAGAATCCTAAGATTTCTCAACTGTCGAGATTTCTGCATGATGTTGTAGCTTCATATTCATTTGTAAGGAGATAAAATAATTCATTTACTTATATCGGCTTACAACCAACTTCGTGATTCAAAATGTTTACAACTGCTTCTCTTTAGCTATAAAGAACAATTTACACTTGAAAAGTTGTTTCTCACACTCTGAATCCATAGATTTGATTACATATTTGAAACGTTTATTGAATTCTTGAATTTCTTGTTCCATAACGATCAGCGTTGTTAATATTGACTTTTAAATGTAAATTCAACGACTTGAAATCGTTAAATTCACAATATTTATAAATCATAAAATAATTTATAAATATTATTTTATAATTCATAAAATGAAACTTTTATGAACATAAGCAATGCTTTGAGCTCAACCTATTTGAACATACCACTGACTTTACAAAACAATGAATAATAAATAATCTTGGATTTCTTATTCCATAACGATCTGCGTTGTTAATGTTAACGTTTTGTTGTAAATTTAACGACTTGAAGGCCTTAAAGATGGGTTTCAACAACTCGAAAACGTTCGGCCAAGTGTGAGTGAATTTCTTTATATATTCAAAATCTAAAAGTTACTGCAAGTCGTTGAATTTACAACAAAAAGTGAATAATAATCTCTGCAATAATATCTTATTGATTTATTTTTGGATCGAAATGTATAAAATATAATAAACTATACAAAAAATGAATTATTACATTTTCGTATAGGACGTGAATAAACTATTACATTTTTTTCTTATTCTCCTTCATTGATTTCTAAACTTATATTTTAAAAACTTATTTTTATTTGTTAGTTTTGGTTTTACTCCTTACATTGCAAATTTAAAATGTCACTCACAATATCAGTTTAAATTTAACCGGACCCCAGAAACCAGGCGATTGTCATAAATAGCATATAAACACTAAACTACATTACAATGATATACAGCCACCTGATTTCAACCGAACAGGATACAGCAGACGTGTTATTAAAAACGTGTTACGGATTCTCCTTCGTGGAAAAGTCAAAAGGGGGGTTGAATAGATGTTGGACACTCCACCACCCCTTGCTTAGCACATTAGAGGGGTAGAAAGACAATTTCCACGAGCCTCAGATGGAAGCCAGTACAGTATTTTGTGTCGGATGCAAGGAACAAGGGGATGTCAGGAGCTCGTGGTCGATGTCTGTGTGTGTGTGTGTGTTTCGCAACGCACGCACCCGCAAGAACGCGTGACACCCAGGAACATTACGGCAATATGGCGCACCCGTGTAGAATGCAATTAATAAGGAATGCCACGACCCCAGTTCACTTCACAATCCTCTGCTATTTCTTCTTCTTCTTCTTCTTATTATTTTCATTTTTATCCTCTTCTTCACCTTCTTCTTCCTATTTTCATCTAATTTTCTTCTGCTTCTCTTTCTTTTCCTTTTTCTTCCATACCTTATTCCATCCAATAAGGAGTGACACGACCTCAGTTCACTTCACAATCCTCTATTCCTTCTTCTTCTTCTTTTTTTTCTGCTTCTTTTTTCCTCTTCTTCTTCCTCTATTCCTTCTCCTCCTTCTTCTTCTTCTTCTTATTGTTATATTACTGCTACTAGCCTACTACTACTATATTTGAAGCATTGTAAAATGTTTGCAGATGATATCCTACTGATTTCCGCTCATAAGTCTTTAGAGATAGCAGAAACACGGCTACAATATGATACTAATACTCTCGCAAAATGGGCTCACAATAATTTTTGAATATCAATGTGGTTAAAACAAAGGTGTTACATATAACTACACCGTATATAAGTAGCATTAGAGAACCAAAAATTGAGTGCCATTGCCGTAATGTTTCCAATTAAAAGAGAGAAAAATATATATTTGTACCAGGGATTGTAAATGTATCTTAAATTGTTCTTCATACAAGTATCTTGGTGTAACAGTAGACAATTATTTTCGATGGGATATACACATTAAAAATGTTTGTAACAGATTGAAACAAGTTTTAGCCAAAATGCATTATGTGTGAAAGATTTTATTCCTAGTAAAGAGGATGATACATAATAGGTTTGGGTGAGTCTATCATGAGATATCGTTTACAAGGTTGGGGGTATGCCAGTGATGTTTATTTGAGAAGAATGTGCTCAGAAAAAATAATGTTCGTTTAGTGATTCACCTTGAAGTATTTCATATGAAAACATCTTAAACAGGTGTAATGTTTCAAATATTAAAGGTTTATTTTTGTTCACAATAATAATGAGGAATTGTTTTAGTTAAAGTATTTAGTTGTTGAAGAAAGTCTTTTGGCTTGAGAAATGAAAGATATATTATAACACCACAATAATTAGTAGACAATTACAATCACTAGAATTATTAACGTCCGCTCAAATCGACAGGATGCATCAGTGGTCGGGGGTTGAAGTGGTAAGAGAAAGTTACTAACCCTTTGAATCCAACCAATACGAAAACGGCAGGAACAATTCGGCCAACCTGATTTAGAAGGGAGGAAGTTTTCTTCTGAGGTGGTAAAGTGGAACTAAGACAGTCATCAATTAGCTCTGCAATGGAGAACATCAGTGGCTAGATACAACGTAACCCCTCGGGGGTTCCACTGCTCGGCGCTCGCTGTCCGGTCGGGTGTTACAGACAATCCCAAAGTCGAACTAGATAATTTAAATTAAGCTAGCAGTACAGAGTTGGTTCAGAATTATTCGAAACATGAAACACTTTTCCGAGGACATTATCAGAGTGTATCCAAATAAGGATATAAATAGCTTGGTGGAGTTACTGATAAGCTTCAATGAAAAGGACGAGAATAAACAGAGAAAGAGATAGCAGGGAGAAGTAGGTTGTTGTGGGGGGGGGGGGGAATAAGCGTGCGAACGAAAACACGCTTCGACATGATGGGGGTCGCGGCCAAGGTTGGAATGGAGAGCGACAGAATAATAATTATTGGAAATATAGAGAAAGACGAAATTACCACTATGGGAATTACCAAAATAGATACAACCAAGGGAACAATACCGGGGGTACAAAAATTAAACCAAGCAAGGGTCCCGGAACTCATCAAAGCTGGTGCATCGGGAAAAGCCCCAAGCGATGTAAAACAGTGAGGACCGACCCTATATCTTCTAGGACAAGTGGGTGTGTGATTGATAGTGTAGGTACTGCAATTATAGCAGATAAGTTTGATGCTGGTGCCATTCAAGAGGGTATCAATAACTTAATGAAATTTTCGACCATGTCAGTGTATATAATTGCAAAATTAACATAATCTATGATGGCTCAATGGGAGAGGATCTTGATCAGAATTACAAAGTTCAAAAAGTATATACCAAAATACAATGTCAATTAGCTGAAATAGAAATAAAAAAATGCAAACAAACTGTCAGCAAGGTCATATTAGATTCAGTGAACCGAAGCTAAGAGAATTAGTAACGGCTAGCAAAGATAAATTAGAATTGATTCCTGTAAAATAAGTAAAAATAGTAGGTGTTACTGGGGAAACTAGTGGCAGGATTGATAAGCAAGTAATACTTAATATGGAGTTTGAATGTGGTATTGCCATACAAATCAGATGTGTAGTTGTTAAAAATTTAAATGTAGATGTAATTATTGGTATGGATGTACTTGGAGCATGGCAAACCAGCATAAACTAAGATATATTTTAATATTAATAATGATAGAGTTGTAGATCGGATGATAATCACTAATGGCAAAACATCGTAAGGCATTATGTTGTGCATGGAAAGTGATAATGATTTGTGGAAACAGAAATTACTTGAAACACGGTGTTAAGAGGTGCTTATCACTAAGAATTTATTAATGTCATGGAAAATTATAAGCGTGTTTTCTGATCAACCTGGCCAAGCTAAAGAGTTTGGATGTAAATTGAAAATTAAAGAGGGAGTTCAATTTAGCTGGCGGTCATATCCGGTACCTTAAAGCAAAAAAAGGCGTTAGCCGATGAAATCAAAAGCTTGCTCAATAATGACATCATAGAATATAGCAATAGTGAGTATATAAGTCCGCTAATTATCGTTCCAAAAAAGACAATTCTGTGAGAATTTGTTTGGACGCTAGGCAAGTTAATCGGGACATAATTTCGGATCGCACCAGCATGCCTGAAATTGAAGGAATTATGCCCAAATTTCATGGTGTAAAATACATTACTAAATATTTACAAGTTATGTTAAATAATATACAAGTTAGAATCTTACAGCTGCTATTGGCAAATTTTATTGCATGAGGACTCACATGAATATGTAGCATTTTTAATTATTATTATTATTAATTGGTGGAAGGAAATTACCAATATAAGAGACTTGCTTTTGGTTTGGTCAATAGTGTGGCTGTATTCATTCAGTGTATCAACCAAATATTGGGCTAGGAGGTACTGGATCGGGCGACGATATATGTCGATGACTTGCTGATGACATCATCTAGTATGGAAGAGCATTTAGAAAGGGTGGGAATCGTTTTAGATAAATTGGATAAAATATATATAACATTAAAATTAGGGAAGTCAGAATTACTCACCCGGTCATCAAAATTCCTTGGTTATATAATAATCCTGTGATGATATAGAAATGGGTCAAGAAAAGGCAGAAGCTATTCATAATTTTCCTTGTCTGATAAATGCCAAACAATTACAAGCTTTTCTCGATGTATGTAGTTATTATCGAAATTTTAAACAAAATTATTCCGAATTAACTGGGTTACTAACGCCTCTGACCAGCACAAAAAATCCTTGGGTTTGGGGTGAGAAGGAGCAAAAAGCGTTCAATGAAATCAAGTGTAAATTTTTCGATTGTGTTATGCTCAAACAAGCCGATTTTTCTTGTCCGTTTTTTCTATGTAGCGATGCCAGTGATAGAAGTTTGGTTGTTATACCAGGTGTTATACCTAGCACATTATACCAGGAAGAGCCAGATACGAAACAACAGATGGTAATTGCTAGCAGAGTGTTCAATCGCTGCGAACGCAAAATATACGGTAACTGAGAAAGAATTGCTCTCTGTCGTTAAATGCAAGTATCTTGGTGTAACAGTGAACAATTATTTTCGATTGGATATACACATAAAAAATGTTTGTAACAGATTGAAACAAGTTCTAGCCAAAATTCATTATGTGAAAGATGTGATTTCTGGTAAAGTAAAGAGGATGATGTAATATAGCTTTGGGTGAATCTATCATGAGATATGATTTACAAGGGTGGGGGTATGCCAGTGATGTTTATTTGAGAAGAATATCTTGTGTTCAGAAAAAAAATTATGTTTGATTAGTGATTCACCTAGAAGCATTCCATATGAAAACCTCATGAACAGGTGTAAAATGTTAAGTATTAAACGTTTATTTTTGTTTACAATAATAATGAAGAATTATTTTAGAAAAAAGTATTTAGTTGTTTACGAAAGCCGTTATGGCTTGAGAAATGAGAGATGTATAGTTCCATTTGCGCATAATTAAAAGAATAATTTATCATATATTGTTCCAAAAATATTTAATGATTAACCTGAGTGCTGCACTAAGTTTCTAAATATGAAATTGTTGAAACGAAATTTAAAGGTTTGGCTTTATCATTCATTATATGTTAGATAGTATTTAGTTCAGCTGTTACTAATAAATTTCATTTAATGGAGAAATAAATAATTCAGGTTGGATTGAAGTTATTATTTTATGTTGTAATTGAGAGCTGAGCCAATTATAGTAATTTTAAAACAGTATTAATTTGATTTAGTTTGTTGAACTAATTTATTTAACTAAATTATTTTTCATAGTTTTGTATTGTAAAAAGGAATTTAATTTGTTGTATTGAACCTTGTCAAGCAACCTTTTAGGTTAGCTTAACGTTATGTAATTTTAAGTAAATAACAGATTTTTCTATTCTATTCTACTACATCTTTTTCTTTTTCGTTTTCTTCTCCTCCTCTTCTTCTCCTCATCTTCTATCTCTTCCAACCGTCTCTACCTGCGTCTTCTGTTCCTCCTTATTGCTTCTGCTATATACCCTACCCCCTTAAAATACAACGCTATTCTTTCCATCCCTCCACCATTCGTGGCCCGATAGAATGATTGTGTTTATGAAATGGAGGAATAGAACTATAGAGCACATTCATTGCGGAATCCAAGGATCCATTTTTCTCCATTTCTCCATCCGACGACATCTCCTTCTCGTCAACGGTACTCTCCATTCGGTGTCCTCTCGCATCAGGCCTGCAAAATTAAATTCCATCAATAAAGCAATTTAGTTCCAAATATACAAGTTGAATGAATGATAGAGTAGATTATGTGTTATTTGTTATTGAAATGTTGTCTAAGATCTGTTTAAGAACTATTAAATGAGTAATTTGATTCATTATGTTAAGCATATAATTCAGTACGGTATGAATAGAGTAATAATAATAGCCTAATAATATCGTGTGACCTGGCTGGCTCAGGTCTGGTGTCAGAGTTATCAGATCGCACCTGAATAAGTTCGTGGCCTCTGACGACTGTTAACGACAATGAAGTTAACGGCTTAATGAAGTTAACGACTGTTTTTCCGACAGCGTAACGTTTCCTCCGAAACACGGAAGTGGTCTGAGGTATAATCTTTCGGTCAGAACTGGGATCAAACCCGGGACCTTTGGGTTAGCAAACCTGCACTTAACCCACTCGGCTACGGCCACTCCATGAATAGAGTAATGATATGATTTACTTCAATACAATATGGTATGAGGTAAAGCTTTCTAACAGTTCCTTGTTTATTGTGAATGCCCGCTTAACTGAGGTAAATTTTTATATAGGGTCATTCCATCATCTAAACTCTCACTATCTACAAGAATGGATTTTTTCCTACTTTACTCTTGTGTAGCAAGAGCTCGACTGCTCTTCAAGAGTGCTCTCTGTCAATAATTAGTGTTTCGTCTAGTCAGGCAAATATTAACGGGCATGTGAATAGAAATAACAATAAAAAGTCAATAATAATAATAATGATAATAATAATAATAATAATAATAATAATAATAATAATAATAATAATAATAATAATAATAATAATAATAATGATAATAATAATAATAATAACAACAAAATAATAATAATAGTAAGAGAATAAAGTAGGATGATAGGAATAAAGCAATAGAATCATATCAGCTTTCAAATATGAAATGCAGTATATTGCTAAAAATTGGTATACTTTGAGCTATTTTGAGTACTACTCTCGAACCTTTATTTTACCAGAATGTAGAACGAACCACGATGATTGCATGTTGTGTCTACATGTCACACATCAAATTTTGTCACTTCTCAATTGACCCAAAAATTAGTTTTATAGTTTTTAGTGTGATTTGCTCTGCTAAATGTTGTTTAAACAAATTTGACATGAACATAGGAGTGTATGACTTAACTTATGTGTTGTGAGGTGATAGGAAATTCTTAATGTTATTAATTTTTTTTTTGAGGATGAAGCCCCATTTGATGGAATATTTCTACTTACTAGTCTAGATAATATTTATCACTGCTTTCAGAGATATTGTAGAACTGTTTCATGATTGAATAATAACACAGATATTGTCAATTTCTACTAGTTTTTAATATGCAAAACCAGGTTTCAATGCTCATGGCATCATCATCAGTTGCATGTTGAGTTAAAACTATAATATTATAAAGTACAATGAATTAGGTGATAGCAGTTTAATATTTTAAATATCAAAACGTAAATGAAGTATTGGATTTTCTCAATGGAATTGCAGAAAACGTGACAGATGGTGCAATTCCGATTTAGGAATGTTTCAAAGATTTCCCAACTGTTCCATGATTCATCAGTGTGTTTCTAGAAACCTATAATCATGAAGCTAATAGCTGCAGTTCGTTCAAACTGTTGTAAAGAGCAGTTCTACAATGAACAATGGGTGCTAATCACCACGTTTCATACTATTAACCTTTTACAGCGTTGTAACCATTAGAAGGCTTAGTATATTCAAGTACAATGGAGCAATATCCATTGCAGTTTCAGATCTAACTCCATTCAGTCTCAGTTCTGAGAACTGACTAAAAAACAGGAGAGAATCTATGTGAATTTAGAATAAAAATTTAAAAGGAAGCATAAATCTCGAGTGGATCGTCTAATTAATTTTTATTTTAGAATCTGAGAATGAATTTTTCATGCTCCGCGAAGATAAATAGTAGAATGGTTGTATGAATGAATGAATTTAATGAATGGAGCTCACCCTATTGAAGAAAAATTCTCTTCTCACTTGTTTAGAATACGTAACCGTCTCAATGATAACTTAATTTGAAATACAATGAAGTGAACGGATGCTACTAATTAGAAGTAACCCTGTAAGGTATTAAACGGTCTTGCTTGTCGGATGTATGGCACATGACCTTGAACATGCTGAACATGCGAAATTCATACGTGAATCCTTCATCCTGCACTATGTTCATGTATGATATTCAACGGGATTTGCATCCCGGAAAGGGTAGAGCCCTATCATTCTTATTTCTTCTAGAAAAATGTACATTCTCCAATCGGTTCTCATGTGATTTTCTCAATCAAGATGAGGTGTTTTAGCGCAAATTCTTGATTTAAAATCCAACATCTACAATCGGTATTCATAATAAACAAAAACTTTTAAATACTCCTAAATTGTAAACAAGGAACAATTTTTCAATTGTTCAATCATGATGACTTGGCTGAATGTTGAACATAAAAAATAAATTTTTAAGCAGTAATATAAATGAAATCTAAATAAAAACATAATATCAAACGATGTCTACAATCAGGAATCTGTGAATTTCTAAATAATAAAATGAATGAATAAGTTTATAGAATTACTATTACTATTTTCGTTACTTTTTATGGTAAATTCAACGACTTGCAGTAAATTTGACTGAAAACTGCAATTCGCTGAATTTACCATGAAAAATTAATATTTACAGCACAAATCGTTATGGAACAAGAAATCAAGAAATACTATTATGAGATCTAATTCCGCTCAAACCTATGACTAGAAAACTTTCTAACGTGGAGAATGTTGATCGTTTTACTTGAAGTTTCTGCTTAGACTCATCTTATCTATCTTATCTGTAGACTTATCTGTCCCTCGATAAGAATATATAATAGCTAAAGATATCTTAAACATAACAACTACTGTTTCATAACAATTAATAAATTAATGTTTTAGTCTACTTGTATTTGTAGTTGCTGTAAAATTTTGTGATAGTTTTCACTTGTAAAACGTGAATTTATTTTGTAATTTTCCATACAAGAAAATAATGCTTCTTGACAAAGCCACATTTTATCATCTTGAACCAATACTTATTCCTTTTTTGTAGAGATTAGTTATTGGGATCAAATCGGCTTATCGATACAAAAGTTGAACAGTAATAATTATTGTGATCTTCATTTCATTTATTTTAGCTATTCATTCATCTATACTGAATTAATACAATGGAATGTAAGGAAACAGATAGTTATCTACTAAAAACTGCTACTCACAATATGAATGGAGAGAAATCTTTTACAATATGAGAACAATTGCGTTTGAGATTGAACATTAATCCTACCAAAATTGAATTCAACACAGATTTTCTACCTATTCTCAACTAACATCTGTAACTGTTATCAACGTTAATCTGCCATAAATTTGCATTTGTGATCACAACAATAGCATTCGAAAGTTGAATCGACAAAATCAGATTCCGAAAAGCTCAAACATTATTGTAAACATAGACAGTAAACCAATGGACATGCAACTGAGGTCATTGTTGAGCCCCATTTGCAAATTCGGATAGCACGATTCTGGAGAGGAGAATCCTAACGTTATCAATGCCAATAAATTGGGAGATTGAACTTCGGCTGGGTGCTGATCCGGATTTACTAGTAACGTAATTTATTTGAAATTCGCCAGCACATGCATGCCGAAAACAAGATGGCGGCCAAATATATACAGAGAGCACCGTGTAATCCTCTCCAGTGATAATTGGCTTTGTCCTTTGTTCTGTCTATCCCTATCGTTAAAGCCCTTCCACTATTTACTGCTTCTGCATGTGACAACATGGTGCCTCCTGTCCATGCCAGCTAGCCACCGCGTCATTTGCATCTGATAGGCTACAGACCTTTCCTCCACCCATCCCTTCACACCTACCCTCTCTCTTACTCACTTAGCCTCTATCGGAATCCACCCCCAGCTGGACAATTCCGCCCCTAATTACAGTTGGCATTCATGCATCTGGGTTCTGTTGAGGCGTACCCTCCCTCCTAATCAGTACCCCACTCTCCACCCACATACATGCATTTGCTTGCGCCACTAATTTGCAGTTCAATCCCCCTTTTGGTGTTGGGCTCAACCATTATTTATGGCTCCATAATGACAACTTATCCAGCAGCCCATCTCTCAGTACCGATCCATGCTGTTTCGGAAGCCATTGGGTAATCTAGGGATTTCACCAACGTTAATGTATTCTACAATGTAGGCCTACTGATAGAATGTAAGAACATTAGTGAACCCCCCGGGCTGGTGAACTCGTTTGCAAACAACTAATTTAGCAACTTATTTCTAGCTTATACTGAATTAAATTCGAATTTTTTATTTGTTTCTGATATAACACATGAGTATACAAATGTATAAAGCAATAAAAAGCATACAAAGAAAAGTCATATAACATCAAAATTTTGAAACAACACTCGCATGAACCTAAGTTTGAAGTTGAGGTTACTAGGAGACGGTAACCAGAAACGGCCGTTTTGAAGATACTGATGTAGATAACACTCCCAAGAAGGTATCACAATTCCAGTATAAGTGAAATTTGAACATTAATTTTGAAAAGACTGAAATAAAAATGAAAAATTATTGAGCTACGAGGTGTACTGAATCGAGCTTAAAGGAAGCTATGTGCCAAATTTGTGTTCCAAATCGTTGCCGTTTTTGTGAAATGCGTAAAACAAACAATGCACATACACACAAACAAACTCACCCCTACTAACTCTTTCTATATAGATTATTATTAGAGACTTTTAGTTATCTAAAACTAAGTTAACGAAACTAAAAGACTATGAAAATCTCCCAACCCCACCAGACAGCTATGCTGTAATGACTATGTGTTAAGTTGAGAGATTGGGCAAAACTAAATTAATGCTAATGCTAACCTAAACACTCTATGCATCTACCTGCTCTATAACATCTTACTTCTAGAAGAGGCACATGCATAGTGTGTTTAGATTAGCATTGGCGTTATCGTTAATTTAGTTTTTAAACTCTCAACCTAACATGAAATCATTACGACGTGGCTGTCTGGTGGGTTTGGGACATTTTCACCATTTTTCTCACAGATTACTTTTTATCTGTTGCTGTAAAAGCCCGTATCTCTATTTTAAAACTTATAAAGCCTCTTATCGTCGCCATAAAAGCTGCCAAAACGAGAAATAGATGATCGGTAATTGATTTTCAATCGCGGAAAGGATAAAATCTTTCAGTTTATCGTGCTATTCTCGTCGATAAACCCAATGATACCTGGGTTTTTCATGTACCCAATAGGCAGTAGCGTTGACGAGGCGAATAATCACATAATTAGGATTGAGAAGATGTAAATGCTGTTAAGTTTACGTAGGCCTATATATCAAGCTAAGTTTATAAGCGACTAGTCTTTTATTAGGTCGTTAACAGCCATAGTAAATAAACCCTAGTCGACCTATACGAGTGCAGTATTTGCTCCTTCTCACTTTGAAATGCCAAATCTCGTTTTAACGGTTCAGTCGTTAAATTTACGATATAGCAACCACTGCATTTCAGTTACATGGCAATCGATGAACTATCTGCTTCAATGAAGGACCCGCTCTTGTTGGAACATGTTCGAAATACATAGATGATGCGGTGTTTTCTTTCATTTTATGGTCTCAAAATTTCACCCTAGAAAGTAGGGCGAGCTCATAAATGGGTAAAGAGAGCAATATGTTTGCTCATTCGCGTAATAACTGCTTCCATTGCAGACTTACTTTTTATTTTCGGTATCTGTAGAGATTATCAATGTAAAATTATCTAGTATCTAGTAAAATATATCTAATAAAATTAAAAACCAAAGTGCTGCTCTCTGTACTATAATTATGTAGGACGCTATAGGCATATCTGGGTTGATATTAAGATTTAGACTGCGAATTAACTACTAGAGACATTGATAATATCAATGCTAAATAATTTTTGGAAAAATGTATTCTGATTTCTAATGTTGAGAAAGCTATTTATTTGGTGATTAATTTGCTGTTTTCTCGAAATCTCAATATTATTTACAAAAATATTGTTCACTCGTGTACTTATTCAAAATGTAGTAAGCTATTTTTTTTTAGGTTATAAAATAATATTATTGGGGTTTTTCTAAATTTTCTGATTTTTCTGCATGCTTAATGTGTTAAATTAATACATTTGAATTTTAGGAAAATGATCAGCCACAACAACATCTAAGATGTGCTAAGATGCTACAATGATTATTTATTATTATAGTATGAAAATGTTAGGGCTCACCAATACTATACCTACTAGTAAGTCAGGTAAATTAAGGGAAATAGAACAAAGATCAAGCTGCAGATTATTTGAACACTGACTGATTAAGAAAGCAATAAAATCGACGACTTCTTCTCTCATCTTGTTATCGGTCTCTTTTCTACTTGTTAATTTTGCCTCTACTTCCCTCCTTTTTATTCTTTTTTTCTCCTCCACATCTTTTTTCACCCACTCACAGCTGTCTATGCCGCTATTGCCAGTTTTCAATCAGTGTGTATTGCCGGGGAAGAGCCAATTCCAATTTCGAGCTCACTTCTCCGATGCTCATAAATAAGAAGGGTTGGTTACAATTGATGACCATGTAGAAGGGAAGGATGACGGAGGAAGGAAATAAGGGAAAGGTTAAGTGGAAGGGGAAGGGAGTGGAGTGGATAGCAGATGCCTGTTCTTCCAATTCCAAAATACCATCAGAACTGCTACAAACCTACGCCATTAGTCTAAGGTATTGACTGCAGTCGGACAGAAGGGATCGAGCTCAACTAATTTATACGCTGGCCTGACATTTGAGGAAGATTACCAGAATTAGGTGGCTAGACAATTTTTGAAAAAAGATGAATCCCACAGTCGAAGAAAGTGGTAGGAATGGAGCAGTAATCAAGCACTCCTCATGAAAACAGTAATCATTGATTTATAATGCAGTGCTGAGTTATTTAGTTTATTGAAAATGACGCTGGAAATTAGATAATTTATTTTCAGTCGGGATATATATGCCGCTATTGAAAATATCTATGCTATTAATTTTTTCTTGTCAAGATGCAAACTGAATGAGTCGGTAAATTGTTGGATTATCTAAATTTAGATGGGGTTTTTCTTAGATATTAATTTTCGATACCCATTCATATCCATACGGAATTAATTAAATTGGGGAAATAACAAACTTGGTTGATAATTTTACTTTTATTTTGGTTGTAATGAGATTTGAATAGGCCCAAAACTATTTTAAATATGGAAAAAATAATTTCAATTGTAAATTGCCTACTGACTTTCCTTGTGAACATTTATAACTTGAAATGATAACTTTTGTACGCTCTTCAAGTTAATATATTAGTGCTGAACAAATAAATACACTTCTTAAACTTCATTCAGCGAAGAAATTTGATTAGACATTCCTGAAATTTCTTCGACTTCTCATCTCTCAAATAACGGAATTTTACTAAAAAAAAATTAATCTTCAATATTATTTGTAGATGACAAGTAAAATATAGCTTTTCAATATTTGTAGATGACAAGTACAAAATAGCTTTTTAAGATTTGTAGATGACAAGTACAAAATAACTCATTTCCTTCAACGTTAGAGGAAGTATATTTAAAGTATGAAGGTATCCATCACCATTACTGACATTTTAAATCATTTGAGTAAATTCAGTTATCATTTTAGTCCATCGGACCAAGTTATCTTACAAACATTTATTCGATTCCGGTTTGAATCAGTTAGATGATATTGTGATAATCTCAACTTTTCATGTCTATAACGAATATTTATACAAATAATATTCGATTTAAGCTACATGTTCATTCCCAGAAATGCTTTGCGATAATATTTCACAGTACCGACTTCCCACAGTAGTGTATTACAGCCAAAAATGTATCCAACCACTCCGAAGGGGTCCAGAGAATGAGTTATGAGTTTTAATCTTGATTCTCATATTACTTTGGCTCTTCTGGGATCTCAAATAAATAACGCTAACATGACAGATATTGCCAAGTTTTTCTTGTCGGGGAAATTCTTCGGTCTGGACCTGGGAGCTTGCAGAAAATTAATATGAATGGAGGAGGGAAAACTTGAAGGCGGAGAGGGGAGAATCAGAAAGCACAAAGGGATTCTTGCTGTCGGCATTTTGTTTCAAGCAACTTTGGAGGGGGAAAATTACTTCTCTGGAAGTATGTGTATAAATATATTATTGTAAACCGGTAATATATTACTGTCTATAGCAGCTTATTATGGGTTTATGTCGACAACACAGAGCGGGGAAATAGCGTTACAAATGCTAAACTTCAAAATCAGAAGCACTCGGCTAAACTTATTACTCGAAACATTGATGTGATTCAAGACGGCCATACCCTCCCATTCCCTCTCCATTACTACTCAACCCTACTCTTCGTACTCCTCCCTTGCAATACAGAATATATAATGAAGTGTACATATATTTCCACTCAACAACACTCCGCTTCTACTGTGGAACCCTCTTATCAATTTTTACAACGCTCTCCACTCAGCTTATGCAAGGCTGTAACTCACTAGTTTTTGCCATCCGACTACACCATTCCCCTTCGCCATAAACAATATCTAATATTAAATAATCGAACTTCACTCGGCGAATGAGTTTTGCATATTATGAAGTATAATATAATATTCAGATCACGTAATGGAAGTGGAGTTTTATAAAAGTGGAGTGGATGATTAAATTATAATTCTTCAAAATGTTCCCTGATAGTATTAGTGTAAAGCATTCACTAATATAATTGAAAATTGAATAGGATGAATGCCATATCGAAGATTAACTTCTGCATGAAAAGTTTCATTGAATGATATTTTATAAAGTGTCCAATATTCCAATGTTTCAAAACTATTATCAAACTAGAGAAGCACAAACCGATTAAATATTATTCTCTTGAGTATAAACTAGATAGATAGATGAGTGAATAGATTCTTTTTGATGTCCTTTATTGTGTTTAGCCTGATATTCAACTATATTACACAATAACATTGAAATATGGAACTTCAGGGTATATAACACTCAGTCAAAATCACGTCTGATTGCAACTCTACAATTATATAATTATGTATTATTATATATAATACATAATCATACATGTATAACTATATCTATAATTATATATCTTATAATACTAATTCCAAGAGATAATATCTATCAAATTCCAGCTTAGAGGTTCTTCATAATAAATTTCCAATAAGGATTAGCCTTGTTAAAGCTGTTTCCTCACTCCGTTTGATCAATTAAAAATAAATGTTCTCTATAAAACGAATTCGAATTATAGATAGCGGGTAAAACTTCGATAATAGGGCTTGTTTAAAAAAAGTCAAGTTTATTTGATTTAGAAGGTCCTGACTGTATACAGATTCGTGGAATTGTGAAGAATAATTGTTAATAAAATCACGTTCAATTTGAACGAAAGCTGTTTGCAATAAAAGAATATACATAATAATTGACGAGAATGCAAATTAATGTTAATTAAGGAAGAGAAGGAGAAAGAGAGAGATGGAAATGAGAAAAAAGTGAGGGAGAAAGAGAGAGAGAGAGGGAGTTTGAGGAAGAGAGAGGAAATGAGAGAGAAATACCACAATACAATGTCATTGGCGCCCACAGGAAAAGGGAAATACAAATTGAAGACAAACAACGCAACATTTGCATAAATTGAACAATATTCATTCACAGTAAAACTCATTCTGAATAAATTACTTTTCTCACTGCTGGAGTAATCATAGTCTACTGTTGATCTACAAGATTGGGCTGGCCATCGATGAAAATTTAGATACACATGTTTTCATTTACTACTTAACGGTTTTACAACATTGTTGAAAAGGGGTAATTGAAGAGGCATTGTAGCTGCTATTAGATCGGACTGATATTAGATATATTATAGATCAGGGGTCTCCAAACTACGGCCCATGAATGTTCAATCCAGCCCGCGACTCGCTTCGCTCGCCCTGAGTGGTGGGAGAAAAATGTTTATACAGAATTAAAACAATTAACAATTGTTGTGTCTTCTATGGGAAAATTTTTAATGCTTTATTTGAAACTTATATAGTCTTAAATGGATCGAACCTTTAGATTTTAGAGCACCGCATAGTCGAAAATGATAACAAAAGTTCACAAATCAGGGTTATATTGTACCTAAACAAGCAACCGTGCAAAATAAGTGTAGGCTATTTCGACCAATAAAAGACGGTTTTATTCATTTTGGGTTGTTTTCGGCTATTGGGTGATTCTACTGATTTAAATCCAATTCTTCAAGTTTTAAAGTTTCGTTAAAAAATAATATTGGTCTATCAACAAAAACAAGCTTTAAAACTCCTGATTTCATACCAAAATTATTTTGTGAAATATCACAATAGGTTTTAACCTTTTTCACATAAAACCTATTCAATACACCACTTAGCGAAGACACTGGAGAATTCTTATTTAGTAAATAGATTGATAGAATAGCTGCCAACTGTAGCCGACTTTATTTCTGTAACAATACATTTCCGGACGTATGTTTATATGAACTTTTTCATTTCGATGGAAGGAATGAGTTTGAGTAGTGTGTGTGACGTTTTTCAATGCAATTTATTTATTTTCAGAAAAAGATGTAAAAATTCCTCTAAATTCACTTTTTTGGAAGTACTCTGTGTTCAGAGGAGGAGAAGGAAGAGGATTTTTTCTCCTGAAACACTGTATATAGATAGTAAAAAAATGAAAATGGTTCTGGCCCTCGGTACTCACTGGAGTAATTGAATTGGCCCACAGACTGTAAAGTTTGAAGACCCCTGTGATAGATGATGATAATTCGAGTTAAATTAATGTAAGTAATATATTTTAAAGATGTTAGTGTTATAGTTTTAACTTTTCTAAAAAAAAAAACCGCATAATACATACTTTCTTCAATCCTTCTACTACCCCTGTCTTCCTTCCAGAAAGCGACAATTGAACAATTTTGAGTACCCTGTAACATTGATATTGAATATTTTAAGAAATTCATTTTTATTGACTTCAGTTATCATAATAAATTAAATCGTTGTATGGATTATATTATCTATTATTAAGCTGCAGGAGAAACGCTGCTGATTTCCTTCCACAAAACTAGTAACGAACAATTTGCAGTAGACTGAAATAGTGATGTTTTCAACAGGGTAAGATGAAGAATTCAATTGTTGTCACGTTTCTTGAACACTACAGTATTGATTTGAGGATTGAGTGAATTGTACATAATATGAGCAATATCTTGAACTAAGGAGTTCAATCGCCTAAAATTTAAATACCAAAGATTCAATTCTAAAGCTATATTATTTAATTGTATAAAAATATATATTATATTATTTTCTTGTCGACAATATAGGAAACTGTGAATTGGATACAACTGGGCCACTACTATTAATTGTGAGAGGCAGACTTAACTATTGTCTAATTCTGTTGTAGTTAGTAGAGTCAAATAATGTTAGTGAAGAATAACGTGTAAAATAGACGCTTGACAGATTAACGCAATTGTATTCATGATAAATTCATATAAATTCATGATTTTCATGGGATTGACATCAATGGCTTAGTGATGATAATGAAAGGACATTGTCAACATCATCAAGATTGAATGATAGTGAAGTTAACATTGAGTAAAAAGTATGTCATTATCAGAATACTCAAGAATTAGTTAATAAATTCAAGTTTCTAAGGATAAACATAATGGTTGGTTCAGGGGATTAGTTTTAATGAGTGGACTGTCTAAAAAAATATGATAATAAATGAAACACCGTTAACAACAAAAATTCCACTCTAGAAAGCCGAAATTAGGGTATATCTTAGCTCAAAGTTTAACAGACTGTGGAACAGATTCAACAGTATTCATAACAAAAACAGATGATGTGTTAGAGAAACAAAGGTTTTTGTGCGCTAGAACAAAGGTGTGGTTATTAAAACAGCAGTGAACAAAAACTATCCTAAAATCTTAGTGGAAAGTGGAAATTCTGACAACGATTGCCAGATAAATGTGCGGTAATTCAGTTTTTAGGAGGCTAATGAGCATTGTAAGTGCTTTTGAATGTGGGATACGCAGCCTAAGAGCCATATAGACTAGCATTACTACGCAGTGACCAGAATAATTCTTCTGATTGTACGGTAGTGGGCTAATTTCACTCACTTTGTAGCTCGAGCTCATTCGCCTCTATATGGTTGATCTAATCTACAGAATGACTAGTTTAACGGGCCCTTAAAACGTAACGGCTTATTCTTTAAAGCGTGTACAACAGTTCGGGGTATAGTGTGGCCCATAAAAACGGCTATATGCACGTATTAAGTGCGTGTATGTGCCAAGACAAAACAGCGTGGATTTTGCTTGAAGTTTTCAAGTGATCACTTGAAAATCTCTGTCCGCTTTGTAATTCAAGGCAACTGACTACTTCCCAGACCACTTGTTTCATCTGAATATCTCCTTATACACCTCCGCATAAGCTGTGATCTCTAATCCTTAATCTAAATTTCCACTCTCAAACAACTACCATCCTTCTCAGTCCATACAACTCCTACAATAACAACTCGCGTTATGTTTATTTATGCCTCAACACACAAGAGCACACACATATGTTTATTTATGCACTTCCATACACACACAAGAACACTCTCATATTGTTACAATCTTAAACGGCCAGTTCTAGTCTATCTTTATGGTTCATCTGTATACTAAAAGCGGCGAATTTCAAAGACACACGTCACGTACCAAGTCACGCAATCACAATTGTATTTAATCATTCGAACTGGAAATTTTAAAATTAATTTTGTGCAATCCTGGCACGAAATGTCAACTGAACGACTTGATAATAACTGTTTGTAGGGCGTAAAAGTCTATTCTCACCTTAACGTGTTACTGTAGTCTACTATAATAAACTACTATGAACACTGTCGGAAGTGATAATTATTATGTGTTTCACTATTTTTTAATCTTGAAGTGTTTTTTTATGAATTCATTGAAGTTTTACTGCAGAACTCATACGGAAGTTTTTTACTCCTTTGTTCTCAATAAGACCAGTAGACGTACAGTTTATACGTTTTTCTATTGAGGTTTTATGTTTAGTTTAAATATATTTTGGAGTATGGTTCATTGAGTTTCTTTATTGAGTTTGTGAAGTGAAGGGTTTAAGATTCAAGAGGTGGAAGAAAAAGAATAAAACGTAAGTTTAGGTTAAAACAAATTCCATTAAGTAGACTAAGTTAAGTAAATAAAATTAAGAAATAACTAACTAAATAAGTTAAAAAATAAAGTGAATTTATTTCCATCAAATTTCTACAAATAATGAGATATAAAGAAAATTATGGAACTTTAGACATCTGAATTATGTTGTATGCAGTAGATTAGGCAGTTTGATAAATAACAAATTTAAATTTGGGATTAACAAATTTGAAAGAGTATTGACGAAATAATAGAAACAATAAAAGAAAGCGTTAGCATACCTTACATTAATAGCCCTACATTGATTTGTTTAAGGAAAGTGTGTTACTTATCTTGGCTGCTAAATGGACAGTCTGAATCTTGAAGCCCCTTGAATGTAGCATCAACTATTATTTACTAGCAACATCATTTGAAATTAGACAAGATATTGTCTATCCCACATTTTATTGGAGAACTGGTTCAGTTTCTGGCTATTCTTGTCACAATTTTAAAAACAAAACTCTCTTTCTTGTTCAACTTTGATATAGTAATCCACAACATCAATAACACAAGGTCATAAATAGTATTAAGGCCTAATAATGGTTCGATATATTTTTTTTGGAGCATGAAGCCCACATAGGTCTGAGACCTGTGCGTGGGTAATGAGTTGAATGATGGTGAATGATGAGTTTGACCTACAGTTTTAGGTGGGTTCCGAACCACCGGGAAGTGATTTTACAGCAGAGAACATTATTATTCCATTATTAAAGAGACTATATATTATTATTATTATTTTTTGTAAACCATAATTTCTATAATTCACATACTAAAACTCCAACCTGTATAATTAAATTGGGTTTTAGATATGCTTTTCGGGAATAGACAGAACATAGAAATTGTCAAAAATACAGTGTAATGGTACAGCATAATTTATTTATTTGTCATGAATTTTCACAAATGGAAGAGAGAACCATTGTTTGCTATCGAAATAAAAATGCTGAGCTCAGTGGAAATTCATGATAAGTAGCTTAATTATGCTAAAAAAGTGGTTCAGGGCAGTCAGCGTCGAGTATAGGAGCTGATTGCATCTACGGCATATGACTTTATATGACGTATGACATATGACTACGCCCAACTCTTCCCTGCTGAGCGAGTGACTGTTTTCGGGTATTAAATTTATTCTTGATCTTATGAGCGTTAGTTATTTTATTATTGTTATCAAATAAATTTAAATTCTTTTCTGAACTCACTCTACAGTCAATTCAATAGTAGCACCTTTTCTCGTGACTAGAGTAGTTGTAGTACCGGAAACAACTTTCGTATTACAAGCGTTACCCCTTTAGAAAATTAACAATTTATTACATACATGCCCATCCTAATCTTATCAATTTATTACAACAAGATTCTAAATGTATATTTTTATTTATTCATTTATACAGTAGCAGCTTCTATTTTTCTATTAAGGATAAAAAAATATTAATTTCTGGAAAATTGTTCACATCAAATGATAGAAAACAAACGATTTGAAAGTGCTAGAATATAATACATCCTGTTTATATATTTATCCTATAATTTTATGTGAATTATATGCCAGAAGTCAATATTTTCTTTCCTCTTCCGCTCGTGTACAATGTGATAGAATGATTTCTCACCTTTCTTCAAGTTCAAGACCAAACAAAATTAAACGAACACGACCCTCAAAAAAAAAATAATAATAAGAAATGATAATAATAATAATATTGAGAATCAAAATAATGGCTTTAAGTTCAGGTTCCAGAGAATTTTCTTTCGATCATGCAAGAATGTGTACAGTTATGATGATTTGGAATATCGATAGAACCGGAGTTTCCCCAGAACAAAGCAAAAGCTGCTCTGGGTTTGGTCATTGACCTACAGTTTTTCAGGCCTTCTCATACTTTCTACCATTCTTCTCCAGTGTTTTCTATCTCTTTTCTGCTCCATCTTTTCGACTTTCAACCCTCCACGTTCTTTCTCACCCGCTTTCACACTCTCTCACTCATTTGTAAACTATCTTTAACAAACTTTCTTACTCTTACTCTCACACTCGGTCACTCTCTCCCTGTACTCTTCTCACTCTTTATTCTCTCTTTTTCTCTTTCTCCCTCCCACTTTCCACTTCCCATCCCGATCGCTTCACTCCACAAAGTCCCGCATTATTTCATTCTTTTACTTCTACTTCATTCACTGGAAGATGGAGGAAGGAAGACACCCCAAGAACGTGACCGAGAGACATTAGAGATAAGAAGAAATTATGTTCTCTCAGTTCGCTTCTCTGTTAGAAAATGTTCTGATGCCAGAATCCATCCACGCGTCTCTAAAAGCTCTTCTCTCGTGTTTTAAACGAAATGCGACTTTGCTGTCTTGTTATAGGCTGCAATACGAGTTGCAATTCAAGTGTGAAGCTAGAGTTGGTTTATTTATCATCGAGCACAAAGACTGGAATTGATTTGGATTCCTATTTATGCCATTAAATTTACTCCAACTGTAAAAAATGTTGAAGGAAACATTTTTATTGTCTTACAGAAAAAGATCATTATTCTTCTAATTAGTTTTCACTCTTCTCATTTTCTTCTTCCCTATCTTCTTTTTCTACATCTTTTTTCATTGTTGTTCTTCTTCTTAACTATGATCATCTTCTCTTGTTCTGATTTTTCTCTTCCTTCTCTTACTCCCTTTTTCTAACTCTCCTCATTGTTCCTCTTTTCCATCGTTTTCTCACTCTTCATAGCACAGTTACATATCGCGATTATCTATATCCAAAGTCTTATAAAACCTCTATTGTACTTCAGCTGTTTTTTTAAATCGTCCATGTCCTTTTTAAGTACCCTCTTGTCATAACTTTCTTTCATTCACCAGCATCAGGAATAAGTCTCCAACTAATTTACTGACCAAATATCAATGTGATGCAATAAAATATATTTATACACTAAATGGATAATAGTCCAATAATGTAAAATATACCTGGGTATATATAGAATTATTATTCTGTGTTACTTTGCCACGGTAAAATATCACCAGTTATCTACATAAAGCACATAAACGGTTGGGAATTGTAGATAAAAAAATGTTGAAGCGTGCATACGATAAAAGAAAATAGCCTACTCATAAAGACCATCAAATGTCGTCATCCCAGTTTTCTCCTATAGGCATTTCAGCAAGTTTGTGAGCTTTACGGCAAGCTCTACCAACATGGAAAGAAGTCCTACCCTTTTCCCAAACTTATTTCGAATTCTTCGCTTCTTCCATTTTTCGTTTGTTTGCTTTTTCTCCGTTTTAAACATTCTCGTGTTCTTATTATTTTCCTTATTTTATTGCCCCAATTTTTTGCTTCTTTCTTTTTCAGCTCCTTCTCTTTTCTTTTTCTTTCCCTTCTTCATCTTCTCTCGTTCTCCTCTTTCTCTCGTTTCTTTCTCTTTAAGGCTGTGTGCAGGGATTTTGGTCATAATTTTGGTGATGGAAGTCAGGGGAAACAAGATTGAGGAAGAAGAGAATGGCGAGATAAAGGAGGAGGAGCAGAGAAAGAGAAAATAAAGAAGAAGAAGACAACGAAGGAGAAGAAAGAGAAGAATATGAAGTAGGGGGAAGTAAATGTGAAAGAGGAGGAGGAGGAGAAGGAGGTGGAGAAGGAGGAGGAGGAGGAGGAGGAGGAGGAGGAGGAAGAGGAGGAGGAATAGAAGGAGGAGGAGAAGAAGAAGAAGAAGAAGAAGAAGAAAAAGAAGAAGAAGAAAAATAAGAAGATTAAGCAAACGAAAGTGAATGGAAAAGAGAAAGTGGTGATGAGGAAAGAGGAAATAAAAAAGAAAAGGTGAGGAAGAAAATATTTCATAAAATATTTGATGAAAAAAATAATTTCTCATAGAAATAGTTAGCATTTCAATACCTTAAGAATATCCAATAAAATAAGCTTCGAAAAAATATTAAGGAGGAAAACATTTCCTGCAAAGGAAATGTTAACATGTACAAGTCGGAGGGAAGAAGTTTTGGCAAAGGAGAAGAAGAAATTACGAAATAAAAGAGAGGATTAGTAGAAAATGCTGAAGTGAATGGAGGAGAAGGAGATGAAGGAGAAGATTTTAGGAGGAAAGAGAAGAAAAAGATTAAGAATAAAAAATGAATGGGAAATATAACAGCATAGAATAGAGTTGAAAAAGAAGAAAGAAACGTAGAAAAGACAGGAAACCCGTGAAAAGATGTGAGGGGAAAGTAAGATTAACCCGGCTGTGTGCAGGGTTTTTGGTCATAATATCTTTTCGAAGTTGATTGTATTGGATATTATTAAGGTATTGAAATGCCAATTATTTCTATGAGAAATTATTTTTTTCATCAAATATTTAATGGAATATGGGAGTTCAAAGTTGAAATTTTTCGGTTTTTGGGGGCAATTGAACTCACCTACAGGTTATTTTAAACATTTGATAATTTTTTATAACTGAAAGACACATTGGGAAAAAGAATGACACATTTTTTATTTCAATTCAACAATTGGTTTTATCAAAATAATTTTTTGAAAAACTGAACTTTTTGCATGTTTTAAAAAATTTATTTTGAGAAAACTAATTGTTTGATTGGAATGATAAATATGTCATTTTATTCCTCAATGTTTCTTCAATTGAAAAAAAAAAAATATCAAAAGTTTAAAATAACTCGTAGGGGAGATCGATTGCCCCCAAAAACAGAAATTTTTACTTTGTACTCCCATATTTCATAAAATATTTGATGAAAAAAATAATTTCTCATAGAAATAGTTAGCATTTCAATACCTTAAGAATATCCAATACAATCAACTTCGAAAAGATATTCCGGGTTAATCTTACTTTCCCCTCACATCTTTTCACGGGTTTCCTGTCTTTTCTACGTTTCTTTCTTCTTTTTCAACTCTATTCTATGCTGTTATATTCCCCATTCATTTTTTATTCTTAATCTTTTTCTTCTCTTTCCTCCTAAAATCTTCTCCTTCATCTCCTTCTCCTCCATTCACTTCATCATTTTCTACTAATCCTCTCTTTTATTTCGTAATGTCTTCTTCTCCTTTGCCTAAACTTCTTCCCTCCGACTTGTACATGTTATCATTTCCTTTGCAGGAAATGTTTTCCTCCTTAATATTTTTTCGAAGTTTATTGTATTGGATATTCTTAAGGTATTGAAATGCTAACTATTTCTATGAGAAATTATTTTTTTCATCAAATATTTTATGAAATACTTTCTTCCTCACCTTTTCTTTTTTATTTCCTCTTTCCTCATCACCACTTTCTCTTTTCCATTTACTTTCGTTTGCTTAATCTTCTTATTTTTCTTCTTCTTCTTCTTCTTCTTTTTCTTCTTCTTCTTCTCCTCCTCCTTCTATTCCTCCTCCTCTTCCTCCTCCTCTTCCTCCTCCTCCTCCTCCTCCTCCTCTTCCTCCTCCTCCTCCTCCTCCTCCTCCTCCTCCTCCTCTTTCACATTTACTTTCCCCTATTTCATATTCTTCTCTTTCTTCTCCTTCGTTGTCTTCTTCTTCTTTATTTTCTCTTTCTCTGCTCCTCCTCCTTTATCTCGCCATTCTCTTCTTCCTCAATCTTGTTTCCCCTGACTTCCATCACCACCCCTTCGCTTCCTTCCTTTCCTTCCCATACATTTCCACCTCCCTCCTCTCCAACTTCTCCTTCATCCTTGTTCTAGTGGAGACCAGAGCGCCCTCTTTCAGTTCCTATACGCATGATGGTAAAAAGAGGCAGACTGACTGCTAAAAAAGGTTCTTCTTCTTCCCCCTTTCTAACTTATAGTATCATACACATTCCCATATACTTGAACTGAGCGAGTCGACATTTTAACCCACTCTTGGGGCCGATCGTTTCTGATCAGAAATTCGCCTCGGGACACCCCTTCCTCCTCTCACCCTGTGCCAGCAGCAACCCCTTTATAACATTCGTCTGTCGCATCCCTTGAGAAAGCTAATTCTCACACCCCTACTCCGTCAACACCCTAAGAATAGCTTGAGGGTTGAAGGTTGTAGCTGCGTACTGTTTTCTGCACCTTAGGGTAGTAAAGTAATGGCTCCATCCAATGGCTTATTTAGTCATTAGTAATGAGCTGTGAGCGGAGATAAAAATTAATTTTCCAGTACCTAATATCACGAAAATCGCTTATTTCGATGGAGCTGAGTTGATAAAAATTCCGGTATCAGTTTCCAGTAGAGGGCTGACCCGAAGACACAAAATCGTTATTTATGTATGTAAGCTTCACGCGCGAATTACATACAATATTTTCCCTACAACTGCAGTTCTAAATTCCCAACACAACCAACACGGATTTGGTTTGCGTGCGCCATTGTTGAAGTTATGTGAATTTCATGGATTCCATGATCCACCAATGAGAAGACATCAAAATCAAAACAGAAGCGTAAAGAAAACAGCTGGCGAGCGTAAAGTACTTTACCACTTGCGGAGCAGTAAAGAGGTATTTTACAATTAGTTTTCAGTTCGTAAAGAGCTACTTTACGAGCAGCTGTAGGAAAACATTATAATAGAGTCCAAATATACGTCCATTACTATAGAGTCCAATTATTATACAAGTAAAATGTACCGACTTCACTAAGAGTAAGTATAGAAAATTTATTCTAGCATATTTTCTCGTTCAAATTTCAAAAGGTAAATAAGTAAAGATAAAACTATTCTTTGTAGTGGCGAAGGTGATATTGTGGAAGGTATCCATAATGAATTTTCTGACGAAATTGTCATAACCACATTTATTAAAACTTTGAGAAACTAGTTTCAATATTAATTATTATCAGTAGTGTATTGATATATTGATAAAAAGGAGTTTGATTAAGATTGATAATGGTGTAACAACCGAAACTAGTTTCTCAAAGTTTTAATAAATGTGGTTATAACAATTTCGTCTTATTATTCATGATAAAACTATTGATTCAGAGAAACCAGACAAGAGTTGAATATTTTGAAGCGGTTCTTAGTTGATTTCTAACTCAACACTAGAACTTTATAACTTCCAAATCCCTGAAATTGTATAGAAACAGTGTTATAGCTTAACTTTAATGCTTTAATTATTATCATTATAGAGTAGGTCACTATGATAACTAGTGTAACTAGTGTAGATTTTTGGCTCAGAAATTTCAAAATTCTAAATTATATTAATCTTTTTGGACTGTGATGGAGTTTAGTAAATTAATATCCTTTTTCTGAAAAAGACTCGTGAATTATTGTGCTTCGAGGTGAAATTTTTAGTGGAACGGACCTCACCTATGATTTCGATTCTAATTTGAAATTTTGTGAAAAGAAGATTTGGGCAATAATTCTTTTTTTTTGTATTCACATTGATTGTATGTTAGTTAAATAAACTCATCGACTCATCAGTAGACTTATTTACTCAATCATCTTATGCATTTCAGGGTAAACCTATATTATTTTCACAAAAAAATTGCTTCAAGTCACTGTCCAGCTATTTTAGCTATAGGTTTGTTGAACACAAACAGGAAGTATATGAAGACTTGATCCAAATAAAACTTCAACAACAGAAAGTTAGATGATTGTTAATTTAGTGAACAAATTTTGAAACACACAAGGCCTATTTGAAGTAAACATCCTTCCAAATAGAAACATCCTCTGTCCAACCAGGTTGAATAATTATTGATTTTCTAAAAATCTTACTTCTAGAAATAATCTGGTAGGAACAGCACTTCCGCTTAGTATATACGGAATGTACATCCGAGGTACCCATTGTACCCATTCAAGAAAGTTTCTGAAAGAGTTCTCTAGCCTATTCCTTGTTCATTAGTTTCATTTTTTCCTCTGTTCCTTTTTTATTCCCTCAACTACTTCTCTTTCTTTGCCTCCGCCTATTCTACAATATGATTTTTTGCTTCTTCCTTAAATTTGTTCTTGTTCTTCTTGTTCCTCTTGTTCTTCTTCTTGTTCTTCTTCTTGTTGTTCTTCTTCTAATTCTTTTTTTTTCTTCTTCTTCTTGTTGTTGCTGTTCTTCTTCTACTTGACTGCCATCATCTAAAATTCCTTCTTCTTCTTTTTCGTTTTTCCTTATCTTCCTCTTCTTTTCCTTTTTCATCTGCTTCTTTTACTTTCATCTTCATCTGCTTCTACTCTTCTTCATTGCTCTCCAACTCCTCTACTGTCAAATGTTACCTTTTGCACCTATCCTCTTCCACTTCTTCATCAACATTTCCATGTTCTTATTTTTCTTATACTTCTTCAACATTTTCATTTCCCTCTTATTCTTATTTTTCCTATACTTCTTTTACTTTTTTTTAACCTTTTTTCTTTTTATTTTCCTTTTCTTTTTCTTTATTTTCCCCTTTTTCTTTTTCATTTTCTTCTTCTACTTATTTTTCTTCTTCCTACTTCTTTTTCTTCGTCTACTTATTTTTCTTCTTTCACTTCTTTTCCTTGTTCTTTTTTTCTCTTTTTTCTTCTTTCTCTACTTCTTTTTCTTCTTCTTCTTCTTGCTCTATTTCTTTTTTCTTATTTCTCTACTTCTTTTTCTTCTTCTTCTATTTCTTTTTTCTTATTTCTCTACTTCTTTTTCTTCTTCTTCTTGTTCTATTTCTTTTTTCTTCTTTTTATACTTCTTTTTCCTCTTCTTCTACTTATTTTTCTTGTTCTTTTTCTTTCTTTTTTCTTCTTTTCTACTTCTTTTTCTTCTTGTTCTTTTATTTTTTCCCCCTTTTTTCTTTTTCTTCTTCTTTTTCTTCATCTTGTTATTTTTCTCTCTTTTTTCTTCTTTTCCCACTTCTTTTTGTTCTTCTACTTCTTTTTCTTCTTCTACTTCTTTTCTTTCTTTTTTTCTTCTTTTTCTACTTTTTTTCCTCCTGTTCTTTTTCTTTTTTCTTTTTCTTTTTCTTTTTCTACTTCTTTTTTCTTCTTCTACTTCCTTTTCGTTTTCTTCTTGCTCACCATCCATGATGCTCCACACAGTGCTTTGTTTACTGGAAGGATGCTTGCATGACTATTCTGTAGTCGCACACCGGGAGGTCCACTATATTCCAGCTAGAAGAGGTAGACTGCTAGTCCAACTTCAGGAACACCAACCAACAGTCTTGAATAACAAACAGCACAGCTTGAGCATTCAGCATTCAGCATTCACCAACAGTGATTATTTTTGTTGATTTAAAATTTCAACTGGAAACGCTCGTATCATGTATGTCGTCAAGACCACTTGTTTGGCTACAATATAAATAAACATACAATGTATGTATATGCTTGTACAAGGCAATAACAGTTCTACGGAATTTATTGTTGCAATTTTATGAGTCGGATGTCAGGTGTTGCTTTCCATTGATTTCCAGTCAAATTTTGTGCCCAACGTATTAAAGATTCGTGGGTGCAACAGATAATTAGAAAAAATATACTTAAACAATAAATTGGAAACAAAATTATTAGAAACTTGAATCGAATTTAACTTGAAAAAGGTCTTGATTCTGAGAACTAAAATTAGAATAATTTGTATATGTGATGTTTTTAGAGATAATTTGAAGAAATAATTTGTAGAGATATAGGAATAGATTACTTTAAACGTATAATTTACAATCAATCATGAGAAATTATTACATAACATAACGAAATAATAATCTACAACACATGGATTCAAGAATGACGAATAATTCGACAAAAAAGTAATTCTATAACTCTTGAGTCAGTGAGGTCAGACAATGCATAAAATATTCGTGAATTAAATGTTGAAATAGATAATGAATCAAAGTGATGACTTATATAGGTGAGTGTAGGGACACTAACCTCATATAAACCCTTGTATTTCTCTCCCACTCAACCAAAAATTGAGAGTTTTTTTTTAATGAGTTTTTACTTCATTCAAAATATCAGCAAATCACTTTGTAACTTATTAAATAAATCACCTTCACTCACTGAGAGAGAGAGAGAGAGAGAGAGAGAGAGGCAGAAAACAATAACCGTTATTCGATTTATTTTCTACCGTTATTTGTGAGGATTGCTGAAATTACCGGTTTCTAGTAGGCTAGCCGTAACTGAAAAGCAAGTTCGACCTTTTAGTCCTTTCAATAACTTCTTCTAGATCAGACTAACTTAATTATGTTTTTTCGCTATGCAAATTTATATTAAGCTTTGAATTTGAAAAAAATCAAATCTATTTTAATTAAATTGATAATGTATCAACTTATTTGAAAATATTGTTGACTTTTATCTCTATAATAATTTCGAATCTAAAGAAATTGAGCTTGTCATTTGTGGAATAGTACCGTATAGCGCCGTATGACACTACTCTTATAGATAGATACTCTATGTGCCTAAGCTGTAGTTCATACTGATTTTTTGTAATGGAATAATATTATTTCTTCAGAATGCAATATTGAGACAAATTTATGTGTAATCTATCAGTAATGTTGGATCTCAATAACAGTGACTGCAACTTCAACAATACCTTGTGATAAGACGAAGCAATAATTCGGATTTTTAAAATCAGTTACTACTCTTGCTATAAGATACTGTATTTTTACATTTAAATATTTCTTCAATTTATCCACAATTCCCCAGCAAACCATCTACCAATTACTGCTATCCTCCAGGCATCAGTATTTTGTCTTCGCAAAACTATATCTAATTTGGTCACAATTTCAAATAAGGAAAATATTTAAAAAAAATCCCTCGTGTTTATGCAACAGAATATGGACTAGGTGGCTCGATAATGGTAGAAAAAACTACAATGACATCGGTATACTACCAGTCACGCCATTTTCCCATAGTTTTTAGTGTCATGCCTACATTACACATGGCTTTCCATATATTTAGTCTGATAGTTTGTACGTATTTCATTTGATTCATACCTGAAATCCACACACCAGAAAATATTTTGGGGGAAAATGAAAATTAAAATTCCACTTTTCGGGCGCGGGAGTGCATATTCGTGCGTGAGCTCTGCCCCACGTGCGGTCAATGTTAAATAGAAACAGGGAATCAAGCATAAAGTAGCTACTTTGGTCAATATATCATATATAGTGTATATATATATGTATAAGCGATAGATATATTTTGCTAGCGTGAGGGAGAGCCTATGTTTTATGTGCATGTTCTAACAGCCATCACGAAAGTCATTAAACGTAATTTAGGCAACGTATTCAACTACTTTTTTATGACGTAATTTTCCTCGTTAATTATTCCCTACTATCGTTTAAACTTATGTGTGTGGCTGTGAGTCAATTTTAGACCAACTAAATGTTGGCTAGGACAAGTTTACAAACGTCCGCTTAGTCTGGAGAGTGGCGCATCTTTTATTAAGTTGTCCAGTTATTTGTGAGAGATTAAGTTTTCAACGATGAAGTTTTCTGAGAGTTGACATAGATTTTAAGAGAAACTTCGTAAGATATGAAGTACTTCATATGATTTCATTGGCATCGATTTTGAGAGAAACTAACTAGGTTGTAAACGTTAGAGAGCCTTGCTATGAATTAATTAATTATTCATTCAGTTTAAAATATCAGTGTTTTTATTGAAATGTTGCGAATTTTTATATTCAGTAATTTACTATCATATAGAATATTGGATACTTGTTGATGCAACAAAGGTGATGTTCATAATATACGAACAGGAGTGGATGTTGGTGAAATGATGATGATAATGATTTTATGCTGTTTATAACATTTTGAACATTGTCATCATAATTATTACTCTATCTTTTTTCTTTAATTTTAACATAATTCATATTAAATATCTCATTGGAGAAATAAAAAATTATTAAATATGCATCGGCATTGTTGAATTTTCAAGAGTCGGATCACTCTCGAATTATCAAAATTCACTTTCAGATAATTATTAGATCTATCCATCATGTTACCTAAAATAAATTTTAGCCATAAGCTTTATGTCTACTACCAGTAGCATCGAAATAAATAATATATATTTATACATCTATCAAACTACAACTGAAGCTACTAAAGTAAACCTTTTTGAATTGGTAACAATGGACCATCCTATGTATAGATTAAGTTATATTAGCCTTATATCACATGTTATTTATTGTGGTTATTGAGTTATTTTGACTTTTCCTTTAAACCTCAGAGAATAATGCAATTTAATATTTGTTTTAATATATTTCGTAATTGAAATTATATTCTATTGTATATTTGTCATTGTTAGATGTAAATTATTAGTTGTTAAATTAGATTTCTAAATTCATTAGAACTGTATTTATTCCCCGTTTAACAGGGAGAGGAGACTACCAGTTGGGCCTATCGTTACCAGGTAGGCTGATCAACAGCTTTAATTTTCGAATTTTTCTAATACTTTTTCTAAATTATAGTTTTCACTAATCAATGGATGTGGGAATTATATGTTCAAATAATATAATCATAACACAATTTCTGATAAAAAATAACTATTAACATCTAACTTAAGCTGATAATATTTTTAAGATTGTCTAAGAAATGGTGTGTTGTCTAAAACATATTTTGAAATATTTTTAGTGATATTTTTTTTTGTAAATTACGCTTTAAAGACTCCAGGCATGAAGTCCATAACAAGTTACTCCTGTTGAATCTAGAATATTGCAAGTAATTATGCTTTTTTTAGATCATGTCTTAAAGGCTCCAGGCATGGAGTATAAGACAAGTCAATTCGATGATATTGGTTAGTTGAGGAAGTATATGACGACAGACTTAATATGCATTGACCTCGAAATACGCTTAGTGCTTAAACTAGTCTGATAATATCTCAAGAAGTCATGAATTGGAATGAGGTCATTATATTTAACTTTCTACTCAATTGCGTTGTCTGAAACTAGTACTTAATTACTATTTCCAAATTAGGTAGAAACTTGTTTCTGCAAACACTTGATCAATTATATTGTAAAACTTCATTGATGTTTTCAATTTATAGCCTAATTTATAATCTCAGTACATTAATAGTCTTATATTTATTTTTTTTAATAGTCTTATCAATACAAATCAGTCAATTATAAGATTATGGCTTTTGACGGATAGTTCCGCCCGCCGTTAAGCCTATTCAAGCTATTCAAAGCTATTCAAGCTATTCATAAGGCTATTCAAATAGATTCCATCTGGAACATTGGCGATCAATTAATTTGCTTTGGCAAAAGTATTTATGGTAGTCTGATCTTAGCGCGGGCGTTGAATGAGAACTTGAGTAGAAAACATTTCAATTCTAGTTTCAGGCCCTATTTGTCAAACTTGAAAATCGTACTCCATTGCACAAAAAGCTCTGAATATTGTCCCTCTAACATTAAATTATGATGTTGAAGATCCATCTTGTTTCCACTAATATAAAATAAAAACTTAAAAACACTTTTAAGTGGAAATTATAACTCACGTTATGGCGTGACGGCTGTTTCACTCTGTTGTCAAGAGCATCGTCAGACGACCCATAGTTCACTAAGTAAAACGGCCGTCACGCCATAACGTGAGTTATAATGTCCACTTAAAAGTGTGTTTAAGTTTCTATTATTAAATACTGATTTTCGTCTTTTTTACACAATACAAGTTAATAACCTAGTGGAAATTCGACCAACTTTGTGATGACATTAAACCATTCTCACAAATCTAAATTGGAAAACGGCGTCCAAAACAGGATAAATCCAAGTGCATGATGTCGTGCTTGTTTCGCACATGCCTTTAGTAGATTTTTTTTTTTTTTGAGGATGAAGCCCACATAGGTTTTAGACCTGTGCGTGGGTAATGAGTTGGATGATGATGATTGATGAGTTGGACCTACAGTTTTAGGTGGGTTTCGAACCACCGGGAAGTGATTTTACAGCAGAGAACAGTGTCTTTTTTGCTGGCCAATCTAATCGGTCACCGTTACAAACAGGTCCTACGAGAACGCAGCTTATCTCTATCTGATTGAACAGATACCTGATACGGCTCGCGGCTATCACTTCCCAGATGCTTTTCAAATATTTAATTACAATGTCCAATCATAAATGTTATTCATCATGGTAGTAAGCTTACTATATATTATATTGTGAAAGAAGGCTGGATAATTTTTTATGATAATTATTTTTCTTCACTATAAGAAATGATGAAACATATGCAATTGTGGATTCAATTTCTTGTACAGTTCACGTTGATTCCCCTCATAAACTAAGTTAGCCCAGAGGTGAGCTAGATTGTTAGCTATCATAGATGAATAGGCAGCTAAGATAATTGAAATTGAGCTTAGGTGAAAATCAGACAGAGTTTGAGTTGGAACAATGATGATAATTTTGTAAACTTGAAACAGTAGCCTCTGCTACACCCATCTAAAACTTTCCCATTCACAACTTTACCTCTTATTGAAAGGCTAATCGATATCACTATAGGCCCAGATCTAACAGTATTTTGAGAAATCACTTAAAAGCATCACATTTCTTAGACAATCAAAAACTAGCAAGTAAAATGAGGTGGAAGGATTAGTCTGTAATACTCAATAAGCTAGAATAAGTATTTTAACAATAGTCTAACAATCAAAATCAATCATAGCCTATTATCATTAGTTTTAAATGCCTTAATGTTTTATCATTGGTTTTGATGACTAAGAATAAAAATCATCAAGATTCGAAGTTGGTTGTTGCATGATACGTGTCATCTAGTTTAGTCTACTTAGTGGAAAGTGAGCTATAAATTTACTAAGTAGGAAGGTAGGAACTGAGTAGGCTACCCATTGTACGACTTATCCACATTAATTTATTTGTGCACTGCGTACTCTTATTAGTCATGAGAGCCTGCATTATTTCTTGCATGTTGACAGCTTCGCTCATTACTTTTAATTTTTACTTATTTGTGCTCCAGTCCTGTATTTAGAATTGCTGCTTTCAATTTCATGATCACGAATCTGTTCAAGTATTCATATAATTAAAATTGTTTACTACTTTTTAATGCTCATTTTCAATCTCAAATTCCATAGTATTCTAGATTATCATGCATTTTATTTCTTTTTTTCGTGTTTTCTTCTGTTCTATTCCTCATTTAATTATCTACATAATCTCACACAAAAGTACATTTTTTATATCTTTCACATAACCCTCTCCTGCCACATTTTCTCTTACCGTACGCCGTTTTCTTTAGCGTTGTCTCTAATCCTTGTTTTTCATCTGATGAATTTCTTTCTCTCCATAATGAAGAGAGACCGAATACAACCGAATATATCGAGCTACTTTTAGACCAAACGCAAACCTTCTTCACTTATTTCCTATAAGATTAACTTCCAGAATCTCATAAATTTACTGATTTTCCTACTATGTTTCCCATGATTACCTTTCCCATACCTCTACCATTCATTTCCTTATTACTTAGATCGTTCTCATACCAATTTGTGATTTATTTCTCTTTAGGAAATAGGACTTTTCCTTCGTATTCCTATCTATCATTGCAATTCTTTTTAACCTCTCAATCTGTGATTATTTATTTCAACCTCTTCCTCATGATATTCAATTTTTTCTTCCTTTCTATTCAATCTGTTTTCCTTGAGAAATGACAGAAGCTTTCCTGAAGTTTCAAACTAATCCTGAGCTAATCCCACATCTAATTCCTTTCCTCATATCATTATAACTAAAGCCAGCATAAGACCACTTACAAAACCAAAACTACTATCGAAATGATCTCACTCGGTACGATCTTTATTAAAAACCTCCGCCAAGACTCAAACTGAGTCCATCAACTTCTCCTACATTTTGAATTTGTTGACTGCAAGTAAACCATGCTATACTGAGCCGGTTCATGTGTCAGCCCCCATGTTGAGTTTCAAGAGCAGTCATAAAATAAGCATTGCGAGAATTGCCCACAATCCAGTGGCCTATTAATTAGTGTTAATTACACAGAACCGAGCCCTTCTTCCTTGCTCTATATTGAATTGATGATTCCCTCTTTGCTTTATAAAGACCAGCATTCGACAAACACTTATAAAACAGAGGCGTTCATTAAAGAGACCTCTATATCATTCTAATAGCAATGATATTTTATGACAGTCATCATTTTGTCGCCTTCCATTTGTACTGACTATAAATTCTTCCAGGCCTCCACAACAGTCACATAACGCTTGTGATATTGTAATTACTTTTGATAGCGCTGTTATGAACGTTCAGTCACTTATTATTATACTGATACTACTTTGAATTGATTCGAGGATTGTGATAGAATATTGAGTCCCACATAAATGCAAGAATATTGTCGGTAAATACCGACACTAGATTAGTAGAGTATGAAGCTGAGAAGCTGAAGACCTGAAAATTTCTAATAGCCTATATCAGCTCAATTTTTTAAATTAATCGATCATGATTAGATAGATCCACGGTAAGTAGAAGAAGACGACTACTTACCGTGGATAGATCAGTGGTCAGTAGGGTACTCTCTCTTATAACTCCTTGGAAAACATACGCAATTAGAAAGAAGGTTACAAATTTTATGTGCCAACAATCATCAATAAAAACCAATCAATCAATCTTGCCTCATTACCCACGCACAAGCCTCAAATTTATGTAGAAATTATGCCCAATAAGAGAATGGATCGATAATCGTGGGCGAGATGTTCAAGCATGCAGATGAATTCGAGATAAAAAGGAAGAATGAGAAAAATGTAAAGACTGGCTCAATTGAAAGAACAAATTCAAGCCTTCTATCCAAACAAGAGATTAAAATTTTGTTATCTTTGAATAAAAATATATGAGAATACTGTAACTGAAAAAAATTGAAGAATATCCTATCTCAAGCCTGCTATCCCATCGAAGGAATACATTTTTTATCTTTCACTATTGATAATAACCGGTGAAAAAAAGGTTTTTTACTGTACTTGATCTAAGCCCAATGTCTATTTTATCCATCTATTGTGACCTATTTAGATAATAGTATGGCACTCAAAGGAAAAGTCTTCCAATAGTCTGCAATGGAAATTTTAAATTTCAATTTGAAACTCCTCAATTATATAATTTGGGGAAGAATCAGATACATAAACAACCAAATATTAGGCTCTACTCGAAACCATCCTACAAGCAGGGCTCTTAAATCTCTCGTGCTAAATTTAGTTTGTAGTAAGCCTACTAACTCTCTTTTTATTGATCGTTTTATAAAGCATTAATGTCCAATACATATCTAAACAAGGCAATAAAGAAATAAAAATCTGAGTCATACACATTTGAACTGTTCTACCTGATAAGCTACCTAGTATGCTACTGCATAGCTCAAGTCACTTTAAATGAGTATGAATAGCAACAACCCTGAGGCCTATAAAACAAACAGCTGACCTTTTATGGATTGTTTGAAGCATTTCAGCATCATTTAAGAGCATAATACTCTAGTCATCATCACTCTAAACATTTGATCTAAGGATCAATCATGCAGAATAAACACTCTAGTCATTGATTAGAAGCCTTTGAATAGAAGTCATTGAATAGAACTACTTCTCAGGAAACTTTCTAGTAGCCATGTTAATTTGCATTTCTAGGAGTTTTGTTGGATAGACAATTGACCTGGGCTCCATACATTGAGAAAACATGTTGTAAAATTTCATCTGGATATTTTTCATGTGACAGCTTGCTAGATTGAATGACAAAAAGTTACTTTTTACAGGTTACCATGGGCTCTTACTGTCACATATTAGGTATGCTATCTTAGTATGGGGTAATTCATCAAAACAAAATCTTGATAGGGTGTTTAAGATCCAAAAGAAAGCTGTTAGGTTTATGGAAATATTAAAAAGATTAGATTCATGTAGGCCGTTGTTCAAGAAACTTGGTCTCCTAACTGTACCCTGATAATATGTAAATGAATCTACTTTTTAGGTGAAAAGGAGTGATATTAACCAAAATCTTGACGTACGCGATTATAAAACAAGACGTCGAGGAGATTATCACTTTGTGAGTCTCAATAGTAGCTTATTCAAACAAAAACCTAGTTATATTCGTAGGAAACTCTACAACAAGCTACCGCAGTTTTTAAAGAGTCTTGAAAATATATAAATATTAAAAAAACAATTGAAAAAATATATAGTTGATAAAGCTTTCTATAGTGTACAAGAGTTCCTTTCACATTAAAATTAAGCCTCACCTCAACTAATTAATATAGTAATTATGGTAACTAGTTTATAAGATTGTATAATTGTTAATCTGACTTGTCTTATGGAGTCTCCAGGACGTAATATAGAAGAAAAAATCTCGACTAGACACAAAGAATCTTTTCAGAATTTCAAGCAATTTAGATCTTCTAATGTCCAATAGCTTAGCATATAGAATCTGTAAATACTCATTGTATTTCTTCCGCTTAGGTAGCCTAAGGAAAGATCTTCCCGTGAAAGAATATTTTTTCTCGCTATTTCTCTCTTCTAAACACTTTTTTCAAAAAAGCAAGTCATATGACGTTCTAAAATTAAAATAAACCACCAAGTACGACGAAGATAACAAAAGCAAACAAATTCCTCTTTCGGTTATTCGTAACCACATAAATTTCTGAGTGACTGAAACAACAAGTTGAGAAGAACTACAAAAGCATCTCGGATATGACTGCAAGAGCAGTTCGTAAAGAACAAGCAAAATATCTCTGATATGACTGCAACAACTTCCTAATTCTCTGAACGTTAGTTTACATAGGAGTTCTACAGCGACACTTACGTCTAATGTACAATTGTGAACAGGTCCTAAAGGAATGTTGGAGAACGAAGGGGAATGAGAAACTATTTGTACAAGTGTGATCCAACCGATAGTCAGAGTAGAGAACGCTAGGAATAGCTTAGGATCCAAGGCCTGACAGAGAGGAGCGGAGAGGACAGGATATTATTCTCCGGTATTGTGGAAGCTTGACTGCGATGATGGTGGGGGTTAAAACTCGTGTTCCTATTGGAGGGGAGGTTGGTTACCATGGCAACGACAGTCCTCAGCCTCCCAATAACCAGCAACCATCTTGGATGTGGGCAACTCTCGTCTCAGCCTTTTCCCGCTCTAAACTTATTAATCTGTAGACCAATTATGTCCACAATTCCTCACGGTCTTTTTCTCTTTTCAACATCATACATCGATTATCTTACCTTTCAGTCTTTCGCAATCAGGTACGCATTTTACAATGTAGCCCATCATCCATCATTGTAGTCTATTGTTTACGGATAATTTTTCCTGCAATTAAATACGCTGATTGTCGTTATTATTGAGTCTATTGCTATTGCAGACGATTAAATGCAGTCCTTTCACAATGTTTTATTGCTAAAGAAAAAGACCGTTCAGAATTTTTAAATGGTCACAAACAATGCGCTCCGCAATTTTCCACTATTTTTCAACTAGACTATATTCCAACTCATAATCATCATCATCGTAATCTCCATCTTCATAATCATTATCATAATCTAGATGATGTCTTATAAGCGAACGCAGTAATCAGTTTTTATTACCACGAACCACCTGAGCTTATTTGGTCGTAAACTAAATTCTCTCAGGATCTATAACGTGGTTTACTTTGCATTTGCCTCTTTTTTTTCAAATCTGGCCTATTTTGTGTCTATCCTACTTCGTTATTACCGCAGAAGCAGAAATACTTTTGAGCCTCACTGATATTGAGTGGCTGTAAACGTTCAGATTTACTATCCGATAAAAATAAAATGAAACTAGAGGACTTACATTCTAATTAAAAAACAAACTTAATCCAGTAGCCTTTGTCCTTAGAAACTTAAAAACTATATTCGACTCAAGAACTCTTAAGAACGTTTATTTTGCACTGTTCCATTCTCTTCTTGCTTAAGGCATTGTTTTTTTGTGGCAATTCATGTCAAGTGATTGAGATATTTCGAATTCAAAAGTAGTAACAAGTAATGGTAGGGGAATCAATTCGCACAAGTTGTAAACCATATTTCAATAAATTAAAGATACTCCCACTTCCAAGCCTGTATATTTTTTAGGCCATCTGCATTATTGAAAAAAATAAGGATAAATTCAAAACAGGTGAATTCTTTCACAGTTATAGAACCAGGTACAGACAAGATTTGCAAGACGACTTACATCGAACAACATTGTATGAGAGGGGAGTAAAAAGTGCAGGGATCCGTCTATTTAATTCTCTACCACAGCGTTTAAAGGCAATCACATGCGATAAATATAAAATTAAAATAAAGGAAGAATTGTTAAATATATGTGCATACTCAAATGAGGAATTTCACGCTCATTATGACATGCAAAACAGATGACAGGGTTTTATTTTAATGACTTAAATTTATTGACAAATCGATACAACCCTTTACAGGAGGTCAGTGGATGAATATTATTATTAATAATAATAATAATTCATCATTATATACTTATTAAATCGAGTTCTGTATTAGGCTATGTTACACGATTGAAAATTGCGCAAACATAATCATCTTTTACATGGAAAAGTAGTTAAAATATTTCTATAAAAGTAGCTGAGTTTTTATTGAATCAATGGCCTACATGAGTTCAAATCTTGGCCTATTAGATTTATTAAATAGGCCAAGTGAATAGCATTATCATACGATGATCATGCTTGGGCTTTAAATTAGAGATTTAAAAATAGAGGACTTATTTTATTCAGACTTCAAGAAGGTTTTCAGCTTTCTAGCAACAGAGAACGATGAAGCTCAGAATATGAGCTATAGCCTATAGGCTACTAGTTAGTAACATCTAAAACACCTTAAATAGCCTAGACTAGAAAAACACAAGCTTTATACTTATAAGTATTGGTTACTTTATAAGTATTGTTACCAATGATCCAAACTGAATCAGGGTTGCTCTATTTTATAATATTATAGTTCCAACATTAACATCACAGGAAATGGTTAAAATTCCATATCATAACCAATAGCATCCGGCTTGAATAGGATCAGGAATAAAGCTTTTAGTGGAAGATTCACAAGAATGAAAATCACAAATAATTTATGACGGTACTTTCATAGTCTTCAATCTTTATCAGAGTAACATTTTTGAAAAAGCGGCTTGGTTTAAGACTCCGAGCCCCTACAAAACCTGCTTGGTTTTTGTTGAGGCACCAAATCCAAATCGGGGTATTGATCAAATTAGATTTTGAATTAATCTTGAAACCCTATTTTCAAGGACATAAAGCCTAACCTTCATCGGCTAATGTTTTGTCAGGCTACGGTTAATTAACACTAGCACAATTTTGAATTGGAATGATAAGTATTAATGTTTTATACTCAAATAATAATTATAATGAGAAATTAAAAAGGATAGGCTGAGTATAAATATAAATCAAACAAAATTGATAAGCAATAAATAGGAATGATGAGAATATAAAAATAAAGTAGCTTTAATCCACAGAGAAATTGGCTACTTTGTTTCTTATCTTGAAAATCTTATGTTCAGATTTAGCGCAGCTTATTTAATTTTCTTTGAACTAAGTCTATCTGATTGGCTTGAAACCATCTATGGTCAGAAAGACTTCAGTTCAAGCCAGAAAACAAGATATTCTTGGACTTTATCTCTGCCAACTGAGTGCAATGGAATGAAATAACATAAAAGAGATTGTATACGCATGTTACTGATTAGAGTAGATGTATTTTTTCTCTTAAACCGATCAGCTAAAAAGGTATTATTACCTAGGCGCTAAAGATATCTGGATTTTTATCGCGTCCTCATTTTATTCATTTTCTCTATTACATACTTCTCGAATTGATTCTTCACTCATTTCATTTAGTCTCTTTTTCTTCCCCTATTTCACATTCTTCACCCTCTCACTTTGACCTTCCGTACATTATCCAACCCACTCACACTACAAACCTCACAAATATTGCATTTTGGTATTTTGTTTAGTTGTTCTTTAATTTCTTACTTATCTTGCTTTTCTAAACACCTTGCTATCATTTCCAGTAATATCTTCATATTTTATTACTTCACTGTTCCGTAGTAAGCCACATTAGCCTGTAGAGTACTGGAATTCTATAAAAATCCAAAAACAAATTAAAATATTTTTGATTGCCTACCAAAACAATTCTACTTACCCAAATAATTCATTTATTGATTCCTGTTAGCTTCTCCTCATTTATGGCCCATTATATTGTGAAGTTTTCTGTCTATAAGAGATTTAGTTATTATTTTTCCACCTCCTCCTGAAACCTAAAGCATAACTATTAGATCAACTGAACTCCTTTTATTACAAATAGCCTACATTAAATTTGTTCATTTTAATCTGTCTAAACGTAATAACCTATCATTCAGCATAGTATTGTACTTACCAAAGAAATAAGTCTAGAAGCATTATAAAACATAATGAATAACCTTATTAAACAAAATGTGCCTTCGACAAATTCTTTAATAATAAGATTTGGGAATATTATCTTCAATACTAAAAATAGGTGCTTAGATTGTAGGAATAGCCTTATCAGAAAAGTTTTTCATCAGTAGAATTAATGTATAAGATCAATTAAACTTTGTAAATTGAATTGAATAAAATTTTGATGCAGGCCTAGAAATGTGAACATTTCAAAAATTCAGAAACAACAAATAATTTCCAATCAGTCTAGAAATGTCCTAGAAAAAAACAGAAGGCTGGAAAAGATGTTTCAAAAAGTTTGGATTCAAGTATTAAAATCGCTTTACGCCATTGTAGAAAAAGTCTAGTAAGAAAATTATGAGAAAATAATGATAGGTGGCTAAAGCAATCAAGATCAAGATTCTTCTTATCAATAATGAATTTTATTTATTAATATTCTACTTTGACGATCATAAATATGTGCCAATAGTATTATAATTGATCAGAAATCAGGTATTAGTAATACGGAATACATGAAAAAGTGAACTTTAGTCATTTTGAAAATAAAATGTTTATTAACTTTTTAAGTGAATTCAACGACTGGCAGTCAAATTTTCATTTAGAATAAGTAGAATTTACTTACTCTGTAGGCTGACAGAGTAAGTAAGTAGGCCTACAGAGTAAGTAAATTCTACTTATTCTAAATGAAAATTTGACTGCCAGTCGTTGAATTCACTTAAAAAGTTAATATTAACAACGCAGTTCGTCATGGAACAAGAAATCCAGGAATAAAATGTTTTCCCTATTTGAGAAGCTCTGGATGGCTGGCCAATGTTTGTCCACAGGCTACTCGACTAAATGAAAATACCAGAGTAGAAAGCTATCAGAAGAAAGGGTGGTAGAATCCACGTGTTTCTGCCGAATGTGAATTATTTCTGCTTTTTTAGAGTTGAATCAAAGTAACTTTCTCCTTGGGGTCCTCTCATTGATTTATTGGCACCGCACCTGAAAGCTGGATTTTGTCAAGGGTTGAAACAACCCTTTCACCTTTGTCTCTGTTCCTTTAAGGAAGAGAAAGGGATATTTGGCAAGGTCTAAAAAAGAAATCTAGAGCCAACAGTCCCTTGTTCTTCGTTGGACAATAAGTCGTTGCAGCTTTACAGTCCTCTAAGAGGCTTTTTTATGTGGAGAAAGCGCTATAGACCTATGCTGTGCAAGAATGAAGTCTGTTGATTGCACCGGACCTGGCCATGAAAAAGGCAACTCCGGTATCGTGTAGCTCTTTTATTACCGGTTGAATTCAACATTGAAAACAGAATAGAGAATTTATTTAGTTCAATGATTACATTTCACTCTGATAGCTTGTATTAGTCATTGCAAAGTAGATTATTGCTTCTCATCAACTTGAGTAATTCTATTTGTTACAGTTCAATTAATCATAACTCCAATTTTGTCTGTGGACTGAATAAAATATACAGGTGTTTTATTAACTCTTCAAGACTACTTACTGCAAGCTATCGGTTATAGGGGCTATGATTAAACAATTTTGAATTTAGTTCATTTCTATATTCGAAGTCGTTGAAATTCAATTATTACAAGTAGCCTATTGTAATTGAGGCTACACTTTGTATCCTGTCTTAGCAATCGGACATATTATCTCCAACAAGCTACCGTTCATGTTCCACAGTACTTTTGTCACATTGCACATCACAAGATTGAACCAAATTTATCTTTGTAAAAAAATATTTTCTTGAAAATATCTTAGCTTTTAACAATTTTTTTCATTCTGTCATCTTATCTGATATTTGATTATAAATTATTCAAATTAAAATCTGTTCTTGATAGTCATTAAACCTTCTCAGAGTGTTTGCGCAGTAGAGCGTCAATACTCGATAATAATCATACATGCAAAAATAAGCAATGGCTATGAAATAGTGATATTCGTGCTGATTCAATGTGTCTGATTGCATGTATTTGATTTGCCGTCTACGATTATCATTGATCGGTTACCGTGCAATCAGACATACAAAGACTGTGATTGAATAGAGGGAAGTGATAGCCGCGAGCCGTAGCAGGTATCTGTTCAATCGGATAGAAATAAGCTGCGTTCTCGTAGGTCCTGTTCGTAACGGTGACCGATTAAATTAGCCAGCAAAACAGACACTGTTCTCTGCTGTAAAATCACTTCCCGGTGGTTCGGAACCCACCTAAAACTGTAAGTCCAACTCATCAATCACCATCATTCAACTCATTACCCACGCACAGGTCTCATCCCAAAAAAAAACTATAAGATGGAAGGCTGCACAAGCTTCTCAAAAATGTGGTTTCGAAAGGGATTTTCGAAAAAAGGCAAAAGCCTTTCTCCTTTTCTGTTACAAAACGGCAAAACTTCAATCGAAACATCTGAAAATGAGATCCAACATCTCAGCCTGTTTTTAATGAATACCCTCGAAGATATGAATGCTTGATTTGAATTCCTCGTGTAGGAACTCTTGAAAGGTTTTTAATATTTATTAGACTTCAATGTGATCAAGGTGAGCATGAAGAGAGAGATAGAGAGAGAATGAGTGTGAGTGAGTAAGGGTGAGTGCGAGAGAGTATGGCGGGGGGGAAAGAGCCGATCAGATCGTCAGAAAGCGTATAAAACATTTGACACCGGTCGTAAAATGTTTTGTTTATTACCCATTAAATAAGCTAAGAGCCTCCATTTCTGTCGCATCATGCACTTCTTTTAGTATTTGAATTGATTTGTAGAATCAAATAAATCAGGAAGTTGAATACAAAAGCTTTCAAATAATTCGTTCTCAAAGTGAATAAGTTATGTTCTTCCTCTCATGGAAGGAAGTAATGAGTTATATCAAGTCACAATACCATTATTAATTGATTTTTCACGAAATGTTGCTTAATTAGTAGTTTTTTAATCATGGTGGAATTTTTGATAATATTTCCAATGATTTACGAGATTTTTCTGATAGCCTATTTAATGCTATTTTTTGATGAATGAGCTATCATAGGCCAAGAACCTGATTTTTGAGAAAAAAATATAGGATCTCAAATCAAGACCAAACAAACGTACTAACGATGCGTTGTCATAATAAGAGTTCAAACCCCAGATCTAATAGGCAAATCATCAACAATTCAAAATTTATGATCATTCTGCGTTCAAAAGACAGAACTTTTAGAGTTTCATAAAATATCAAAGGGAGAGTTCAAACCTCTATATTTAATTTGAAAATAATTAAAAATAAAACATTATTCAAAATAAACATTAATGATGATCATTCTGAGCTCAATAGACGATCTTTTTTCCAAAAAACATATCAAAAATACGATTTAAAGTAATATTAAAGACTACCAAATTTTACAAACAGGCGGAATTTCAAGAATCTCATAGAACGTGAGTGTTGATGAGCTCAACTTCTGGCCAAATTTAAAAGATTGGATGAAGAGTTAAAGCGGGCTTCAACCTTCTTGTTTTATGTATTTCTCTTTTCGCTCTATTTTTTTCTTATAGGCTCTGTATCGAAATCTATATAATAAATATTATTAAAACTCAATATTAGTAAAGCATTCTTGTTTTATTAGGCTACTGCATTTTCCTTTTCGCTCTAATTTATTTGTATGACTCAAAATCCATTTCCCTTTATTATTTATCATAGTCTTACATAGAAAAGTAAAAAAGGTTATGCTGAATTTATTGGCTTTGCCTCTTCACTCCCAGGCATTTATGACCTTTAGTCGTGAATGCTCAAGACTGCTCTTGGATAGGTGACCGTGCTGCTTTGCATTGATTTCATAAGATGTATTACCACTTACCCAGTAAAACACTCTTAAAATAGTACATTAACCATTTTCCCCGTAACATGAGTCAAACGGTGAAATGGAACCCTTATGCATTTTTCTATTCGCTCTATTTTTTTCTTGTATGTATCGAAATCCATATAAGTAATATTACTTAAAATAATATTATTAAAACAAGATAGCTCAATATTATTAAAACCGTCTTGTTTTATTAGACTACTGCATATTTCTTTCCGCTCTATTTTTTCCGTATGAACCCGTATGGACCTCACTACCAATATAAGTTATACGCTTATTATAATAAATGATTCAGGTTCTTATAAGATGCCGCATAACCAATCAGAAGCTTTAAGTATCCAACAATCCTATCCTATCCAGATATTCATTAGTGATAGCCGTGAGCCGTAGCAGGTATCTGTTCAATCAGATAGAGATAAGCTGCGTTCTCCTAGGCACTCTTTGTAAGAGTGACCGATTAGATTGGCCAGCAAAAAAGACACTGTAACATCACTTCCTTGTCGTTCGGAACCCACCTAAAACTGTAGGACCAGCTCATTAATCACAATCAACCAACTCATTACCCACGCACAGGTCTCAGACCTATGTGAACTTCATCGGGAAGTGATAGCCGTGAACCGTAGCAGGTATCTGTTCAATCAGATAGAGATAAGCTGCGTTCTCCTAGGCATTCTTTGTAAGGGTGACCGGTTGGATTGGCCAGCAAAAAAGACACTGTTCTCTGCTGTAACATCACTTCCTGGTGGTTCGGAACCCACCTAGAACTGTAGGTCCAGCTCTTCTATCACAATCAATTACCACACAGGTCTCAGACCTATGTGAACTTCATCGGGAAGTGATAGCCGTGAGCCGTAACAGGTATCTGTTTAATCAGAAAGTGATAAAAAGACACTGTTCTCTGCTGTAACATCACTTCCTGTAGGTCCCACCTAAAACTGTAGGTCCAGCTCATCAATCACAATCAACCAACTCATTACCCACGCACAGGTGTCAGACCTATGTGGGCTTCATCTTCCAAAAAAAAATCGTCTGTTATTCTGTCCATTTACATTTTTTAATTATCTCATTCATTATTTTCTTTTGTAATCTTTTTAATGATTATTTCTTAATAACCAGATGTATAATCGGAATTTGCTTGTGTTTCTGTTGGAGCAGGACCCAACGGCTGTCCACGACGCAGGGGCAGGCAGACCTACACACGATTCCAGACGCTGGAGCTGGAGAAGGAGTTCCACTTCAATCACTACCTGACGAGGAGACGGAGAATCGAAATTGCGCACGCTCTTTGTCTCACCGAGCGACAGATCAAAATCTGGTTCCAGAACAGGCGAATGAAACTGAAGAAGGAGCTGAGAGCAGTGAAGGAGATAAACGAACAGGCACGAAGAGAGCGAGAAGAACAGGAGAGGCTGAAACAGGACAAACAGGCGAAGTTAGGAGCCGAGCACCATCACGGAATGCACGTGGGATTGGACAAGTCGGGCAGTGCAGATCTCCTCAAGGCCGTTGCCACGAAGACGTAGAATATCTAGAGTGTCGTGTAAATTGTGTGTGACCTGTGTCCTTGAACCTATACATAAATATAAATAATATGACGCTGACTTTCATGTATCCATTTTTCTAGTTAGTGATAGTGTTATTATTACTCTCGGTTGCACCTAGTTATGTCGCTGACAATATGGATGAATACGGAGGTAAATTTGTTTTATTTCAATTAATGAAGGTAAATAACCTAATGGTCGTTGATATTGGTTGAGAAGAATATAATGAAGAAGAAGAAGTAGAAGAAAAAGAAGAACAAGAAGAATCAAGAAGAAGAAGAAGAAGAAGAAGAAGAAGAAGAAGAAGAAGAAGAAGAAGAAGAAGAAAAGGAAGAAGGAGAAGAAGTAGAAGAAGTAAAAGAAGTAGAAGAAGGAGGAGGAGAAGAAGAAGAAGAAATAGAAGAAGAAGGAGGAGGAGGAGAAGAAGTAGAAGAAATAGAAGAAGAAGGAGGAGGAGGAGGAGAAGAAGAAGGAGGAGGAGGAGGTGAAGAAGAAGAAGAAGAAGAAGAAGAAGAAGAAGAAGAAGAAGAAGAAGAAAAAGGAGGAGAAGAAGAAGAAGTAGTAGAAGAAGAAAAAGGAGGAAGAGGAGAACAAGAAGTAGTAGAAGAAGAAAAAGGAGGAGGAGAAGGAGGAGGAGGAGGAGGAGAAGAAGAAGAAGAAGGAGGAGGAGGAGAAGAAGAAGGAGGAGGAGGAGAAGAAGAAGGAGGAGGAGGAGAAGAAGACAATTAGTAGAAGAAGAAAAAGGAGGAGAAGAAGAAGAAGTAGTAGAAGAAGAAAAAGGAGGAGGAGGAGGAAGAGAAGAAGAAGAAGAAGAAGAAGAAGAAGAAGAAAAGGGATAGAAGAAGAGGAGGAAAAGAAGAAGAAGAAGTAGTAGAAGGAGGAGGAAAAGAAGAAGAAGAAAAAGAAGAAAGAAACTAGTGAGCACGGTAAGGAGAGGAGGAGGTAGGAAGAGACGTAGGAAAATAAATGTAGAAACGAGTGATGAAACTGGGAAATAATAAGGATTGAAAAGTATCCTCTTTTTTCACAAGTAATAGACATTTGAGGTTAAAGTAAGGCATTTTTGGGTAAGAGGAAGCTGGTGAAAGAGATTAAAAAGCGAAAGATGAGAAGGAGGATAGTACAAGGAGAATCATGTGATGGTTGAGGTGATGAAGAAGAAAATTACTTAAAACGTAGTAAGAGAAGAATGAATAACAAAATAAAAGTAGATGAAGTGGAAGCCTGAAACATGGAAAAAGGAGAAACATAGGAAGACAAATTTAGGACAATGTAGGCTATTTTTGGCCATTTATCGGCATTTCAGTAAAATGAAGAGGAGCGAAAGAGAACATAAAATGGAGAGGACAAAAATAGGGTTTTAGGGTATGTTGTATACGGTATGATGAAAAGAAGGTAATATACTAATGGGGGAATAGGGAATAAGGAATAGCCGGGTAGTGGAATAAAAGTGATGGAAGAGAAATGATCGGGGTGAGGAATAAAGAAATCGAAGTTGCCTATTTTAGTAGAGAATTTGAGGAGAAATTGAGGAATTTGAAAGGAGAAGATTGATGATATGTAGGAGAAGATCCGAAAACAGAGGCAAAAGTAAGGAGAAGACGAATAGTAAAAGGAGGAAATCTATAAGAAGAAGAAGAGAAAGAAGATGGACTATGACGGAGAAGAAAAAGTAGTTAAAGAAGAAGAATACAGAAAAGATAAAGTTGAAGCAACAAAAATACTTGACGCCATATTTTGATCTCTTTATGTAAAAATGACCATTTGTAGGCTTTCGTCCAGAACTGCTGCTCTGAAGTTAACTTGGTGCCCTAAAGTGGATAATCAACCTTTAATAGGCTGACAGACTTTGGGTAGATAATGTTGATGTGACTTGGTACCAATTACCAAAGTCAGTCATATCACGATAACGGACATATTTCCTTGGTCGTAAGCCGGCTAGATATTATAATCTAATCAGATCATTATGTGATTAACAACTCATGCGGTCGCATTGATAGAGTCTTAAGTGATCTTTCTATGACAAGTTTTAAAAAACTGATGTTTTTCCAGATATTTTGGGAAATCTACACTATAAAGAATGTTAAACGCAAATCACAATCTTAATTTGCTATGCAAACGTTAATGCGTGTACTGTTTCTGTTTATATCTTATTAAAATATTATTTATCAAGTTTAAAGCTTAGTGAACTTAAAATTGCCGACACCGAAAAATCGAAATCATTACCAATTAAATAATACTTAAGTTGGTAAGTTAATAATAATTTTCAAAGTAATCGAATTTTCTAATTTTCTATTTTTATAGGTGGACTGGCAATCAAGTATTTCTTGTTCATAGTTCGGGCTACATCTGCCGTAAAATCGCTTGAAAGCTATCAGCCTCTATTATTGTAGCTATCAGTTTCGGATGTTGGCTACCATTATATAGTCTACTATATTCACTCAGTTTAAAAGCTATAATTGTATAGAATCAGACATTTAATTTAATTTGTATGAAATTTGCTTGGCTTTTGAAATGAATGCTATAGCTGAACACTCAATTGAATTGCAAAGTCCAATAAAATTGCAGTTTAAGATAAAAAGCGGAATTTTATTTTGTTGCAATAGGCCTACTCAAATTCAAGTTGATTTTTTGTTTGGGAAATTAATTTTATCGCTCTGATGTCATCGATTGTTTTTCATGTACAATTATTTTGGTTGAGAAATATACAGAACAGAAGAGAAATATATCTGTAGCTTTGGAAACCAACTTTTGTTAAGTTTGATCTGAAATTAGAATATTGAGAGATTCAGAGCTGTAGAAATATCGGAAAACACATCACTGATCTGGTCAGATTATTTTCGAGTTTCTTGAAAATTCAAGCGATCTACGACATTCTCCATTCTAAAGACTAACTTCAAATACGTACATGTAAATAGATAAGCAATAATATTAGGTTTTTAACACTTAAAAACGAATTGATATGGAGAACTTTCCAGATATGATGTGCTTTTAAATATTGGACTTCTTGTCGCCATAAAACAATATCGTGGACTTGATCAAGTTTACAATGATTCAAAGCATGAAAATCATGCTAAATAATATTGACTTAATGTGCATTTTCGTTAATAGGCTGTAGAACATGTTTACCATGGACTTTATATTCATGTACCAAGACGATAATACTACTGTATGTATTTGTATTGCTCAGTGTATATGTTGTGTTATTAGAAGAGTGTCGAAAAGAACAATGTTCCCTATTAAGTTCCAACGAACATTTTAGTATTTTTCTATATCTAGCTTATACATGAGCGATTATAGTTCTTTTATTATAGAAATGTATGAATGAAGCTTTGTTTGATATTTCGTTTCGTTTAAAAAAATTATGAATTATTGTGTTCATTATATAAGTTTGTGTTTTGAATGGAAAGTATGTTATCTTATGTTTGTTGAATTATCTATTGTGTTTGTTTTATAGACTAACAAATTTTAATTATTGATGTTTTTGCATTATCATTATTATGTTGGACAATTTCTTTAAAACAGAGCTGTGTTCTAGATTGTTGAGTTTTCCTATCATATTCAATTTTCCGGATTATTTTGTTTTATTTGGAAGAAAATTTAAAAAAACTAGACTTTAAAAGAGGAAACTTCAAGTTGATTGTATTTTTTTCAATAACAATTTACTCTGTTCATGCTTCACTAATAAACGTTAATTTTTAGAGCAACCTGCTGTAAGACTAGTTCCCAATAATCATTCTTAATTTATCATCATTGATTTAATTTATTATGAATCTTTCATTTATAAATCATTGAATTGACAATCAATGATCGATTGCTTTATTCAATCATACCTCGTTATCTTCTTCACTATTATTGAACCCCCATTAAATAGCACAATGAATTCACTTTTTTATCAGATTGAACTTAGGCTTAAAATTGAGTTATCCTCTTTAGAGTTTAGTTCCTGGTACTCTGTGATTCAGGTAATTCTCATCCATTTTCAAAAATAGTTTCGATGTTTTTAAATGAAAAATAACAACGAATAGATGAACACACTTCACATTTGAGAACTGATAACTTAGCAGAAATGGTCTCCATATTCTTGAAAAATCGTCATCTTTTATATTAAATTTCCTGTCTTATACGTAATCTTGATGTCAGGGTAGTGGATGGTTGTTAGTGTAAATACTTAAATTCGAATGAATGAAAGTGAAAAAGGAATTTGAGAATTTCAGACTACTATTTTAGATAGTATTTATTCCAGGAGTGATTAAAAAACTGTGTGATAGAGTATTCAGCATTAATGATAGAGTTTTCTAAAATTTTAGAAAATAGGAAAATATTGTAGGCCTCTATTGTCATACCGGATATGATTTCGTCAATTTTTTCGACAAAATTTTTATTTTCAACTGATTTATTATTCTATGAACTATTTATAACTCCTTCCATTAGATGTGCTTACCATATACGTAAAACAACAATCAATGGCATGTCCATCAATAGATATATCTTTTGAAAATATGCTACATAGAATAGTGAACTTTAATTTATCAGTATGTCTTGGATTATTAATTATCACGATTATTATTTATTAAATAAAGAATTTGATTTAGAGGAGGAACAGTATCGAGATTCTAATGTCAAAAGGAGTCTACATTTTAGTCAAGAACATTTGTTATTTTGAAGACAGGTAACATTTTTTAGATTTCAAAAACAGAATCCTTCCATAAAATTTATCACAAAAATTTGTGATTCCTAAATGGAAATAATATACGTAATTCGATAGTAGTACAATTTTCAAGAGTTTTAGCTCTAAATTTGGAACAAAAAATTATATTTATATAAGATTATTTTAAATAATGTCTTATTGTATGTAATGTCGATCATTATCTTTTTCTTGTCAAATTTGTATGAATGTTGGTTAGATGTGGAAGTTTTAGAACTTGTGTAATATCGGTAGTTTGATAAGAAATGATGAGTGATTGTTAATAGGAATAGGCTAAAGTATATTGAAAAACCACGCCCTCTGCACGAAAACTAGTATAACAAAATCTATTTGTGCCTGACAAAACATCCGTGTTGTGAATTTGTAAGGGGCTTGACAAAAAATCGTGTCAATGTATTGTGCAAGGGGTGTTAAACGTATTAAGTACTTCTCTTTACCGAATTACTACCCATTCCAAGATCACCTTCTTCAAAATGTACTTGGAAAAGCTTATAATGTATGACCTGCATTTTTTGTTATAAATAATATCATCTCAATTGTATTACTTAAAAAAATTTATTTTTAACTTTTACATTTCCCACATTTTTAATTGAATCTTCAAAAAACCATCATGTCCATAACGCAACCTAATTTCCCTATCCTTAGAAATCCAATCATCTGCGTTGAGGATGTTGAAAATAATTCATGTAAATATTAAAGCCATAGGGAAGTTTGATCTTGTTCTATAGGTGTATACTCGTATTGTGTTGATAATATAACTAATAATAATTAGCTGACGGATTGATCATGTCAATAAAAATACGTAAATTGGATTGAATAGAAACGCAATGAAATTAATAAAATGCTACTTGATTGTGTCCTAGCTTTAACTATGTATCATAATAGAGAAAAAAGCTTTTTCAGGTTTAAAATGAATTTTAATTATTTCCTTGTTACAAAAATTTATTCTGATATTATTTTAAACTAACTAATTTCATAGGAACTATTTTTGTTTTGTTGAATGTTTATGAAGTTTTTTACAGTAGTGAAAAATCAAATCTTAATAAATTCTGTTGTATGAAACTGGGCACTGTGCTTTAATGTTATTATTAAGTTAGTATTTTTGTTTGTTTGATCGATTGTTTTTTTTCAAGCTCTCGTATGTTTGTATTGTACGTAATTCTAGTTGTAAGTAATGCCAACGAAGAACCCAAGTAAAAATAAAAAGTCCAAGACTATTTTAACCGTACTGTGTATTATTATGATTATTCTATCTGTTGATCATAAACCTTTTTTTAGAAGTCAGTAGCCATCACATTTTCGTTGTGTAAATAAGGTTATGTAAACAATATATATGAATATTATAAAATTAATTTATTTGAACATTCATTCTATATTGATTTTCTCTCAATTCCTTACTCCTTGTTAGACTGCTGTAAGCCCCAAACATTAAATAAATGGTTGTTGGTTCACTCCACTTGTATTGAGAATACAGAAAATTATCGTTTATTCAAATAATCCCAATTCTCATAATAATAGACCTCATTTCGTAATTTCACATGTAATAATAATAATAAGCGTATGGCTTTTAATGGTGGGGAGACCCTTACGGGTAGTTCCACCTCGCCGTTTGTGCCATGTTACGGGGAACATGGTGGACCTACTATTTTAGGTGGGTTCCGAACCACCGGGTAAGTGATAATAAAGCTTGTAACATCAAGTCATTGAAGCACGGTCACCCATCCAAGCGCAGTCTTGAGCGGTCGTGACTGAACATCACGATCACTTGAACACCACGCTCACCGCATGACCAATCACCACCCAATGATGTAATACATTGGGTATGAAATGGTAGACAATGAGGGAGACCTTTTCATCTATCATCGCTAAGTTAGTCGTAACACAAGGATTCACATTTGACTTTCACAAATGTAAGTAGCGAAAGTAACGAAATGTAAGTACAAGCTTGACTTCCAAGTACCTAGTTATATTCATAAATTCATCATCCTCTAATTAATTGTCCAGTTATAGTGATCAACGAATAAAGTGATAGCATTATTGAAAGACACCTATTTTATTTTATTTTTAAAATTTTGCATCAGCACTACTGGTTGAGATGGCTAGAAGTTCCATAATATTCTTTATACTGTATCTTATTTTGTAAAAATTTAATGGAAATAAATTCACTTACTTCCTTCCTATTTAAAATCAATATCATTTTTTAAAAAAAGCTCAGTAGAAGACTGTTAGAATGGGCAGAGTGATCTAATGCAAATGCAATACATAAAGTATGACTGATCTGAACATTTTTTAGGAATTAATGTTCTAATCTAAGCGATTTACTCCCCCCAAACTAATTTTCCTGTACTTTAAATTAAGTTGAATCAGGAGTAATAGTTGGAGAAAAAATCATCAGTTCCTTTTATAAATTTAAATTTAGATAAAAATTATAAATTTAAAAAATTCTTATCGGTTTTTACATTTTTCTGAACCACAGAAAAATAACAAACTTAATTAACAGAAGTAGTACGATCTTTACGGTCTTTAAGATACGGTCTTTAAGTATCGAGTAGTACGGTCTTTAAGTTACTGGGGGGCTAGTGGAAAATTTATGCTTCAGATGATTTTAAAATTTATTAAAAATTGAAAGGTTAAAAAGATAAAAAAAAACCTAGAGAAGAAAAAGATAGAAAAAAATGATATTATGTGAAGAAGGAGTAGAATATTTTATTGAATTGTGAATTGCTATTTAAATGGATTGTCTGCCCATGAATAAAGTAGTTATACCGCATGATTCCCATTCGTAAACCAAGACGTGATTTTCTCTTAGATACTTCCTATTTCATGTAGAAACTTTCCGATAAGGGATGATCTTTTTGTCTTGATAAGCCTATCATCCAATTTTCTTCGGAATTCATCGTGTATAAAGTTAATCCAAGTTATCATTATTCGAAACTGAGCATCAGACAGACTGAAATATCTTAGTTGTTCCCATGAGATTGATTTTCATACAAGTGCGAGAGTCAAAGCCCTCGTAAAATAGGTTTTGTTGTTTGAGTCAAGTTTTAGTGTAGTTTGTTAGTTTGCAATAGGGAATATTCTTGATGAGAAAAAACTTTACATTCATGCAAGCATGAACTAGAGACATATGAGAATCCCTAGGATATAAAAAATAAGATCTTAATCTCTGCTGATATTAATCATGCGTTATTGACAACACAACGTATTTAAATAATTTTTTCAAGGCTGACTATTATGGATAAGATACACTACGACAATATTGATTACCCTTTATATTTTGTATCTTATTTGATGGAATTAGAGATGAGGCGTATTTACTGGAACAGGTATTTTTACTGAGTATTTGAACATACGGACTAGCACCTAGTATTCGAAGTACAAAATACTCAGATATCTGTGAGTATTTCTAGAAACTAGTAAACTACGCGACTTCAAGTCCCCACTCCAATTTACGGAGTGGGAGTGGAGCTTTGTAATTTGCAGTTGTACAGTAGCTATTAATAGCTCATTTCTCGTTATAGAACTATTTCACTACTCACTCACTCTTTCTCGCTCACTCTCACGCTCTCTCTCTATTCACTATACTCGATTGTAGGCGCATGCGTCTAGATTGTCTTTGGTTCCGTATGGCGTACGCGCGTACTTTTCCAGTACAAATACTTCTTGAGTACTTGAGTACGGGTACTAAAAAGTAGTTTGTTACTCAAGCGTCTCAAGGTCTTGCCGACCGCGTCTCATTTCGCTACAGCACATTTGAGAGCAACTCAATAATTAGATTCGTGTTGTATTTAACACGAGTAATAAAGATTCGTGCTGTATTTAACGTGAGAAACAGTACCAGTACCGCAGTACGATACTCTCTTGTACGTGTACTCTTGTACGTCTACTCTGGCAAACTGGCTAATATAAAATACTACCTAGTATTTTGGAACAGGTATTTGGAATAGGTATTAGAACGTACTAGTACTCGGAATACTTAGTATCAGAAAAACCTAGTACGACCCGACCCATCTCTAGATGGAATACCCACTATATTCATACTATTCTAATATGATAATAATGATAGTAATCCTGTGATCACATATAGCCTAAAAATTTGCTTTCAAATTGTTAGCAGGATCACATAATTACATTACTGTTAACGGTCAGGGAACGCTACAAGTTACAAAAGTAATAATAAATCAGATAATGAATATTATCTGATATTAACGGATACGACAATAGATAAGTAGATTGTAATAGCTTATGAGTGACAATAAATGCAAAAACAAAGAAACCATCAAACCAACAAAATTCACATTAATTTCCAATTTCGAATTGAAAATACATTCGTATTCATTTTGTGAATTTTACTGAAATTAATATCCCACTTATTAGATATCTGAAGTTAATAAACCAAGGTTTGTAATTTATATACTCTGAAAGATACCAACCTCTCTATACAAAAATTATACTCACCTTGAGTATAAAAAAGGCTGGCAGTAAATTATTGTAAAACTACATTATTATTTTTCTACCCCGATCAAAATCTCAATCTGAATCAGATTAATAGTTTGTGAAAACATGAGCTCTGTTTGTGAAAATTTTAAGAGGGATCGAACGATAATTTTGAGAAAGTGGTCATTGTAAAAAACCAGTCAAATAAAGAGTGGGTTAACAATGGACCTGCCCGCTTCTTTAGACGAAACTACCTCTTAAAAAATCCATCAGAATCGATTCTTTTGAATCACGTTGAAAAAGAGTTGAGCTCCTTTTGTATGATGGAAAATAGAAAGTTGCAACCCTCTAAATGCGTTAGAGAAAGGGGTTTCCTACATTTTTAGCCTAGAGATGAAAGGAAACGTCCGGCAGTAAAAAACTGCAAACATGGATCTCAGAGCTTTTACTAAATAAAACTCAAGTTTTTCAAATTGTGTTGGTCTTGATTGTGCTGCCGTATCCCTTCACATTAGGCGATTTTGGAAATACATTAAACGTGTATTCTTTGAATGCAAAAGTCGAGAACCCCTTCAGACTAAGTTTTGCGCAACTTTATGGGTCTTTGCGACTTCCGGTCGGTCGCAACTAGTAGCGACTGAGCAGCGCTGCCGTATCCCTTCACGTTAGGCGATTCCGCAGCCCTACTGATAAGGACGTGACTCATTATCTTTTATTCCCACTACAAAAGTGAAGAACTTTAACATTTTAGAAATTTGATTTTTTTAAAGTCTATCATGATTTATTTATTCTACTGGTTAGATATCAACTTGAATTTTTCTCTTACCATAAAATTAAAGAACTAATTTAAAGCTGAATGAATGAGCAAAATTTAAAGATTTGATAAAATTCTCACATCTTATGCTAAGAGAAAAATTCAAGCTGCTAAATAGGTACTCAGGAAAAATAGTAAAATATTTTAGAATTTTGAAAAATGCGAATATTTTAAATAATTTTGATCAAATTTGATCAAAATTACATGGTTTTTAACCAACTTGAAAGATGGAGGAGGTTTTCAATAAGACCTGTTTTTTTCACGTACATCAATTACTCAAACACTATTGAACCGATTTAAATCATTGTTTTTTTTTTTAAATGATAAAACATCATTCAGCTGAGGTCCCATTCAGCTTTCGCAATGGTTGACTCAATACTTAGCCCAAAGTCATCAACATCCTCATTTGAATTAGTTCGAATAGGCCAGCGCCAGTGCCATAAGGTTTTTCTCGTGTCCGTTCAACTTTTAAAAATAATTATCTTTGAAAAATCTCGAGACATCACTTAAAATTATTTGAAAATTATCTAAGTTATCAATTTTTTAGAGAAGTTTATAACCGTGAAAAGGTATACCGTAATCTACTTGAAATTATTTAAAAAATCTCAAACTATCTTCAAGTGTAGGTATAATTTGAAAGGGACCTAATAATTATAAAATGACGCAACAAAACCAATTCAGTTTTATGAAGCATCTCGCTATTATGTATATTATAAAAACTGACGTCTCCAATCCTTGTACTTTGTCTCCACGACCGGTTTTGACGCTCAAAGTGCCATCTTCAGATGGAAATCCTCAGTCTGATTTGACTGTCATCATACCACTAGTACAAGCAACCCACACACACGCACACGGAAAAACATCGTCGAATATGAAAGTTTCTTGAACGATAACAAAAAATGAAAATAGAACTAATTTTTATTTTTTGGTTATCTTTCAAGAAATTTTAATTATTCGACGATGTTTTTCCGTGTGCGTGTGCGTGTGTGTGGGTTGCTTGTACTAGTGGTATGATATGACGACAGCAAATCAGACTGAGGATTTCCACCTGAAGATGGCGCTTTGAGCGTCGAAACCGCTCATGGAGACAAAGTACGAGGATTGGAGACGTAAGTTTTTGTAATATATTTAATATTACCAATCCAGACTGAGGATGGCAGTTGCACTGCTGAATAACGTTAATCGCTACTATGATTTTCCTTAATATAATATTCTACTTTCAATAAAAATGTTTAGATTTTTAATTATTTTATCAACGAATTACAATTTCCTTAACCTAAATAATTTTATAGTGTATTGGCTCTAATCAAACAATTGTTTTATAATTTGATACAATTCTCTAACTACTTGAAGATAACGCCAAAAATTTTATAAATTTATAGAAAATAAATTTACGGACGTCTTGAAATTGAACAATACCAACATGTACTACCTGCTACAGTGCTGCTTACTATTTGCGTTGTGTAGGTTTTTTTAAAATTATTATCACTATTTGCACAAAGTCATAAAGTCGCGCGGAGTCGTCAACAAATTCGCGCGACCGAGTCGCGATACAAAAATATTTTTCCTACAGTGACCCGAAAAAGTGCCTATTTTGCACGAACTGTAGCATGCAAAATAGTCTATTCCTGCCCCAGTGCGGGAAAGTACTTTTCCGCACTCCAGATTTGCAAGCTAACAACACAAAATAGTGAGTATGTAATACGCAGGTTCCCTATTCTGCATTCGAAAATAGGTTGGCTACTCTGCTTCAGCTACGAAATATAGTCAGCTGTAGTTGTTGTTGAAATCGATTTTATTCGAAGATAGGTTATTTGAAGAATCGTCAGGTTGTGTATGTCCTGCTTTGTTCTGTTTAAATTACTTTTTACATTACTGTCGAGAAACTGTTTTCTGTTCTCTCGGTGCAGAAAAACGCCACTTTGCACTCTAGTTACACAAATAGCTATTGCAGTGACTTTTTGACGCGGCTGAGGAGTCCTAATGTGAAGGCGCACTTAGATACAAATAATATAAATAATAGTATTATTTTCTTGCTAATGAAAGCCGCATGAGTCTCAGACTTGTGTGTGAGTAATGAGGTAAATACAAATGAATTAAATCGGAGACCTACAGCTCTAGATGGGCTCCGAACACGGGGTAAATGATAATAGAACTGATAACGTCTTTTTATAGCTACCGGTCACCACTGTTTGTGATTTGTGAAAAAGGATAGAAGCTTTAATAGTTTTTAGCATTCATGCTACTCCATAGGAATTGGCACCAGTTGGCATAAATATAGCTATCACCTACGAATAAGTTTAGTTTATCAAAACTTCCACAAATTTTCCCATTAACCTGTTATACAATGGATAGGAACACTCGTATTATCAACAATTGAGGCTATTTAATTGAAGTATCCAACATTAAATTCATGCCACTGTAGGGGTTCTCCATGATTGGAGAATGTCCTAATGAGTTTTTTACAATAACACCCACCTAACAACAAACACTACCTAATTTCAGAAACAGTCCTCAATTTTTAATCTGACTTGTCTTATACTGAAGTCTACAAGATGTAATCTACAAAAAAAAAAACATTAAAAAAAAGACAATGAAATAGAAGAAATGCTATTTGCTCAATTATATCATTTTTGGAAATCTTATGAATAAAACGGTAGCCAATGTAATGTATCAGTTATCACTTGATGAGTGAATTTATTCAAAGTTGCTTTATCTTATTCTTTTATTTGTTCAGAATCCATGAAAAATCTAATTTAGAAGAAAAATTACTAAATTTAAGAAGGTTTTATAAATATTTCGTATAACAAGAAACAAGAACCAATTACTGTGGAAGGACAGATTAAAGTACAAATCTTGGATTGTTGTTGATAAGTTTTGAAGTAAGCAAGACCTTTTTAAGGCTGTTGACCAAAAATCTCACAGTTCTACAGATAATATGATCATAAAATATGCAGCTAGTGAACTCTTGACTAGGTGTCACAGAGGAGGAAATGTTACTCGTTTAGAATATTAATAAGATTATTTGTAATTCAGATAAACATATCACAACACGAGCAAGTAACGTTTGATACGTTCTGAACTCTTGAAACTTATTCCTTCTTTAATTTGTTGAGAGGAAAATATTTCAGATAACAAAATCAAAACAAAATTCTAGATAACAAAATTTAAGATAATAGCATAGCCCCATTGGGATAGTTGGTCTGTATTGTTGATGAATGCAATCAACTAGGAGAAGCTCATGCAATAAGATGAAGAGTTTATTATTTTTTAAATCGGGATACGTTTGAAAAAATCCACTTCTAACCAAACCCCTAAGTAATTTGTCATCTTGGGGTTATCGAAGGGTTCAAAAAAGCTGAGATTTTATCTAATTTATTTCTCACTGTAGACTGCGTGAAACTAATTAGTACATGATCTCCCCTATCCACCATTTATATTATTTAAGAGTTGTGTTCTCAATACAATTTACTATTTTAACTTTGAACAAAATGGAAGAATTTCCAGAAGGAGGGGTATAATTTTTTTGTGGCTCGCATAAAACAGTACTTGATAATTAATCTGATTGAGATACGATAAATTGTGAATGATTGTGGTTGTTAGTGAGATGCAGTTCTCGGTGATCACGCCACAAATTTTTGAAAAGAAGCATGAATTTGATGCTCCTGAATGTTCCTAATTGATTATTGAACTCTTAGCTCTCTCTCACTCTCTCTCTCACACGCTCTCTCTCTATTTTTCTCCCTTTTCTAATTCTTTCTTCCAATTTGTTTCTATTCATTTCATTTGACCACTTTCTACTAATGTAATTACTTACTCCTTGCTATAGCGCTCTTTGAAGCTTTTTATCTCATCAATCTGAACTTAATCATAATTCTAATTTTTTTTCTCTTCTATTTCATAAGTTTATTATATCAATTATTTTCCAGTAATTCATTTTTCTTTTTTACTTATCATTTTTGCTACATAAATTTCATGAGCTATGATTTATCATTAGCAAATCCTTTTTTCTTCTTTAATTAATCTTTATCATTTATTTCAATTGAAATTGCTTTTATTGTAATGTAATTTATCTTTCTCTTTATATTTATTAGTGTTTGCCATAGTACTAGTTACTAGACCTGGCAACGTAAGACGTGATAAATAAATATCAAATATCTATGGAGCATTGAGATGTATACAGAGGGTGACCACCTGCACGGTGGTTCGGAGCTCATCTAAAACTCAGGTTTACCATTCATAACTTCAATCCTCTTGATCTATATTATTCATCTCATCACCCAAACACAAGTCTCAGACTCATATGGGATTTATCAGCAGGAATGGCATGTTTTATTATACATTTAAGACTTTATATCATCATTTATAAGTCTTCATTGAATGTTTATCATCATAATTCGATATAGATTCATACTTCATTCTCAAAATAAAGTGGACCAATTTGAATAATTTCTGGTTCCCTTGATAAGATCCGATAATCTACTCGTCCCAGGATATATTTTATTCTAGTGTATTGTACCTCAATTCTTCTATTTCATGAGAATTGATAACACGGCTTTAATGTTATATTGATGCCCATCATTCTATTGAATTAACATCATTCAACCTTGAATGTTCACGTCACCAGGACCATTCATCAACTTTTATATTCTTCTTCAATTCTTTTCCTGGCAGTATTTGTCAATTCAAGTAAAATTAATGGTTGCGATCATTGACCACTATTGAGCGAAATTCTCATGTTAGAAGACTGGCGACTGGCAAATCCGGCAAGAATGCTGTTTAATGGAATGTTGAGGTAGGATATTGCTGCTATGCTGAGTTTTATGACTTTCCTGAGAAAATTCAATGATAGCTATCTAGCCGGCTCAACTCTAAAAAAAAATGCTATCACACGACAGACTGACGATGTCAAACTATTCATTTCGTAGATGAAGAAAGGGGTTGGGAGAAGAAAAAGAAGAAGAAAAAGAAGAAGAAAAAAAAGGAGAAGAAAAGGGAGAAAACGAAAGAATTGTGTAAATGACATGCACGTCCAGTTTTTCATCTACTCGATTCTCTGTTGGATGAGTTGCCAGATGCTGACATTTTAATGGTAGAAAACGTTGGATACTTTGACGATGTTACAATACATATTATAAATATTTGCAATATTTCAGGCAAAATGATAGGATAGAGATAGGGCTTGAAGATCAATCTAATTAGTTTAAATGCTCAATGGCTCATATAATGTTGATGTAATAATGAATACATTACCAAGTAGTACAACGAGATTACATCAGATTACTAATGAGCTGATTAGCTTTTGAACAAATCTGATCAATTCTCATGTCGGAAATTTTTCATGACATCATAGTGAAAGACGACATCGAGAAACTATGATGAATCAATTATTGATGAATTATAATTATAATTATCGTAAGATAAGACTTATAATTAATTGTTTGAATAGAAAAGAGGGCAATTACAGTTGAATTATTTACACAAATGTACAGGAGTAGAAACTTATAGGAATACAGATAGAATCTGTCAACCTATCTGAAAATATGAAATTGTAGTTATCTGAAATTTTCTTATGTTGAGCTGTAATCACACTTCCAATTTTTTAATCTTGGAAATGGAGACTTTAATTTGTTGTCGAATAGTCATGATGTAGGTTATCAGTATTGGAAAGTAGGGATAAGAGCTTGAAAAATAATGCAGTAGATTGGAATTCAATTCGAAACTTAGATTAATTCTCCAGATACAATACGGCATTGCCTAATTCTTGAAAGTATAATTATAATTCAATTTATTTATATGTTTTGTTAGATTTAATGTACCGTAACTTAATTCTTTTGTTTTAAAAAGTTGTTTTTGTTTTAATAATTTTTGTGAAATATTTAATTAATTAAACTGAAAAGGACAAAAGAAACTATTTTAAGAAGTAAATTTTAAAAATTGTACCTTTTGTGTCAGGGTTTTTATTTCCATATTCCAATTAGAATAGTCTTATAAGTAGGCTTACCATTCGTCAGGGATTTCCCCGGACAGTCCGGGTTTCGAGCTGGCGTCCGGGGTTGATATTTTTTGTCCGGGTTTCCTGCAGGTATGGGGAAGAAACGCCTAAACGCGTTTTGAATGGGATATTTTCATTTTTAAGAACGTAAACCCAGTATCTTTTACGTATAATTCATAAATACATTATCACTAACATTTTTTCAAATAAAAGAGCATACAGTATTATTCTTACATTTTCGAGTATTTTATAAATTCTATTCTCCCCTTCTAATATAACATAAAAAACATAATGTTTTTTATGTAACATACTCTCAACGCACCTCGATCTGCTCTCTATAGTGTCCGGGGTTGGCTCTTAAAATTTATGGTAAGCCTACTTATAAGCCAGTCTTATTGTTATATGCTATCAAATTTGTGATGTAGTTAACAAGAGGATTCCGGGAAATAAACAAGTTATCAAAAGATAGTAGATGTTCGAAAAATAATCAACATGGGCGCTCGGGACTGCGCTTGGAAGGGTAACCGACGAAATATAACAGCATTATCTTATTTATTATCACACACCTTGTGATTCAGAGCCTACAACTGCAGGTCCAGCCCCTTGCATCATTTCATATAGTATTATACAAGAAAGAGGGGAAAAAGAAACTTTCGGCTTAATTTGTATAATCTACGCAATAATTGCAATTGGAATTTTAGGATTCATTGTATGAGCTCACCATGTATTTACTGTAGGTATAGGCCTGTAGGTATAACCTTGTGGCTCAGAGCCCACCTAGAACTGTAGGTCCAACCCCTTGCATCATTTCATATTATAGTATTATACAAGAAAGAGGGAAAAAAGAAACTTTCGGCTCAATTGGTATAATCTACGCAATAATAACAATTGGAATTTTAGGATTCATTGTATGAGCTCACCATATATTTACTGTGGGTATAGATACACGAGCTTATTTTACATCAACAACTATACATCCACTCATTACCCACGCAAAAAACTCTGACTCATAGGTATCAGCACGAAAAAATAGCATACTGAATTATTTTCCTATTCTGGTTCTTTATTTTGTTCTTATGCTGCAGATTCAAAATATAACATATATATGACATATTCAAATCACATAACTCATAAGAATTCGATATTCATATTCTCAATAAATGGATGTATTTCTATTCATCGATATTATTGACAAGAATAGTTAGAAAACTGAAGAATAATCGATAAGAGAAGTTTGGGAAATGTAAAAATTCCGACACCAATTTTTCCTGCTCTGATGTCTATTTAGCGAGTTGAAAGAATGAACGAAATCGCCTTTAGATGTTCACCAAGTAACTTACATACAGTGAATACAGTTTTATGTAGTAGAATGCGGCGTTGAAAAGTTCAGCCCGTTGCAGAAAGGAAGTAGTAATGATATCTGGAGACCGAGGTGAGTATCTATAGAGGCTCGTATACGAATGAAAGTAAAATAAAAGCAACTGACGATAAAGAGGGTGAGAGGGAAGTGGAGTAGAGTTACCGAAAGCAAAAGGACACAGTTTGAGTGTATGCGCGAAGTAGGAGAAAGCAGGCAATCTGTGTTCGTTATGAAACATATGTAAGGAGCACTGGATATGGACGCGTGAAACAGATATGCCATTCAATTTTCTGTTTATAGCGTCAATGTATTGGGCTGTAAAATTCAGCAGCTATGGAAGACTGGAATTTGGCTGGATAGTTTTCTCCGGGACGATTTTTTTTTGGTGGAAGGTTTGAGTCAAGAACAGGAGAGAGAGGTGATGAGAGAAAGTGGGAAAGCAGCTAGAAGTGGAAGAAAGAGAGTAGATATGTTTTGGAGGGTGAATTCTGCTCCGAGGTAGTTCTGGGTACCGTCTTTTGGAATGCTCGTTCTGAGCTCAGTTTTGCTCCCCGTGCAGGGGTCGCTCGCACTCACACACACGCCCATGTACACACACACACACACACACACACAAATAAGATCCCCCATAGGACTCGTCACGGATGGGTTTTCGGTTCCTTCCCTTATTGATCTTCTCAGTTTCCCCCAAACGAACTTTCCACCAAGAGTAGACACACCCCATCACGCCGCACTATTGCATCCCCCTCTTTCTTCCCCCCCCCCCCAACCACAACCCCACCACAAATCCTATCGATCATTCTCCTTCATCTACACACGTTCTTCCCTCGTCTTCCTCCTACCATCCTATGCTTTCCCAACTGCTTACCCTACGCTTACCCTACACTTATCCTACGCTTTCCCTACGCTTACCTTCACCCGTGCTTCGTCGGCAATCATCGTCCCACATCATTTTCTCCATCTCCTTCCCACATTCATTTCATCTTCTTCTTCTCCTTCTTCACATATTTTCCTTCTTCCCATGTTCTACTTCATCTCCGTTTTCTTCTCCTTTGCACCTTTTTTTATTTTTTAATTTTCTCCATCTCCTCTTCTTTTCTTTCTTCCTCTTCTTCTTCTTCTTCTTCTTCTTCTTTTTCTTCCTCCTCTTCTTTTTCATCCTCCTCTTCCTCTCTTTGACTCTCCTACTCCTTTTTTCCTATTCTTTTGTTGTCCTTCCTCTCCTAATTCTTTCTCACTTTCCCTTCTTCTTCTTTTCCTTGACCACCTTCTTATTCTACTTCTCTTTCTTCTCCTCCTATTCCTTTTCTCCTTATCCTTCTTTCCCTCCAATTCCTTTTCTTTTTTCTTCTCTTCTGCAATTATTATTCTCCTTTTCCTCTTCTCCTTCTCCTTCTTTCCCTCCAATTCCTTTTCTTCCTTCTTCTTTCCTGCAATTATTCTTCTTCTTTCCATTTCTCCTTCTCCTTATTTCCCTCCAATTCCTTTTCTTTCTTCTTCTCTCCTGCAATTATTCTCCTTCTTTTCCTCTTCTCCTTCTCCTTCTTTTCCTCTTCTCCTTCTCCTTCTTTTCCTCCAATTCCTTTTCTTCCTTCTTCTCTCCTGAAATTATTCTTCTCCTTTTCCTCTTCTCCTTCTCCTTCTTTCCCTCCAATTCCTTTTCTTTCATCTTCTCTCCTGCAATTCTTCTTCTTCTTCTTCTTCTTCTTTCGCTTAACTATACGCTTCTTCTTTTCTTTCTTTTCTTTTTCTTCACCTCCTTCTTCTGCTTTTTCTTTTCTCCTTCTTCTTCTCCTTCTTTTTCTCCTTCCCCTTTCCCTTCTCCTTCTCCTTCGCCTTCCCCTTCTTCTCCTTCTCCTTCTCCTTCTCCTTCTCCTTCTCCTTCTCCTTCCCCTTCTCCTTCTCCTTCACCGTATCAGACTCTTTCTCTTCTTCCAATCTTCTCCTCAGTCATCTTATTCCACCTCTCTTTCTTCTCTCCCCCCCCCCAAAGCATTTTCACAATCGGTTTACTTCGTCAGCACTTATCGTCGCACACTCTTCTTTATTTTCCATCCTTTTCCTCCATTCTCTTGATCTTGTCTTCGTCGTTCACTTCTTTTCCTATTCTTTAACGCTTATTCAGCTCCCACAATCCCACATTCTCCTTCTTTGTCGTTCAGTTATCCCTCTCTATCCAACCGTCCATCTCCCACACTATTCGCTCCTTGAGCTCTCTAGATCCCCATTCTCTGTCGTTCTCGAACGAGAATTCAGGAAAAACAACGATTCGAGATCCCATACCATACATGCACTCTACTGAAATGCTCTACAGCACTGTTGTACTTCTCGAAGTGATTTGTGATCTGTATTTGCGATCTCCTTTGATGATAATGTGAAATTTTTATTATATCACGTAGCTTAAGAAATGAGATTCTTGATTGCCAATTAGTAAAATTACAGTGTAGTGAGAGGATCACAGAATTTTTCAATAAAAATTTAATCCATAAAAGTGGAATTAAAAAAAAACAACTTGATTCATTCAATATAACTTCTTTTGTTTTCTTTTTTCTTTGTCTTCTATTCTTGTATTATTTTTATAACTTTTCATATCATTGACATAATCCAAAGGTTTTATTATGTTCAAAAATGGTATTTTCATTGATACGTATGTAATTCTTGATTCGTAAGGATAAGAACGATGAATATCGAAAGCACCTCTCAAGCAACTAGAGTGCCGTACCAATAAAATAATCAGCTTGATCAAAATATTCCGCCATAGCACTTCTTTAGCTGAATCTCTAAGAAGGATTACATTTCTGCTATTTGTGGATAATCCCGTTGTAAATAAATAAATAATAGGATAAGATGTCAAGATATGGATTGTTCAAGCTCAAATGCTAATAGGCTATCATGAACTAATATTAGGAAACACCAACAGAGCCGAAACTGGTCTCTCTGGAAGACTAGAAATGAAAAATGGTAGAATCACGCTTCGCTTCTAGAGGGAAACTGTGAATTAACTTCATGGTAAACACCATGTGTCACGATGCTAGCCACTTATTGATTATTACCACCTAATTCTTTTGCCTCTGTACACTTCATTCACGCCAATAGTACAATTTATTTGATGGTTAATGTCGTGGGGAAGAACCATTGTTTGTTATCAAGCCATTTATCAATCAATTGACTTTGTTTAGATTCTTGCTTTGCTTGTATACTTCGTCCTGGTTTTCTTTCCTAGTCCTTAACAAAAAACTACTAGGAAATGGACAAAGAGGTATGCAGTATTTTCATACGACGTTAAAATGCTGCGCACTAAGGGTTTTTGGTAATATTTTTCGAAGTTTCTTCAATTGATGGAAATTTAAAAATCAATGAATCATTTTTTAATTTAGAAAAATGAAAAATTCAATTGAATTGGATTAAGAAATATAATTGCATTGAAATACTAAATATATTAAAATAATTCATGAATGATCACGGATTATTAAAATTTCTCATCTTGCCGCTAAAAAATTTCATGAATTAATTTCTGAAATTTGGGTTCTTAAGGCTGAAATTTTCTGGTTTCTGGGGAAATCATGATCTTCTTCAAGATTCAATGTGAGATCTTGTATTTTTTTAACTAAAAAACACATCAAGGAAAGTAATGCATAATGTTCTATATTTCGATCGGGCGTTTAGCTATCCCAAATAAACTTTTGTAAAGCCTAAAATTTTAAAAATTTTTGAAATATTGTTCTAAAAACTCAGAGCATTTAATAGAAATATAAAATATGGCATCATATTCCCTGCCATTAGTTTTGGATATAGATAATCAAATGCTTCAATAAACTCTTAAAGGAAATTCAATTACCCAAATAATCTGGAAATTTTAAACTTTGAAAACTATTCATATTGAAAAATGAAATGAATTGAAATAAATTTATTCCTGGATTGTTTGTTCCATGACGATCTGCGTTGTTAATATTAACTTTTCATGTGAAATTTAACGACATGCAGTCAAATATTTGTTAAGAATAAGTATAATAACTCACTTAATCTGGCCGAGTACTTTCGAATCTATGAGATCCATCTTCAGAGGCGCGGGTTCCTAGATCATCATGTCAGTTTTTTGGTTAGAAGTGTTGTGGTTTTTGTAAAATATGATCAAAAAGTTTGTGAGATTTAAAATTTAGTTGTTCATTGAGAATGTTTTGTTTATTGTGTGTGGTGTGTTTGTATATTTCAAATTGTTCCAAGGTGTTGAGTTCGTGTCCTTTAGATTTTATTTGTAGAATGTGTAGGTTGGTACTGATGTCAGTGAAAGTGTGTCCAGTTTGAATGATATGGTCGGCAAAATTCGATTCAGCTTTGGATGTGAGGGCTTGAAAGTGTTCCTTGTAACGTTGTTTGAATGTGCGGCCTGTTTGTCCTATGTAGAATTTGTTACAATTAGAGCAGTTTAGTTTGTAGATCCCCGGGAGATCGTATTTGTTTGTGTTCAGTGTGGCCACACCATCTCATTCAGAACAAAAAACAAAATAAAAAATGCACTTACACTCAAAACCACACTGAACACAAACAAATACGATCTCCCAGGGATCTACAAACTAAACTGCTCTAATTGTAACAAATTCTACATAGGACAAACAGGCCGCACATTCAAACAACGTTACAAGGAACACTTTCAAGCCCTCACATCCAAAGCTGAATCGAATTTTGCCGACCATATCATTCAAACTGGACACACTTTCACTGACATCAGTACCAACCTACACATTCTACACATAAAATCTAAAGGACACGAAGTCAACACCTTGGAACAATTTGAAATATACAAACACACCACACACAATAAACAAAACATTCTCAATGAACAACTAAATTTTAAATCTCACAAACTTTTTGATCATATTTTACAAAAACCACAACACTTCTAACCAAAAAACTGACATGATGATCTAGGAACCCGCGCCTCTGAAGATGGATCTCATAGATTCGAAAGTACTCGGCCAGATTAAGTGAATTATTATACTTATTCTTAACAAATATTTGACTGCATGTCGTTAAATTTCACATGAAAAGTTAAATTTATTCATCCACAAGAACAATTGCACAATAAACAGAAAGAATTCTCTTATTATAATGAAAATTAAATTATATTATACGCTATAATCATAAAATAAGATTGTTTTCCAAAGATGAAAAAGCATCCCGAGGCCCATATTTCACATAATTCATCAAAATTACTTTTAAAAATAATTGATCGATTTTTTTCACCAGTAGAGATGCATAAAATGTTATACCACAATAACTGACAATAATAAAAGGAACTCAAAAAAATATCACCAAAGCCCCCTATGTATTCAACATAGCTTTAAATGGTCTGTGAGGGCTTATTATTCCTATTTGGACTTCAATGGTCGGTCATATATGGAGAATTTATTCGTTCAATTTCGAATTATTTTAGCAATATCGTTTTTTGGGAAAGGGTTCGGTGGTACCATCGTGCTGGATCATGTTTATCTAATGAAAGAGCCTAGATTATATTTCGATTTAAATATATTTTCCATTGCTTGAACAGATTGTAGTCTTCATGATCATAAAACATCAATTTGACAGCGGAATATCAAGTATAACCTAAGACCGGATATATTATCTCAATGCAGTCCGTGTCGAAACCTACAAATTACAAACAAGACTTTATAGAATTAACGCAGATTATATTTTGTACAGTCGATAGTCGACAGTATCGATCGTTGCCTACTGTCGATTGTCGAAGTGGTTGATGCAGCGGCAAGCTTGTAGCCTGTAGCCGAGCATGGAACTAATTTAGGCGGTTGAAACGCATTTTTGAGAAACTTGAATCAACCGCTTGCCGCGTTGGTGGCTGTCGAGTGGATGAGATGAGAAGAAGACGACCTCGGAATTGGAAGGATGAAAAGAGAGAGTTGAAGAATAGGAGAAAGAAAAAATAAGAGTAAATGAGAAAGCTAGAAAAAGAATAAATACAAGAAGAGAGAAGAAGAACAAGAAAAAAGAAAGGAGGAGAAATAAAGAGACAAAAGGAGCGAAGAGGAAGAGACAAATGATGAAGAGGGTTGAAGGTATGATAGCGTGTTCATAAGAAAGAGGAATAGATAAGAAAAATAATTGTGTGAGAGAATAAGAGAGAGAGAGAGAGAGAGAGCAGAGGGAGAGATAGTGTGAGAAAAGAGAAAGAGACGAAGAAAACGAAGGGTGTGGAAGAGAGATAGGATGGGATCAGAAAGAGGAATAGATGTGAAACATTGTGTGAGAGAGTGAAAAAGAAAGCACAATGCTTGAATGATAAAAAGAAAAAAGAAAGGAGTATAGAAAAGGTTAGCGGGGGAGAGAGGTTGTAAGAGATGGTATGGAGATGTGGGCGTGAGGTTGTGAGTGAGAAAGAGCGACTAAAAAGAACAAAAAAATGTATGAGAGAGACAACGAGTATGAATAAACAAGAGTCAGAACAGGATTGGAACAAGCCAGGCCTGGTACCTGTGATTTATTCCCATGTATCTTTGTCTGAGTCCGGCCGACATGCCAGTTAGATAATGGCAGCGTGTTTTTTCCAGAAAGCTCTCCTCCAATTCCATCTATTCTTCTTCCACCAACACATTTCCATATCTTCGCTCCTTGTTGCACGCATGGAACCTGTCCAGTTCCTTCCAACGTCACATCAGGGCTGGTAACCCTACAACAATTTACGAACCGCTGTCACTGCTATCTAGCGGCTGCTTCGCGAAGCTGGAAGCCATTACCTCGCTCCCATTGGTTGGCATAGTTACCTTACAACTTTAGTCAGTGAAGTCTTAGTTTTTGGAAACTCTATTGAACGGATTTTGAGCGCAGCTTCGTCGCGGTTCAACGTCTACCTCGCCGGTTTCCTGGGGCTGTTATTGTGAGAAGAACACGCAAAAATCGTCCAAAATCATCCACCGTCGAGTTTAGTTTGACCGGTAAATCTTGAACCTTACACGAGAGACAGACATCCGTAGCTGCTGGATTGCTGCTCAGTTCCGTAAGCCTTCCTCACCTTATGTCAATAATATTTCTTGATTTTCAATGCATACTACATAACCTAACTCCTATTAAAAACATAAAATAGAATTTCAATTGGTCTTGAAACGTTCACTTCATACAGGTTCGGATCAACTATTTGAAATTTTCACCTTGTTCAGCATCCTAACTTCTCTTATCATGAACAGAATAGCTAGTTCTGTTAGACTTGGTTCATATTTAGACCAAAATGCATGGAATAGTTCACATTTCATTGATATATATATGTTGGTGATTGAATAACATTGCAGTTTCAACGAAAACGGTTAGGTCGTAAAGCTGTCATCATTTATAGGTTATGTGTGCCCATTATCATTAGAGTCATAACAATAATGTTGTAGCTTGACAGTGTTTGATCATCACTTTGAAACATTTTTATTGATGTCTGTGGACATTTTGGAGTAATTTGTGAGATTTACAATCACCTAATTGGACGAATTTGTTGTGTGTTTTATTTGATGAATGAATGGGCCTAGTTTTATCATAGGTTTTTGATAAAATGTCACTGTTTCATTGGATGTAATGTTGCACTGGGCAATAGTCTGGGCAGTGAGAGGTTCTCATTTCATTGAATTATTGTTTATTTAGGGTTTTAATGCGGTTATAATAACTCAATTGACTTTAACTACTAAGCTCATTATAAAGGATCTTGTAATGGTTAAATGAATATCCATTCATTGAGTAGTTTATTCAGGTATAAACTTAACTCAAGTTTCAAACAAGTATTTATTCTGTATTTTTGAAAACAGGAATCAAAGTAGTGTAACATTTTATTGTGACACGTGTGTAGATGGACTGATTTGAATTCATATTTTTTTCAATAAATGTTGGTTCGAATAAGTCATAAGTCATGACTGTTCATATTGATATTAGAGTAATGTTTTAATACGAGGCACGATCAGCATAATACTAACATAATAATAATTGCTTATTATACAATTAATTGATGAGTATGAAGCAGATAATTGTCTACATACTACACCATATAGAAATTATAGGTAAACAATTAGAATAAAAGTCCATGAAATTCCTTGCAATGTACATTGAGGCCTTTCTGACATGGTCCTACCAGTCATGAAATGTGACAATTTTATCGCCCATAATATTTCAATGCATTATCATTTAAAACATTGATCAGACTCAACAAAGGCTACAGAAATGAATTTAAATTTGCCAAAATACTTAGTGCATTCCTAAATGAATGACTGGTACTACATTCAACTGTCAACGGTTATCTACTCAGATCTCATCTAAGAAATTTGAAATATTGTAGGCTATGCAGTTCAATTTATCTTAACAAGACCATTTTCCAGCTTAGTTTCCATGACTTAAATGATAACATAATAGCGTGATTAATTCAGATTGGTTAACCATCAATGAATGCAAATAAGTAGGCTTTAAAAAGTAGGCTACTGTACATAAACATTTTTTGTTTTGTTCTATTTCTTTAATTAAATTTTTAGTCATGATTCTTCAGTAAATTTTCAGAGATTTTCATTCCAATATTTTGCTGAATTCATAATAATCTCTTCATTTACTATTGGAGAATGAGTTTTGTACAGTATAAATTGGGCAGGAATTTCCACATCCAACTTGATGGTTGTCAAAATTGTATCTCGGAAATTAAAATCGTTGTTTTGAATCCAGCATTGATAAGGGCTCTCGAAACTAACCTCGAAAAGCGATAAACGTCACGATGGCAGTCAATTCATATCAAGTTAGTTCACAGTTCTGCCACCAGAGTCTACACTAAAATCAATACAGTATCTACATAGGTGTGGTTCCTGTTCCAGTGAAGGGTATTCCTAAACACATTGATATACAGAGGTGACTTCTGAAAGCTAAATACAGTAATTGAAACTGGGAAAAAATAAAAGCCATGATTCGGATTTATTAATTTTTTGTTTACGTAATTCAAGGGAATAATTTTTTGAAACATGAATCACATACACTATAATATGGTAAAATTCAAATATTTTTCAAAGATAATCATTGTTTTATAGATGTCAGATGAGATAAAATATTCGAAAATTAAAGTAGTTACTCAGTGTTAACATATATGAGCGTCTTAAATGAATTATCTTATTTGTTTTAATTATTAAATGCGGTTCCTGTAACTGAGCGCAAAGGAGCTACATCTTCAGTCCCAATACTGCTTTTATTGCAAGATTTTAAAACTTTAGTCAAAATGTTTGTTAATTATGTTTCATATTTTAATAGAAATTTTCATTTAAAAAAATTGAAATACTTTATTTAAAGAAGATCATTCCGACACAGATCGGACTGTACATGAATTGGTGTGTGGACATTGATGTGGTTTACTAGTTAACTCATTATTTATTAGGTTATAAATGGCAACTAATGTCTGATGAAGAACAATAAATCCTTGGCTCAATTCCTGTTTAGGCCTGGCGTTAACGTTCAATTATAATCAATAATTAAAACCACGCAAGTATCGAATTATATGAGAATCAAATGGGAAGAATGGTCGTATTGATTTTTTTCTAGGAGCCTCACTTTGTGGCTTTTTTACATCCAGCAAATTATTAGCTGAATATCTCACAGATTTTGTGTGAATCAGTCCCTGATAAGTAATGCTGGAGAATAACCCCTTTCACTCAACAAAAATGTCCAATTGAGTGTGTAATTCATTGTGGAGACGAAAGAGGAGAAGTGAAGAAGAGTGTAAAGAGAAATATAGAGAGGTTAAAGGAGAAATGGAGCAGAAGGAAAAGAAGAATAAAGAAGCAGTAGCAAAAGAGAATATAAATAACAATTGGAAAATGTTGGAAAAACAGCAATGAGAATTCATAAGAAAATGAGAAATCTTGAGTGTTAATTCTACAAAATTGGTCAAAAACTGAAAATTCGATTAGAAAAACTCACCTTGAAGGAAGTAAGTTGAGCGACTTGAATTAATTACTGTCCTTTTCTGTCTCCTTTCTGTTGATTGTCGGCGATACTTTCCTCCTTATCTCAATCTCCCTGTTGATTAAAAATGTTGGGTCACATCTACCGCAAAAAAAACAATAGATATTGTATCTACCAAAAAAACCAGAAATGAACACATTATTTTTATGTTGAAATAATTGTTCAAATCCATCAAATCGCGTTGATCATCACAAAATTTTTAGAGTATAGATAATATACTGTACTAGCATCAAATTTCACTACTCCAATGAGTGTTCAAATCAAGGATTACAAGCATTTCAAATTTTCAATGTTGCATTCTCATGTAAAATTATACTGCTATGTGTTTCATCTGTTCAGCTTCATTATTTTTTTGTGGTTTTCGAGGATTATTGTTTGTTTGCATGTCTGGAATGATCATAAAATTTTATTAGAATAAAATGTGTGATATCTATGTGTTTTTATCTATGATATGATAATTATTTTATATAGGCTTTTACTACAGCGACAGCAGTAGTAAGTGGTTTATCACCTGTCTGCTACTCCGGCGGTCAAGCATTCGATTCCCGATATACGTGGCATTTTTGTATCATTATTCAGTACAACTCACTACTCACATACCTGCTCTGAGATCATGTGAGAATCATAAGCTATTAAGAAATGGTTGATAATTTGACAAATTATCGTTCGTTGCTTTCAGTCACATTCAGGGGGCTTGCACACCCTTATAGCGTAGCCCAACTGAAGATTGTGCTTTCTCACGACATTGATTTATGTTCACCAATAAACGCTCATAAATTAGTAAAACTGTAATATCAAGCAGCTGTCACAACAGACCCGCCACCATTTCCTAATACCGGAAGGGATTCACTAGTTATACGGCCATATCGACTATGTTAAATTTATGGATGTGGTTACAAACTGCATGGTACTTGGTTTGACCCTCTGAACGGTTTATGGTATGTTTACTGCTTTTGAAGTGATCATAAAACTATAAAGTGTTCCCCGTTCTGCGGTAGAACGATCTGTAAAGACGCGTGCGTGTCCATGGTGGAAGATACAAATCGAATTTTGATCTGACAAAGGCCTTTGAAAAGCCGTTTGGATTTGAAGAAAGAGAAATTCAGTTGAGGGTGAAATAAAAAAAAGGGAGGTGCACTTGGGAAAAGTGTTGGTGACATTAAAGCATCGCCTTTCTTGGAGAGTGCACACTGCACAGGGTGGCATTCTCTGTAGGGGTTCGATAGTGGTATGCTTCAAGGAGACACTCTTCCTCCACCTTCTTCGGTTATAAATGACCGTTTTTAACGGCGCAGTTAAATTTTAACTACCGCTCTTCGTGCTGTAAAGGTGTCACTGTACACGCGTTTAGTTCGCTTGTGGTAGATTTTCTGTCGCAACACGAACAAATCTTCCGAGGCGCATTCTAGTGGCGCTTTGGCGAGACAATAGCCCTTAAACTTGACACGAAATAGGCTGTTAATTGAAGAAATAAAACGCCTGTTTATATCGACCTGTTATGTGCGGCTGCAAACTGCGATAGTGATGCCGTTCTTACATCTTTTAATTGAGTGGTAACTTTTAATGGGCCATTAATTATTTTATTACAGGTTGGACTTGAAATTGGTTGTTTTGTCAAATTGACCTACTCTTTGAGTTTAGATGGCATGGGTTTCGTAGTAGGTCTACATAAAAACCTCTCAAGAAAATGATTATAGTAATTTTATTGGCTTGATGCTATACTTTTCTAACACCATCATAATATTCATATATGAAAATGATACCTTCACAATTCATGACTGGTTTTTACTCAAGCTAAATATTTATACACACATCAGCTATTTCAAGAGCTCCATATTGATTGTATGACAATATAAGAAAAATAAAGAAGTGAGGAAGAGAAGAAAAAAGTAAAAAATAAGTAATAAATTGAAGAAATAAAAAATAGAAAAAATATTAGACGTAATTAAGAAAAGAAGATTGCAGTATTAAGATAACATGGCTTGAAGAAATAGACAATGACCTACTAAACAATTCAATAGACACAGGGATCTTAAAAAACAGAATAATATAGGAGAAACAATGCAGAGTTTGGAGTTTCAGGAGAAGAAAATAGTTATCAGCAGAAAAGGAAGAGAGTGGACTCAGGAAGACAAGGAACGTTACTCTAGAAAAATGAAAGAAGCATGGGCAGAGAAGCTGATTAAGCGTGCTCTATAAAAGAGCTATTCGAAATAATAGATTAGAGCGTTGAAAGAAAGTTTAAAAACAGAAGAAATATAAGAGAATTTTGTATAAATTAATAATAATAAGCGTATGGCTTTTAATGGTGGGGAGACCCTCACGGGTAGTTCCACCTCGCCGTTTGAGCCATGTTACGGATAAATTGAAGCTGTGGGAGAAAAAACACTGTGCATTAGTAATAATAATGCAAATTACATAGAACAGACTTGGTAGATATGTGCACATCATTTTGCAGTAATACCAATAGTTGAAATTAAATTTAGCCTAAAGGAGACCGATCATCATTAACAATTAATATTGATAAATCAAATATTACTATAAAACTTAAACTACTATTACTACTTTTTATTCTATAATAACTTCACATTTGGATTGGATACAGTAAATTAGAATTTAGGTCTACAGAAGAAGATAGAAATAGTTTAAAGGAGTAGGAATAGAAGAGCTGTTTATAATTTGAAAAAATGATTGACTCAAAAGTCTAAATGCCATAAAAAGGAGAAAAACTTAGCTTTCTATGGATCAGAGCATAGGTTGTAAACCTACTTCGAGCAAACTGACCTGGAAATTGGATGAATCATAATAAAATAGAAATTGAAAAAAAATGATCCTGAAGCAAATGATATCATTTTTTTGAAATCGAATAATTGAAAACAATGTGGAATTGAATTTTTTTTTGTAGGATGAAGCCCATATAGGTCTGAGACCTGTGCGTGGGTAATGAGTTGTATGATTGTGATTGATGAGTTGGACCTACAGTTTTAGGTGGGTTCCAAACCACCGGGAAGTGATTTTACAGCAGAGAACAGTGTCTTTTTGCTGGCCAATCTAATCGGTCACCGTTGCGAACAGGATCTACGAGAACGCAGCTTATCTCGCTGATTGAACAGATACCTGCTACGGCTCGCGGCTATCACTTCCCTCAATTATCTTCAACTAATTTTGAAAGCCCCTCATCTTTCTTAAAGGAAATCAATGAAATCTGAAATGCTAAGCGACTAACTTATTAAATATGTTATTAGATCTATTTTAATAATATTAAACTGCAATTAGGCGTTTATAAACTCCAAAAATTGTAACACAACACGATATGTGTAGATATTAGCATTAGCAGTTAAATCTAAATAAACTCATTTCTGTGAACTCCTTTCATGTGTTTATAACCTCTCAATACGGAGTTTAACATTATTGAATTTAATATTATGCCTCTTGTTCCCTTGGATAAGCTTGAATATAGTTAGTGACTTACTCACAACCATGATAAGATATTGTTTTTAAAAGAAGTGTCGGACCACAAAATATAGCATGGAACAGGTCTGCTATTGATAAATTTAAATAATTTTATAGAGTAAACTGATACGATTAGCCCAATGGTGATTACTGATTACAGTAGTGGATTAATTAGTGGATTAGTGGATACAGTAGTGGTTCTAGCCCGTGGCAGGGGGAGCAACTGCCCCCCCCTCCACACTAGTTTTTGAGAAGACATTAGACATTTATTTAGGAAAATCCTGTATCAATTTAAAAATGTTGGCCAGAGGAAATTAAACTTATAAAGAGCACTATAAACTACCTGAATGATTTCATCTTATTCAGTACTAAGGATCTAAAACCGAAGTTGTTTAAAAGATTTTATCTACGACCATGTCATAATGTATACATTACAGTTTCACAATTGATGCCAAAACAGCTGTCTTTTCGAAATGCTTTTTGAAACCCGTTGCATAAAGAGCTCATTATAGTACAGGTTCTACATTATAACACGGGTTCTGGACCAATCAGAAGCATTTTTGATGGAATCAATATCGTAATTCAATATTGTGAAACTATCAGCTGATTTGATCAAACTGCTACACCAACTGCTTGAACCTAACAATCTACTATAACTTCTCGTATTTGAGATGAGAGGTTAGGTATCTCTGACAGTCACAGGTAAAATGAAATTGTTTTAATTAAATGTATACTAGTGGTCGTAGATAAAATAGTGTATGCAACGATTTTATTTGGCCATTAAAGCACTCGTGAGATATTTATAACACTCGCATTCGCTCATGTTATAACTTACATCTAACTCGTGCTTTAATAAGGGTCAAAATAAAATCGTTGCATGAACTACTATTTGAATACATAATAGACTGTGCTTTGTGTTTATAAAACTGTGTGTTCGGCTTAATATTTTTACCCTACACCGAAGCCACAACTTCAATCTAGATATATAAAAAGGTCTAATTCTCACTGCTGCATGTTCACCCTACGACCCTCCATATGAGTAAGTAAGCTGTTTGAGATTTATTGTGTAAGATAAAAAGGTGTATAGTAAGATGATAAAACCAACTGTCTTTCACGTTTCTATTAGTAAAACTTTCATCCAGAAATGGGTTAAAATTAAGTTTTTGGAGGTTATTTTTTTTCAATTTTCCGGGGAGGACTCCTGGGCCCCCCGCCCACCTGGGGAGGGGGTATTCCATAACCCCCGGAAGTTTGCTCCCTCAGAAAAAGTAACCTCTAGAACCGCCACTAGATTATCCTATAAAAGGCTACAACAGGTGAATAGCCTTCACATGATTTAGACCTTTTATAAGTCTATGGTTTGTGGTCTTTTCAAAAATGTGATCTAGTGGACAATTAATGAATTCATGAGTACCCTTTTCTAAGAAGTAGGATCACAGAACAACTGAGCATAAATGAGAAAAGAAATAATAATTATTATTATTTATAAATCGATTAAAAAATGTTTGTTAATCAATAGATCCAGTCATTGATATAGAAATAAACCAATAGTAAAGGTAATACATTCGAAGCTCATCTGAGACACCTATTACCCATGCACAAGTCTCATATATAATTAATTATATGGGCATCATCGGCCCAAAAAATCTTGAGTCTCTACTTTAGTGAGAAACATAAATTTATCAACAGTTGAGATAAGAAAAATTAGACAAAACAACCTGCAATCATCCCTATCGTCCATTAAAAATTATATTTGTATTTTATAACAACATTTATCTTGAACCCTTCTCAAATAATATTATTTCTCTGAAAAAAATGATAGTCAATATGGATAAAAATTGATGATCAGCCTACTGATATATTTTATTGCTATAACTCTTAAATTTCTATTAAATAAAAGATTCACATTTCATTCAACATGTGAAATAAACACCAACCTAGCTTGTAATGAATTATTTCTACAGTTGAATGTATGATGTTATTCATCAAAAATAATTATTATATAATTAATATCATGAAATATAATAATTGTTTTTACATAAAAAATAATACCTGATATGATTAGTTCAATATTATTATTCCTGAAAGAAAAATAATGACTTTTCTATTCTGGACGTAATAAAAAATAACTAAAATAATACATATTAGTTATACTATTCAAATATAATAATATGAATGATAGCTATTGGGAAATATTATATCTGAAAAGTTGGATCATAAAACGCTTTATTTATTCATTGAAACGTAACATTTATTTTATGATATATTGATAGTAATTAATAAGTAAAATAAATATTAAATAATACTTTTTAAAAATAATATAAATTTATGATAAATATGATTAGTTCAATAATAAAGTTCCTAAGAAAAATAATAATAAGTAGCCTATAGTAAACCAGTTCCTAAATTCACATCTACAATCACTTCCAAATTTAAACCCAAATCTCGCAACAGTGAACAAGATCACACAGACGTAGGCATCTGCCAGTGATAATAAATTTCAAATTTGGCGCCGAATGCCGTTTCCATGGTAACCACCAAACAACAGCGCGGCTACCGTCAAGAGCCTTCCGTAGTGCATGTCGCGAGCCAGTCATAACTTGTCAAATATTGTCCGCGATGGCTTGCTTTGTTTTGATCTTTTGATCAGTCGCATCGCGGATCTCACGTGGGATGGAACTCTATGTTCTGCCGCGGTCAAAATTTGTGCTGTTTCTGTTGATATTTGTATGCTAGGCTATCGATTACAAGCTGCGATACGAGTTCTTCATCGTGTATCGGTGTTATTTTCGGGAAATCCGTTACGTTTTTTACGGTACATTCGATACGGTTAGACTTACAGTGATAGCATTTTGTAATTCCAAGGCTACGAACATCATCAAGTTAATAATCATTATCATTATAAATAATGGAATAGGTAATTTCAATTTTTTTTCACAGTCAAGTAATAAATTTGAAAATTCGACACAGCTAATATGGTATCAGACGCATACAGTGATAGCATTTGTAATTTAAAAGTTCACATACATGTTCAGTTATCATACATGTCAGTGATTTGCAGTTGCTGTTGCTATTATTATTATTGAAATTTCAATAGGGAGTTTCAAATTTGATTCACAGCGTAATAATAAATTTGTTTTTTACCTGAATAACTGTAATAAATTGATCGTAGTTTGAGAGTGTGTGTGGTCTACAAATATTGAAACAGTTTCTGGAATATAGTTCAAGGTAAGCCTACAATACAATCTGATAATACTGTTAGGTTATGTAGTAAATCTTTGTAATTTCGTATCAACCTATTAAAATGCTAATAAATAATACATTCGCAATTAATCCTGGCTTTTTAAAATAAATATGATTACTCTCTCAAGGTTCGAATAATTTCAGTTCAGATATAAATATTGATCTGTTTCAAGCTGAAAGATTGGTTTTAAATTATCAAGAAAATTTGTTATATCGTCTTACCACCTGTTAAGTGCACCATTCACATGGAAGATCCGTTGTTCGATTCCTGGCTAAATATTTTGGGTCTTTTGCACTATAACCCCGCATTTAAAAAAAAGGTGTAATTAACAGTAGATTCCTAACCTCATATAACCTAATCTAAGACCAGGTTAGGTTAGAAATCTACCGTTCAATGACACTTTGGGTCTTTTGCACTATAACCCGACAATTACTCTCTGGTGTCTCTTGTTGGCCTCGCATTTCCCATGGATAGATGATCCTCCTCAAATAATTAAGCCTTTTTTTCTCTCTTTTTTTTGTCCTTTTTTCCCTCTTTTTTTTTGGCTGTAATTTCTTTTTCTCTTCAATTTTTTTAAAAATTTGTCTTTTATAATTATAAAATCCTACCGATTCAGACTCTTCTTCGCACACAGGCATTGTAGCCCATGTGAAGAATATTCTTTTTCTCTAACTTATTGTCATTACCTATGTACTTGTTTCTTAAAGAGGAAATAAAGAACAATTCAATTCAATTTTTTTTAAATTCGGGGTTATTGTGCAAAAGACCCAATATTTTTATTCTTTGGCATTCATCGATTTCCATCAGCTACTTAATGCAATGTCCGCAGTTGCGAAGGTCAACGGTATGATTCATGACATATCAAGGAATATCAAAGATTAATATCTTATTGATATTTAGAATGTTAATGAAATTGCAACATTTTCTAATAATTCAAAGTTGATTAAACAAATACGACAATATTGGTAGATGATGGCTATATTGTTAGAAATATTGGCTATTTATTATTATTTTTTTTTTATTGTGTCTTGAATATTTATTTATTTATTGAATCTTCTTTCATAAACAACACAGTGCAATCACAAAGGATAAGTTATATATAGTTACAGTCATATAGTTATTACAACAAAATAATCACGTACAGAAACGCTGTAGCCATGAAATGACAATACTATAGCAATAAAACAAGAGAAACATCTTAATTAAAAGACCCTGCAGGCAAGGTAGACCTGTGATTATCATACAATTTGGTGTAGCCTTAGTGAATATGGAGATACATTAATAGTTTTCTCTATTCTGTAGGGATTTAGTCTCAAAATAAGTTTAAAAAAATTATTTTGTGTATACCGTTGCTGTATACACGTCAGTAGTTATTTCGTTAAGGTAAGGATATTTAAAGGTAACACTATGGGCAAAAGTCAGATGTTTTAGTGAATGCAAGCTTCGTGAATAGCCTAAATGGTAGCATTATCAACTATTATTATTGACAATTTTTAAAAAATCTTTTATTTGTTCTGTCAGATTTTATTTAAAAATGCTTCATTCATGAAAAATACAGACTAGTTAGAATATAGCCTACATTTGAAATTATCGTCTTTATTCAATTCTGAAATCATTCAATGTAACTTATCATTATTTAAGTAGCTTCATATCCTACAAGGATAATAAAGGATTTAACTTAATCCTACAAGGATTAACTTGTATAAAATCCTTTTTAACATAATCTATTGTAGAAAATTATTTTTAGATTAGAAAGTGGAGTCAATTTATGTTTAGTTTAGGCAACGTGAGCTGAGAAAGTTATAGTTTTGTATGTTTAAGTTCTTTAGCCGATTTTAACTGTAGGTGACTCTACCCTACCTCAACGTTATCCTTTAGTCCTAAAGCGTACTACGCAAACGAGGAGTGAATAATATTATTAATAACTATTAATAATCATTAATTATTAAACAGCTATTAGAGGGGTTTGAGACTCAGTTCTCAATAATGACCTTGTCTGGTTCCTTGACCTCTGACTAGTGATGTGGGCTGGGCAAATGCCCAGTGGGCAGGACATTTATAAAAGGGCATTTGCCCGGGCATTTGCCCAAAGCAGTTTTAAGCGCCCAAAATCTGGGCATTTATGAAAAAGTGTGTTTTTTTACTTTTTACTATTTTTTATTGTTACTAGAGCTTCTAAAACATAATATAAACTATTAATTAAACGTAAATTTTGTGGATGAAATAAAAATGCCTTAATTTGCAGTTGTTCTGAGGGCATTTAAAATTAAGTGCTTAGATAAAATAATTTTAAAACAAAGGGTACTTTAATTTTTATGAATATGCCTTAATTTGTTTATTTGTTGATGTGTAGGCCTATAATATGTTTAATAAAAAAAATGTTAAAAAAACAATACCTAAGTATTGTTAATAATAATTTAATTATCCTGTGCAATTGTCAATAACACTTAATGGCAATGGTGTATATCTAGTTTGAATAAAACATTTGAAGTATTGAGTTAGGACTGCAGACTGCAGTAGGAGTTTGATATGGTGTGAACAGTGGGTATTGAGTGGTTGATAGTCGAGGGGGGGGGGGGTCTGAGCAGCCATTGTGCTGTGATCTTGGAGTAGGAGTGGGGTGGGTGTGGCCTTGAGATTGGTGAGTCGTGAGTCATTCTAGCACCAGCCCCTATCAGTCAATAATAACACAAATAAATACAGTAAAATATAGTGTAAAAACACTAAGAAACTTACATTTTGTGAGCTGGAATATTTCGGCCGCTGTGCAAGCCTTTGTCAACCAAAACTGTGATCCTATGAAACTGTGAAAGCTGTTTCCAGCTCACAAAATGTAAGTTTCTTAGTGTTTTTCAATCTATATTTTACTGTTTTTATTTGTGTTATTATATATAAATATATATAATGCATCTATGTACATACAATGGCTAAAACATTATTAATTTGTCTTTAAAAGAGATAAATGCGCAAAATGCCTGGGCATTTATGGGTTTTGGGCATTTGCCCGGGCATTTATATCAGGCATTTGCCTCGACTTATAAATGCCCAGGCATTTTACATCACTACCTCTGACCCCTGACTGTTATCATTTTTTTTCTACCAACACAAATGTGAAGACCTTAAAGTTCCCTTCAATGTTTTGCCCAGGTGGAACTATTAAGTGGCATGAAAGCATAAGGTAGCCTATTTCCATTCAACATTTTAATTAGCTCAAAAGGAAGAATACGTCCAATTAGCAATTCATTCACCTTCTACGTGTAGCAACCACTATCCTTTCCATGTAAGAAAACTGTTCCCTTTTTCTTCTGTCAAACTTGAGTTGCATAAGTTGTATAACAAAGCAATTATCTTATTTGTCGAATTTTGGTTGATGTTGTGGAACTCCATAATAAAAGAATAAAACACTGTTAAATGTTGTCAATTCCACTTCTTTATTACTACAGCACTGGACCGCGGTTTCGTGGCTTCACCAGTCACATTTTCAACAGTACTGTATCAACAGTACCTTAGATTTTTTTAAAGCAATTATCCTCTCTCCACTTCAACACAAGTGATATTTTTCTTCCTAAGTCTGACTGTTAGGGAAAAATGTTGTTATAATGTCAGTTAATACTTGTCAGTAATTGGCTTTTTTTGAGGATGGAGCCCACATAGGTCTGAGACCTGTGCGTGAGTTGGATGAATGGAGATTGATGAGTTGGACCTACAGTTTTAGGTGGGTTCCGAACTTAAGATTGACTACGGTGTAATAATGAGGTGTACTTTGAGCAAGTGGGACAAGTAGTAATATAATAAATACAATATGACTTTGTACCAGTTTTCATTATCTAAATTCATTTGTACTCTTAGGCTTGAATGATTCCCATATAAGTTCAAATTTAGGTAAACTCGATTGCAAAACAGTTAAACTCATAATAAAATTGGTAAAACTCAACTTTAGCTATTGAATTATTCTCCAAATTTAGATTCAAATGAATGAATTGGATTGTGCTGGGCCCGTTTGCCTCGGTTTTTTGTGTTTTCCACTTATAGGCCTACCATTTATTACCTATTACATCTGGTCAAAGGAGACGTAGCGGTAATAGGTAATAAAACAAACAATTATTTACATAGCCCTCTAAAAACCAATCAGAGACTTTTCTCAATCTTTATTCAAATTCAGTCAACCTTTCTCGAATAAAAATAAAATTATTATTATTGTCTTACTATTCAGTCACTAAGTCTGACCTATAAAGTCTGACAATAAATTTAGTGATAGGCTAGTTGTCTTTTTAGAGGTTAAAATGGTGAATCATAGTATGGGATCAATTATTTAAAAAAAGGCTACACACTCGCTGACAAAAATTTTAGATTTTATCGTTCTAATTTCATATTTTTTTAAATAATCACAAACTGTACCAGAAATTACAACAATTATTCATGGTAATTGTACAAAAACCTTAAGATTATTTAAAAACAATCCAATCTACCTATTGGATAGGCTTGTAGCCTATTGATTTTTGCGAAGCATCTATTTTCAACTTAAAAAATCAGGATTATCCGATGTTTAGCATTTTTTATCCTTATTATAGGCCTCTGTAGATTTTTTATTACATACGCCAGTCCTCCACCAATCAAAAATTTCTCATTTCTTTCGTGTTTTAATAGTTAAGGTAGACTAGATTATTAGAAATTTAAATTCATTATTAGAAATTAATGTAGCCTACTATCCACAATCTATTCGTAAAGGCTGGTGAAAAGTTCATTGGGTCGAAATAAATTCATGGGAGATAGCGAGAAGCAGACTCTTGTATTATCAAGAAGCCAATTCTACCTATTTTATTGGAGGAGAATGTAAGCTCATCTCGATAACAGTGCATCGTAAAAGATATTAGGGCTGTGACGATCTCTAGCGTCGTCAAAACAAACTACTAGCGGGATTAGTCTACCGTAATGACGCTAGATGGCGCTGCTATCAGGCAGCCATCGCTATGTGGCGCCTAATACGAGATCATGATGTTACAGCTGCCGGAGCTATTCAACTCCCTTTTGTGAACTACAGACTTGTTTTCATTTGGCACTTTAAGTATCTGTTCGTTGTTTTGTATTCTCGTGTGAACTACAAAAGTTGTAAAATAGCTTTCACTGCAGGAATCCCAGCTAAAAACACCTTGTTAGTACTCGATGATCTTTATGTAAGAACCTAATAATTGGAATTGCTCTTTATATTTTGGTTATAATTGCTCTTAAGCTATTGATGATAAGAATATTTTTCAGTATACTTGGGCATTATATTTTACTAGCAGAATTTGAATCAATCTTTCGATTATTTTGCGAACAGCAAACCTCCCTCATATTTAAGAAGAAATCCAAAACAATGAGACTGCAACACCAAAACTCTAATTTTTTTCTCAGATTTACCCTATAAGACAAAAAAGAACACATTATTTTATCGCATCTCCCAGATCTCTTACAAATTTTTGGCATTCTTGCTAGATAGATAGATTGATAGATAAATGGCTTTTATTTGAGCACTTTACAAGTATAAAAGTGCTGAGGGCGAAGTTGAGGCATAAGAGCCTTCACTTAACCCACAGTATAAAAAAACTTTATTTACAATGCAACAAAAAGGATGCTAGGAGTGAACCCAGATTCTTTCTGGGGGATATAAACTAAAAAGAAATGATAATAATATTATCAGGGATCCCATCCCCCTATCTATGACACCTGTGAGCTCTATGACACCGTTTCCCCAACTTTACTAATTCCTACCCTTCACTCTTTAAAATAAAATAACCAATGAACCTTATTAGTAACTCTTATGTAATGACATTGGAAGGCATAGACCAAGTGCATTGTCATAGACATATCTTGTCCAGCCGAATAGGCCTAGACTATCTTGCCTTGCCTAGCCGTATCTTGCCCCCTACCATTTATATACTACTACAGCCCCCTGGGTCTGGGAAGTATGGAATACACTTCATCAGCAACTTGTAATAATAGTGGGGGTAGCCGGAATGTTTGATCAAATAATCCCTTTAAAATCGGTTTTTTATGTGATTCTAGACTCGTGTTTGGAAAATCTTAAATCCATAATTTAAATTTAGCCCTGAAACCAATTTTTGTCATATAGAGCCATGGCGGCGCTCCGGTGCTTCAGATTTTTCATTGACAATATACCCTTCTAAAAATACGCACCGGCTTGATTGTGATAGCAGTGTACCACAGGGTATAAAGGTACACAGGGTAGACGAAATATACGAATTTTTTATAAAAAGAGAGTCCTGGGTCCTCTACAGCATTTGTTTCAGAAATAACTCCTGTGAAACCACTTTTTAAGATATTCAAGACATGACTTCATCCACTTTAGTCTGCATACTGGATCAAAGTTAATTGCTTCTAACGTTTTAAAACATCTCAAATTGTGGTCTTAAATCATCATATACTTCCTTAACACTTGTGATTATTAAACTGAAGTATTTCATAGAAATTTAAGGCAAGTCTTCTAACATTTAAGGCAAAATTTAGGACTGTTCCTAACCTTCGATGTTTTTAATGAATAATAAGACGAAATAGTCACAACCACATTTATTAAAAATATTGAGAAACTAGTTTCGGTTGTTGTACCATTATCAATCTGAAACAAACTAAAACTAGAGTACAGAGTAGCTTAATAGTGTATATACAAAACATGGAATGATACTATTGGCTATGTGAGAAACAGGCTGACCTTCATTGAAGGTTGTGATTGACTGAAGGCCATAACAAGTAACAAGTCACGCCCCCTGGTGGGAGGAGTAACAAGCAAAAATAAGAGTCAAATCAAGATCCAAAAACCGTGAACATCTAGAAAGCAACAAAGAAGAAATATACACAATAAGGCTAAATTTTATCAGATTAAAATTAAAAAATTAGAAGCTCACTGAAATGCAGTCAAGGTCAACCGAGAAAGACACGTAAGTACCGTTTTTAGTATACAGGGTGGGGGAAATGTTTGGAAACGGCTTAATATTTCATATACAAAGGTGATTTTGCGGTAGGTATGATTGAGGATCCTACTCAAATTGAAAATACTATTTTACTGTGACTTTAAAAATCTGGTCCGCCATCTTGGAACCGCCATTTTGAATGTAACTTTTTTTTTTAAATAGGAAGGGGGTCATGCGATACATGATTTCAATACAGAATTTTAAGACAAAATGAATGCCGAAAACCGCACATCGATATGTCAACCCGTTTCGGAGATATTTACATTATTAATCGATACCATGAAAAGCAGAAATGAAATAAATAAGTACATTAAAATCTTACCTATCAAATTTTTTGTTAATAGTGTTTGCTAATAAACATTAAAACCCAATTATTTTAATAAATGTTCAAACTGTTTTCCTTCAGCTGTTTGACAATGTGCTAATCTTAAATAATAGCCATCAAGCACATTTTGAATCATTTCGCGTGATGAACATCTGACTCTGGATATCATAATATCAACAATAATCATGATATCAACCTAAAATCATCTGTAATAATCCAACTGATTTAATGAATTCTTTTTCAATCATGAAGTAGTGAGTGTGTTTAAAGTCGTTCGCAATGGCATTTTTAAATGAAACCGAGAGAATAACTTTGTTAATGATGCGCGGCTATGGAGATAGAGTACGGTCTTACCAAGAAGTTTCTGATTTATTTAACGAAACATTTCCCAACAGAAATCCAATTAGTAAAAGTGTTGTTTTTAAGACAGTAAAGCGGTTTCAAGAAACGGGCAAAGTGACTGATCGTGCTCGCACTGGAAGAACAAATACTGCCACCAACAATGAAAAATCTTTAGAGGTAATGCAATCATTTGTTGAAGATCCGCATACATCAACTAGAAGCGTTGCCAAGGAACATGGTATGTCTACTCGTTCTGTCAGAAAAGTTCTTAAGGAATCTCATTTCCATCCGTTTAAGCTTCATGTATTACAAGAACTGAATGAGGATGATTTCGACCGCCGGGTAGAGTTTTGTGACATAATGATGAACAAGTATGACAATGATCCAAACTTCTTTAATAATGTAGTACTTTCGGATGAAGCTACGTTCATGCTTAACGGCAATGTAAATAAGCAAAACTATCGTTTCTGGACCGATGTCAACCCATACTGGATGAAGGAGGGTCATACACAGTATCCTGAAAAATTAAACGTATGGGCTGGTATGGTAAATGGTCACATTGTAGGACCATTTATTATCGAGAATAATTTAACAGGTGCCATTTACGAGAACATGTTAATAAATTTGATCGTTCCAGCCATCCAGAACATCAACGGACAAGAGTTACATAACTTGTGGTTTCAACAAGATGGGGCGCCCCCTCATTATGCATTAGGAGTGCGGGATATATTGAACCAAACATTTCCCCAACGCTGGATAGGTCGTAGAGGTGCAATAGAGTGGCCCGCTAGGTCACCTGACCTCTCTCCACTTGATTATTTCTTTTGGGGCTACATGAAAGACAATGTGTACAAAAAGAAACCAGCAACAATTAATGAACTGAGAGAATGTATAACTGAAGTGGCTAACAGAATTCCACGCGAAATGATTCAAAATGTGCTTGATGGCTATTATTTAAGATTAGCACATTGTCAAACAGCTGAAGGAAAACAGTTTGAACATTTATTAAAATAATTGGGTTTTAATGTTTATTAGCAAACACTATTAACAAAAAATTTGATAGGTAAGATTTTAATGTACTTATTTATTTCATTTCTGCTTTTCATGGTATCGATTAATAATGTAAATATCTCCGAAACGGGTTCACATATCGATGTGCGGTTTTCGGCATTCATTTTGTCTTAAAATTCTGTATTGAAATCATGTATCGCATGACCCCCTTCCTATTTAAAAAAAAAAGTTACATTCAAAATGGCGGTTCCAAGATGGCGGACCAGATTTTTAAAGTCACAGTAAAATAGTATTTTCAATTTGAGTAGGATCCTCAATCATACCTACCGCAAAATCACCTTTGTATATGAAATATTAAGCCGTTTCCAAACATTTCCCCCACCCTGTATATTAAGCTACTCTGTACTTTAGTTTTAGTTTGTTCGAGACTGATAATGGTACAACAACCGAAACTAGTTTCTCAATATTTTTAATAAATATGGCTGTGACAATTTCATCTTATTATTCATTATGGATAACTTCCACAATATCACCTTCGCCACTACAAAGAAAGTTCGATGTTTTTCATGACAAAATATAGTAAACTTGTTAACAAAACTTACACTAAAATTGACATTATATCTTAGTAGACCTAACGATGAAGCTGCTTGTCAGCAGTGAAAAATTCGTTTCTAGTAGAACAAAAAAACTACTAAGAAATACAGCGTCAATTCTAATTTTAGTCAATTTTTTATTTTAGAATAAAATTCGGATCTGGGGTTCCTCCCTCAGGATACCTTTGAAAAGTAATCCCTCTATGTCAGAATTTAAACGATTCTGGGCACTAAGCCATCCATTTCAACGCACATTATGGGAAACTTGTCATCACCTATGTGAGATGGTTGAAACCCTTTCATGGATAAGCCTATGATTTTGGGAGTTATTATACTGTAATTGGACAATGCATGAAACCTTTCATGAATCACTCGTCTGCAGTCCTCTCGTTTTCATGATCCTTTATGCTTGAAGCTCTTTCATTTTGTAGAAACTGTTAGTATTTGAAGGATGATAATATATTTTGTATCATTTCAGAGAAATGTGTCTGAAATGTTTAGCCAATAGTCATAAAGGGTTTTGTACCGACAACTCGATGTTTCAGGTCTGAGATGATTTTATTTTTAATGACATATAAAAAATGATATCACTTAGTTGTAATAATTTATTATTATTTAATGAATAAAGGTTTTTCCTTCTTCAAGTTTTTAGACCAGTTCAATCGATCATAAATATAAGACACACATGTGATATTTTATAAATTATTTATAATTGATTTTATCAATTATTAATGATTTTGCTATCAATTGGTCTTCGAATGTTAACAGAAAAATCCTAAAACTGCAAAAACTTGAACTCTCTTTTTTAAGATTTATGATTTTGTTATTACTGCTACATAATTGAAAAAAAATATTTAGTTGATGAAGCTTTTTATAGCTTACAAGAGTTCCTTTCATATCAAAATGAAGCCTCACCTCAACTAATTGATATAGTAATTATGGTAACTAGTGTATAAGATAGTATAATTGTTGATCCTAAACTGGAGTCTCCAAGACATAATTTACAAAAAAAATCAATTGCCAGTACACCAATGGATCTTTTTGTATAAACGCGAATTTTCAGTTGAAATAAAAAAAAAATAATAACATCTCATTCTATAGTTTTTGAACTTCCCCCCCTCCCGGAATTTGTTTCAGCCAGTATAATTTGTTTGTTCATAGTTAGTCAGGGAATCCCCCCCCCCCCGCCACCAACAGCCAGACACTCCTGATTATTGTAATTGAATAAGTTACATATTAACTTTGTTAGTTGCACGTGGGGTTACCTTAATCACAGCTTCTGTTTATTTATGACCATATTTTTGAGCTTTGTGTTGTGTTCTTTAAACACTTTGGAGAGTAATTAATTAATGTTTCCAACAGAGACTAGTAATTTCACAATTTTTAATGATATTATTCCACCTTGTAAAATATAGTAAAATGAGTGTAATGTCTTTGAAAAATCTTCCAGAAAATAGAGTTGAGAGAAGGTTCAATATTTTTCCCTAGGCAAGAGTGGTAGACTTTCAGTGATGAGCTATATTGAAAAATTTTAGTCTAGACTAAACAGACAACAATCTATTAATTGTAGTCCCGCATCAGAAAGAAAATTTTCAGAATGCTGAATCAACTTATTGAATTATTGATTGATGATTGAATTTAAAATAGCAGAAAACTAAAATTTACTATTATTATTATTATTATTATTATTATTATTATTATTATTATAATTATTATTATTATTATTATTATTATTATTTTATAATAGTAATTCCATATTTAAAACTCACAGTGCATTCATTTAGACCAGTGGTTCCCAAATTCTCTTGCCTCATGCCGTAAAGTTTCGGTTTTTGGTAGATCCCCTGCATAGATGTTAACTTTTTTTAATGAGTTTTTGATAGCTGGTAGAGTAGAGTAGGCCTACTACTTACGACAATATCAGATTCAAATTTTGTATTGTAGTGCAGAAAACATTCAAATACACATGTTAATCTTGTTCAATTTTTGTTATGTGATCGAATTAAAATTAAAACTAACCAAATCGTTTGATATATTATTGTTAGTAACAGTGAAATAGCATTAATGGTACTCGAGGAGTATAATTACTAGTATTTTATTATACAACATAAGTCCTCTGTGGCAATTGCAGCACTCTTAAAAGCAGCTCAATAATGTATGCACATGGACAACTTGGGAACCACTGATTTAGACGGATGATCATCAGCCCCTCAATATTATTTTAAGTACGGTATGTTTTCAAATTAGGCTTCTCAATTTGGCTAATTTCCTGAGGTCTTAAAGGGTCCTTAATATAAAATACAGTGGGCTCTTTTTATGATACCTTTTTCTATGATATATACATATAAATTATAATTATGTATTAATAATTCATGATTACAGCTAGGTATCTCATCAACTATCATTATCATTAGCTATCAGCTTTTTTGTTTCAATTACATTGGTTCAATTAATTTTTCATAATTATAAACTTATCAATTATCATCATCATCATCATCATCATTATTATTATTATTATTATTATTTTTTTTTTAATTATTAAATTAGCTGATTAGCTGGTCTACCATAATATGTTCCATTTCTTCTGTTTATTATTGGTAATATTGCTAATATTATTGGTATCAGTATTACATCATGAAAAAAGTTATTATCACACTATAAAGTGGGAGATTGTCATTAGATTAAGATTGAATATTAGCTACGATTCTTTCTCTCATATCAGAAATAGGAGCTTTTCAAGGCAGTTGATTAATCATATTCATGATGTAGCCTATACTAGATAATCTGCAGGATTAAAGGCTAAAATACAATTACAAGTTGATGTCGTTTTTGATAGCAGTAGAAAAACAGTATTTTCATACTTTAATATCAATATATTATTTTAATTTTTCGATTGTTGAATCTCTTTAATTTTAGGGTTGAGTGGTGGAGATGAAGTTGAGTTCTAGCTCAGCCCTAATAAGAATAGGTGATCAATCAAACTTCTATTATTATTCCCATGTCATAGATGGAATTTATTTATTAGAATCAATCAGTTAAGACTTTGCTATTTAAGAAAGATCATTTTTCACGTTTGTCTTTAGCTACAGTGGATAAGTTATGATGAAGCTACGAAGAACAATGAAAAATAATGTTATTTAACTAGAAAACATTCATAATTTTGCTTTGGTACTTATTTCAAAATAATTAATTTATATAAAGGTTTTGTAATTTCGTTAGTTTTGTAACACTCGCGTTAAAGGACTTCTTATAGCGGTTGATGTCGTTTTGAAATAGTTTATAAAAGAAGCAATAGATGGCAGTATAATGTCATTTGCAGAGCTGACTGCCGAGCCGGGTGTCAGTCACCCTCCCAAAGCATGGGGTGTTTGTGTTGGCCTCATCACAGCTATCATTTGCATTTTTCATGTGCTACACTAAAAGTCTTTCCAGTTTATAACTTGCTGAAGATATTATATTTTACATAGACTATTTGGGCCAATGAATAAAAGTAATTGAATTTATAACATTGTTCGTACTAGTCTATCAATTATACTATATTTTATTTACAGCGTATTATCCTTTTATTGTTATTATTATTATTATTATTATTGTTATTATTATTATTATTATTATTCCAGGCGGGCCCAGAAGCTGGGGGTGGTTTTAGTTAGTATTTTGCTTTGCCAAGAGTCTGGCACATTGTGCAGAAAAGCATTTCCACCTCCAAAAAAAAAAAAAAAAAAAAAAAAAAAAAAAAAAAAAATTATTATTATTATTATATGATTATGATGATGATGTTTATTATTATTATTTGGCTGCAATATACTTCCTTCATTTAGTTTGTGTGAATTGAGTAATTATGATTAGAATGACCAATAAATAATCAATAATAAAAAATCAATAATCAAATCATCTATTTTAAATAAGGTAAGAAACGATTGTTGTGGGGTTGAGACCTCATTTTGTATTCCCATAATTATATAAGTATTAAGATCTAGAAGGAGTTACTTCATTCCAAAGACCATTACGATATTCTAAATCATTTTTTATATCAACAATAGTGTTAATTAATTGACAATAATCATAATTTGTAGTTCATGAAACAATCAAAAGAATTCACACATTGTATATTCCACAAAAAAAAATAATAAAATATAATAATAATCAATTATTGATTATAATGAATTTAATATTACAGAGAATACAATCTAGAACACTGTACATTTATGAAATTTGTTGAAAGATGAAAATAGACGATTCCAAGATCATCCTAAAGCTAGAAGAGATAGGCTACTGTAATATCAGAGGAGAGAAGAAAGAATTGTACGTAATTGATTCAACGTACCCCAAAGTGGGTTATTCGAAAAACCATAATAATAGCAGTATTTGCTATTGTTTGTTTGATTATATAAAGTAAATGGATAATTTTATATATATAAAGTAAATGGATAGCAGGGTTATACGAATATATTTAAAGATTATATTTGCGTTTAAGTTAATTCATTTAATACCATGACTATCCCACACTAGCTTGATTTTAAACTTATAATATTTATAAAATCAATATCTATATAAATAAAATTAGAGTTTTGTCTGTACATTTATCAGAATTATATATTTTTTGGTTATTTTCACGTTTTATACATCAAATAAGCCGAAAATAGTCTTATCTCACTTTCTGTCTGTCTGTCTGTCTGTCTGTCTGTCTGTCTGTCTGTCTGTCTGTCTGTCTGTCTGTCTGTCTGTCTGTCTGTCTGTCTGTCTGTCACGGCCCCAAAGGCATTTTACGCGGCCTTCTCCTCAAAAACGAGAGCATCGATCGGGATTTTAGTTATTGAACAGTATTGAACAGTTTATTGACAATGTCTTTAGCTATAAAAAACTAAATTAACTTTTTTTTTAACAGAGTAATAAACGTTTAAAAACCAAGTGTTTTGCGATTTTGGATACATTTTACGCGGCCTTCTCCTGAAAAACGAGAGCATCGATCGGGATTTAAGTTATTTATCAGTATTGAAAACCTTTTTGACAATGTCTTTAGCAATAAAAAACTAAATTAACTTTTTTTTTAACAGAATAATAAACGTTTAAAAACCAAGTATTGTGCGATTTTGGATACATTTCTTCCAAGTTTTATTACCACATAAGAATAAGAACAAATCACGTAATTTATCATGATATATCAATCAGCTGTTCTCAAATATAAATTGTGGGCCCTTCACGGCGTTATTTACGCTGTCTGCAGACTTGTGTAGTCGGAGCATCGCAGTCTTTTAGGAAACATAATGTCTGGTGAATCAAAGCTCATCTTATGTTTTATCAATTATTTCTTTGTTAAAAAAAAAAAAAAAAATTCTAATTTAAATTTATCAAAGCAAAAATTAACATTTTAGGAAGGTGCGGTTTGTGCTAGGCTCTTGGGAATTCGCCAGGTAGCACTATTATTACCACATAAGAACAAATCACGTAATTTATCATGATATATTAATCAGCTGTTCTCAAAAAATATTCTCTCCGATACCTGTCACTGAATTGCTGACGTTCTAAGTTCTTTACTAAGGGCCCGGCCCGTTCACACGATACAGTTTTTGTGCGGTACAGTAAATTTGCTGTATCAGTTATTTTGCAGTGCTTTCGTTTGCATGTGCATTTCATATTGTATGTTCACACAATACTGTTTCGACTGGATCCAGTAAAAAAGCTGTTCTAGCCGATTTCTACATTCGGTTTTGTCTTCGAAAACTGTATCACTAAAATCAGCTGTACCGCAAAATAACTATCCGTATCCGGTGGCACATGTATTGTACCGGTAATGGATATGTTCAAACGATACGCTTATTACGCTGGAAGCAGTCTTCAGATCGTCAGCATTGATCTCCTTCATTGATATTCTTCAGCATTGATCTTCTTATTAGTGAATTCCAGTGTCCAGAAGTGGAAGATATTAATTGTGAAAATTTAATTTCTCTAATATATGAGAGACCCGCCTTGTGGGACAAGACTTAAGATTAATATAAAAATAAAGAGAGAAAAATGTATGGAATATTGAAACCAGAATTTGCGTACTTTGATCAAAATTTAAGAGAAACCTTCAGTAAGAAACTTATTTGAAAAAATCTTACACAAATAAAAAAATCCTGGACTGGAATAAATAAATCTGAACTGGAAGCTCAATGGAAGAAGGAGGAGAGCACAGCAATAAGCAGCAAAGCCGGACAGTGTGAACATCACAGTACAGTTGACGCCGTACAGTAAAAAAACCGTACCGCAAAAAAACTGTATCGTCTGAACGGGGGGGCCTAAGCTGCTAACAACTTCATGATCGTTGCTATCAAAAAAGCCGAAACATATTTAGTCTTATTTCTAAACATAATCCGTACGAAGGACGGGCACAACAGCTAGTAATATAATAAAATCAAGAAAAGTGTTTTAAATAAAATTTTCTATACGAGAAAAATTAATTAATTAAAATAATTTGCTCTCTAGCTCATTTCCTTACAAAAAATCATTTTGAGAGCATTGTCTATGTCCTGTCTTCTTCTCTAGATAATACATTGAAATTATTTAATATATTGAATTAATTGATAAAATAAAATATATTATTTGAATAAATAGTATCACAACCACAAACTACCTCGCAATGGTAGTCGGAAAGGAAAAAAATATAAATCAATGAAGTTTTAGTGGACTTGATATCTCCTACTACTAACTACAAGTATATTCTACTGATATATGACTGATAACTTACATTGTGCCAACTGCAGTCCTTCTTCCAGAGCTAACCGATGCCAGTTACCACTTCCAATCTACATTATTACTCCTGATACACTTTTGGGCGTGGGTTGTAGAATGTAAAAACCGTAGATCAACGGCTTGAGAGCGAGAGGCACAAAAAGCATGATAATCTCTTGGCATCCCTTAGAGCCTCGGTACCCAGCTATTGGTAGGTTGGATGAATAATTGAATCAAAGCTATAAATCAATGGTCGGTACCATGGCACTATCGAGTCAGAGGACAGAATAGCTGGAATTGCGCCAGACTCAATTAGGAATGGTGCCAGATCCTCTGTACCAATGGTAAAGTCCTCTTTTACCAACAACACTCGTCATATCTACTGCTGATCGGGCAGTAATCTTGGAAATTAATTCAATAACAAGTAGTCGGGATGTAGCTATTATTTCCTGCTGCTTTAAGAACGTCTCAGTTTGTAATATGGAGTATCAAGCATGGAGTATCATGGACTATCCTAATTTTAGGTGATAGAGCTTTTTATAGTGTACAAGATACACTATAACTACACTCTTTTTATAGAGTCCTTTCATATCAAAATTAAGCCTCACCACAACTAATTGATATAGTAATTATGGTATCTAGTGTATAATTGTTGATCTGACTTGTCTTATACTCCTTAACTGGAGTCTCCAAGACGTAATCTACAAGAAAAACCAATTAATAAAAAGGTAACAATAATAATATATTAGCCTTTATTACGTACCATATTAGTGGTATTAAATAATCCATTACTCATGAATACAGGTTTATTTCTTCCTCGAGCACAGCATCACTGTATTTTACTATTCAACTATTTCACTATTTTACACTGTATACTCTTTTTAGATCAGTATACTATACATATAAACTAAAGCAAACTTATTTAGCGAAACATTAGTGGACCTTGGTTTTAAATTAGCAACTATTTACTTCTTTATTTCGGTTAAATTGATTAGGCAAAACATTATTAAATCTTAGCTCCAACTGGAACTTCGTTACAATTTAAATCAAGTTAAATTTATAAGGAAAAGCTAGGCTACATCAGAACCGATAGACCACGTAAACGATTACCATCTTGTTAGAATCCTGGGTCAAAGACGATCCTTCTCATTGGGAGACTCAGCTAACCGCTCGTTATATAAATTAAACTGTATGGCTTGTGTGTGGATAATTCACAAAAATTTCAGGAACAACCAAGAATTGAACCCGTACCAACACGATTCCACAGTAACTATTCATACAGTAACAGTAATTATTCATACAGTAACAGTAATTATTATTCCACATAATTCGTAATTTGTTTTTCTATTCTAATTTTTTTAACCTCCAGCTATTTAGAAAGACGTTTCAATTTTAAATTATTAAATGTTAACGAGTTAATTATTTTGTGTCGTGACATTCATCGATTTGTATTATCTTAAAATGCAGTTGTCAATATCTGCAGTAGCGGAGGAATTGTGTATAATTTAACTATAACATTAACGAGCACTTGGCACTGCGCTTGAAAGGGTGACCAGCAGCTATAACATGTCATTATCATCTTTTTTCGGAGGATGAAGGGATGAAGACCACATAGGTGCGTGGGTAATGAATTGGATGATGGTGAGTGATGAGCTGGACCTACAGTTTTAGGTGGGTTCCGAACCATCGGGAAGTGATTTTACAGCAGAGAACAGAGTATTTTTTGCTGGCCAATCCAATCGGTCACCCTTACAAAGAGCGCCCAGGAGTTTCGTAGCTTATCTCTGATTGAACAGATACCTGCTACGGCACTCGGCTATCACTTCCCTAGTGTTTGTTATCACTTCATAGTGTTTTGTTATCACTGTCCTGGCGGCTCGAAACCTACAAAATACTGTTGGCCCATTATTCATAACATCATCATCATCATCATCATCCAGCATATAACATTAGCAAGCCTCATTTGGTTGTTATCAGGAAAAGATATTAAATTGAAAATAAGTACTATCACTACTACTGTATTCGTCAGATTTTTCTGCATAGATTCGCCATCGAGATTTTGTTCAAACCTATTAAAATTGTTTCAACCTTTATAAAATTGAATAGTTAACTTACCAATATAGGCTTTACAATCCCCTCCCAAACCAAAGCTCCTCCTTTTCTAATACGTTCACTTTCAAATATCACAACACTCAATACCACCATTTTGCAATTTCGCTACCACCAAGTCTCACTCACAAAATCACGATAATTGTTCACCAGAACTCATTTTGTGCAACAATTTTAAATCATGAAAACTTCCAATACATGACAGTAAAAATCACATCTTCCCAAACCATCAACCCGAACTGAACTGAAAACTACAGTGAATGTTCTGTTGAGGAAAGTAGAAATTTATGAAACCTACCTATGAAATAATAGAAAGTAACATCTTCATCATTTGGGGAATTGTAAAGAAGGGTGAAATGAGGATATTTTTTTGTTTGAAGAACATCTTGAACCCCTTCTTCATTATTACTGTTGGCACGTTTAGAGTTATATGCTGGTTAAGTTTATCCACGGTATTGTTACAGTTGTTTTTTATCGGGCAACCCTTTTTTAAGGGTGTAAAAACTGGACAAAAGTTCTTATTATACTAGTTGTAGGTGGTAGAGAAAGCGTCACTTCCTCTTGACCGATCAGCTAAAAGAAATCGTGAAAGTTGTTGTTTATATTGGGCTGGTTTTTATTTTCTTCTTTCCGTTGTGATGTAGAAACAATGTTGAAGAACCTTCTTAGATTTTGTTGGACACAAAAAAGGAGGTGAAAAGCAAGTTGATCTTTACTTCCCAAATCATAGAAATGAATCCTGAAATCATTGTTGCAAAAAAAGCTTAATTTCCCTCTGACAGAACCTTTGTTTATTATATAGATTACAATCGACCAGTAAATGATTTGAAATTATTTCTATAAGGCAGTGCAGTAGTCTTCAATGATTTGAGTTGACTGTTTTGAAAAAAGGTAACCGTTAAAGGAAAATATTTATTTATTGGTTCATTTTTTTATTGAACTATAGCATTGCAGGATACACTGAGAAATTATACATACTTTTCTCATATTTTATTGTAGAAAAACGTTTCTACCTCTCTCTCTACAAAAAAACCAATTTTTATTGAGAAGTTGAAATTATTAAAACTATTGAAAACAGTTCGTACTGCTATGTACTGCGTGTATATACTACTATGTGCATGCGTGTATTACTATGAGTATGAGTGAATAAATGAATGAAATTTTATTAGCCATATATTTTTTACATGATATATGCATACATTTCTAGAAATTCTTGGACTATAAAATTTTGCATCCTGAGGTTACAAAGAATCTGTGTGAAATGGTAGAATATTGGATGCAATCCATCCACTGATCAAAGAATTTTGTTTTATTTTATTCTAATTTGCATTTTCTGTTCAAGGAATCTATTCTACTGTAGTATTCATTTAACTTGGCAGCGTGCAGAAGATAGGAGGACTTGCTACATCTGAACCCAACTGCTGCCAAGTTATATGAAAACTACAATACTATATTTTATCATAGGAATTTTTAAATCAGATTTAAATCAGAAATGTTTTTTTTTAAGGATGAAGCCCACATATGTCTGAAACCTGTGCGTGGGTGATGAGTTAGATGATGGAGATTGATGAGTTGAACCTACAGTTCTAAGTGGGATTCGAACCTCCGGGAAGCGAATTTACAGCAAAGAACTGAGTCTTTTTTGCTGACCAAACCAATCGATCACCCTTACAAAAAGGGCCGAAGCTGCTTATTTAATCTGATTGAACAAATGAACAGATACCTGCTACGGCTCACGGCTATCATTTTTCACAATTGAATATCACATATCTAGAGCGTTTGAAACTATGTAATTTTTCTCAAACAACCTCTTTTTTCCAACTACCTTCACCGTGTAGAGCTATAACTTACAGTTAATCCCGACTTGCTAGTCTAGAGTTACATTTTTTATTTTGCTTGAAATTCTTGTACATTAACTACACTTAATCAATCGTGTACAAATCGCACAAAATCGAATAAATTTCAAAGATGGCTGAAATTCTCATTCAAATTTCACCATAACTTGTTCTCACCAAATTAATTTCTCATGACTGTTCAAATCCCTTCAACAGCCACGGTCAATCCATTTCAAATCAACAGAATGCAAAATTGAATTCCACTGAGATGGATTTAATTGTTGGCGGTTTGCAGCTTACATTTATTTACGCGTTTGCGGTACTCGTATGTATATGCGCTCATTCTCTCTCACTCTAACCGAGGGTACAAAGCCAGTTGCATTAATTATTTTGGCCCAGCACAGCCAGCCAACATGCAGCGATCTATAACTATATTGTTCACATGCTCGTATTTATATATAGACTTGCATTGTAGGCATTGCTATGGAAACAGGCACACAATGCTGTGCCTTTATCAAACCATAGTTAGTGCACCATATGGTGTAGTATAGTGCTGCAACTTCCGCCAGCCACAGGAAGAGGATCGCGAGTTATCATGTCTCCTATTCTCCCTCTTTCTCTCTCTCCTCTTCCTCATTCTCTCTCACTCAATCCATCTGTATCATCTCTCTTCATCTTTTTCTGCGGCAAAGCTCTTGTATTTATTTATTGTTGTTGAGGATTTTTGTAAAGTTTGATTACATCAAGTAAAATAATTGCTTGGTGGATTTTAAATCTTAAAAAATTTGATTATTCTCCTTCAGAATAATTAGATTTATTGAGGATTCAAAATAGGTGCAGATCTACAAACATAAAATACACTACCATTTAGCATATTTTTCAAGACTTGTTCATGATCTATAACCGTTCATGATCATTTCTCTCTTCCACACAAAGGCAACGCCTGAAGTTCATGAAGATTTTTTGAAAATGCGTTGTATTTCTGTGTAATTATGTTAAACTTCAAGTTATATTCAGTTATTATGATAGAATATTTTTCAATTTCTACTGTAAGTTTTATATAATATTTTTTGTATGCAAGAAATGCAATGTTATTGTATGACTCGAATTTCTGTTACTTGTGATCATGGAAAATAAAAACCAATTCGATTTGATTATCAATATTTAATTGAATGTTCAATAATCTTCAAAAATAGATGAATATTTCTTTTACGAATCAATATTATATTATATAAAGATGAAAGATTTAATTGAATATTCAAAAATCTCAACAATAGATAAGTTAGTTCGAAGTTACTGACAATTGAACAAACTGACAAATTTACTTACAGTAACTTCGAACTAACTTGTGAGATACGAGCCGATATGGCCAAGTTAAAAATGAATGCTGCTGTGCAGAAAGGTCTCCATGGTCTAGTGGTTAAGGCGCCCAACCGGCAATTGGGAGGTCCGTGGTTCGATTCCCGGTGGTGACTGATATTTTTGTACAGTAGCATTCATCGATTTCCATCAGCTATTAAATACTGTTGTCAATATCCGCCATTGCGGAAGTCTTCAGTGTAAACTGATAGCAATTAAAGGAATTCGAAATCAATAAATTCTGTTTAAATAGATAAGTATTTAGCTCAGGAATCAATATTCTATGATTAAGATCAATATCAAAATTAATCAATATTATGGATGGATAGAAGTTGTTCAGGAATTGAGCGTGAGTTTACGAGTTGTTCAGGAATCAATACAAAATTATATTAGGTAGGTATATCGAATAATTGAATACATCAAATAGTAGAGGTTTTTTTTGTAGATTACGTCTTGGAGACTCCAGTTAAGGAGTATAATACAAGTCAGATCAACAATATTATACACTAGATACCATAATTACAATATCAATTAGTTGAGGTGAGGCTTTATTTTGATGTGAAAGGAACTCTTGTACACTATAAAAAGCTTTATCAACTAAATATTTTTCAATTGTTTTTTAAATATTTCTATATTTCAAGAATATTAAAAACTGCGGTAGCTTGTTGTAGAATTTCCTACCAATATAACTAGGTTTTTGTTTGAATAAGCTACTATTGTGACTCACCAAGTGATAATCTCCTCGGCTTCTTGTATTATAATCATGCACGTCAAGATGTTGGTTAATATCATTCGTTTTTACATATAAAGTAGCTTCATACACATATAAGCAGGGTACAGTTAGGAGATTAAGTCTCTTGAACAACGGCCTACATGAATCTAAACTATTTACTCGTTCTATACACCTAACCGCTTTCTTTTGGATCTTAAACACCCTATCAAGATTTTGTTTTGATGAATTACCCCATACTAAGATAGCATACCTAATATGTGACAGTAAGAGCTCATGGTAAGCTGTAAAAAGTAACTTTTTGTCATTCAATCTAGCGAGCTGTCGCAGGGCATATACTAGAGATGGGTCGTACTAGGTTTTTCTGATACTAAGTATTCCGAGTACTAGTACGTTCTAATACCTATTCCAAATACCTGTTCCAAAATACTAGGTAGTATTTTATATTAGCCAGTTTGCCAGAGTAGACGTACAAGAGTACACGTACAAGAGAGTATCGTACTGCGGTACTGGTACTGTTTCTCACGTTAAATACAGCACAAATCTTTATTACTCGTGTTAAATACAGCGCGAATCTAATTATTGAGTTGCTCTCAAATGTGCTGTAGCGAAATGAGACGCGGACGGCAAGACCTTGAGACGCTTGAGTAACAAACTACTTTTTAGTACCCGTACTCAAGTACTCAAGAAGTATTTGTACTGGAAAAGTACGCGCGTACGCCATACGCAACCAAAGACAATCTAGACGCATGCGCCTACAATCGAGTATAGTGAATAGAGAGAGAGCGTGAGAGTGAGCGAGAATGAGTGAGTGAGTAGTTGAATAGTTCTATAACGAGAAATGAGCTATTAATAGCTACTGTACAACTGCAAATTACAAAGCTCCACTCCCACTCCGTAAATTGGAGTGGGGACTTGAAGTCGCGTAGTTTACTAGTTTCTAGAAATACTCACAGATATCTGAGTATTTTGTACTTCGAATACTAGGTGCTAGTCCGTACGTTCAAATACTCAGTAAAAATACCTGTTCCAGTAAATACGCCTCATCTCTAGCATATACCCCAGATGAAACAAAAAAAAAAAACAAAAGAAAATTTGGTATATTGACTATTGGAGATTCTTTAACGAAGGGCCTATTTTTCAATTGGCCTATACTAAATTAGATCGATATTATTTCCCATTGGAGAATAATACCCAATTCTTAAACAAGAAAAAACATGAAATTCAATTATGAGTGAGACTAACCCTTTCCGATGCAGATAAAAGTGCATTCTTCTTGACATTTTTTTCGTTTTTTTGTAGATTACGTCTTGGAGACTCCAGTTAAGGAGTATGAGACAAGTCAGATATCAATGCCCGATGGTGACTTTATGAACCACAGGAATGAATTAGATCTCACCCTTCCATTTGACTCACCTTGCGTCACGTAGCCTATTAGTTGGGTTTCTATTTGCGATAATTGATAAAACTTGTACGAAGAAATAGTATGTTACATACTATGAGAAACTCAATTTTTTGTTATAGAATATTTATCTTAGAATCTCCAACTTCAAAGAGTGCTTCACAAGATTTAGGCTATTAGTAGCGTATTTTTTTTTTCTTCACAAATAATTACATGGATTTTACATGATGCGACTTTTTAACTTATTCAGTTGTATTCCTAATTAGTTTCCAAAAACTAAAATGCGAAATGCATGCTTCAGCTCGATCGGAGTGAGCATTTAGAGGTACAGATTTCAATACAAAAACCTCCAAGAGCATGACAGCTCACTATCCTACTTAGTTGTTAAAAATAAACAAAGTAGGTCTAATTATTGTTACTAGGTTCTGGTATTCAAACATTCCTTCTTATTAGCTGATATTTAATGGACCACCCAAGACGAACAAGAAATTAAGTCGATGTATATTTTCTCTCACTCACTCTCTCTCTTTCTCTCTCTGACACACTCTCTCTCTCTTTCTCTCTCTGACACACACTCTCTCTTTCTCTCTCTGACACACTCTCTTTCTCTCTTACACACACACTCTCTCTCTCTCTCGCTCTCTCTCTCTCTATCTATCTCATTCTCTTTCACACAAACATTTCTCACATTCGCTCTTCAACTGCTTCATCTTCTCATCTATGTCTCTCATCTTCAATATACACATTAGTCCGTCCTTATTTAAAACTAAGTTGAACTCCTCATGAAATAATGTGCCACTGCAACATTACTTGTTTGAAATATACTTTCAGAAATGACATAGAATAGATTTTTTTTAATTATTTTGTAATGACATGAGAAACTGATTTTATACTCCAGCTGAAAACTTCCGAAATATTTGGGTTATTCTAATAGCCTTTCTACTCAAAGTAAAGTTTTTATACTCAGTTTTTCAAGTGATTTTTTTACACATTAGTCTTATTCACTGACTAATTACCAAATTGAGGTTGTAATCATAAATTTATAAACTAGTTTGATTGAAAGTATCTGGAAAATACTTGAAATTCTTATTGACTTGATCAATACTCATGAATTGAATTTCTCACAAATTAATTTCACCAGTTGTGGCACTCTTTCCAAATATTTGATGATCCTCGGTGCTTTTAAAACACACACATCGTCTGAAATAAATTAGATTTTGTAATTAGGTTTCTTGGGAATATTTCAATGTTAATTAATTTTTTTAATATTATTTGTTTCAATCAGTTGATTGAAGCTACTCATAATTTATGAATCGAGTTCAACAAAATAAACGTTATACCGGAATTGCTGTAAAAAAGTTTTACTCCTATTCAGTTATTTCAACAATAATTGAATTTATTTAATTCAATGTATTAATTTTTCCTTGTTGTGCCAAAGTGTGAACCAAAAATTCTTAATCATGAGAAAAGATGAGTTTTGAATGCATTCATTTACTTTTATTTTTGATAAATGTTGTTGAATTGTCAGGAAAATTACTCATTTAACATTTTAATGTCAATTTAATTGAACAAACTCATTTCCCCTCAAACCGTGCCAATTTGTCAAGACTAATATAATTGAATGTAAATTATTAAGTTTTCCTTGTTGTGCTAATGTGTGAACCAAACATTCTTAATATCGAACAAAGGTGAGTTTCTTATGCATTCATTTAATTTCATTATCGATAAATGTTGATGAATTGTCAGGAAAGTTACTCATTTAACATTTTAATGTCAATTTAATTAAACAAACTCATTTCCTCTCAAACCGTGGCAATTTGTCAAGACTAATATAATTAAATTGACATTAAAATGTTAAATGAGTAATTTTCCTGACAATTCATCAACATTTATAGAAAATAAAAACTAATGAATGCATTAAAAAGTCATCTTTGTTCGTCATTAAGAATTCTTGGTTCACACATTAGCACAGCAAGGAAAATTTAATAATTTACATTCAATTAAACAAACTCATTTCCCCTCAAACCGTGGCAAAATGACTATATTATAATATAATGACTATATATTATTTGTAATATAATTGAATGTAATTTATTAAGTTTTCCTTGTTGTGCTGATGTGTGAACCAAACATTCTTCATAACGAACAAAGATGAGTTTTTAATGCGTTCATTTTTATTTTCTATAAATGTTGATGAATTGCCAGGAAAATTACTCGTTTAACAGTTTAATGTAAATTTAATTAAACAAACTCATTTCCCCCTCAAACCGTGACATTTTGTTTGAATTTGTCAAGACTTATAAGAATGAAATTAATAAATAATAAGACGAAATTGTCACAACCACATTTATTAAAACTTTGAGAAACTAGTTTCGGTTGTTACACCATTCAATCAAATCAATCAAAGTTTGATTGAAATTGATAATGGTGTAACAACCGAAACTAGTTTCTCAAAGTTTTAATAAATGTGGTTGTGACAATTTCGTCTTATTATCCATTATGGATACCTTCCACAATATCACCTTTGCCAGAACAAAGAAAGTTAAAGAATGAAATTATTGCCAAACAACAATTAAATCATAATATTGTAGAATTAAAGCAAAGACAAGCTCAAAAACTTTAATACAGATTCACAAAGCAGAAAGTACAGAAATAAAAAGGTGAAGAATTTCAATACAGTACGATTTTAGCAACTTTTAATATAATTGTTTGAACAAAACAAACGCATCTCAATCGCATGATATCTAGTATGGAGATTGAATGGCCTATTCACTGTCTCACTTGAAATTTCCACTCTCCAATCATTGTTATTGTCTAGATTCAATGGATTAAAATTGCAAATAACAAGCAGCTAGTTTCTAATGGTCTACTCGCCCACTGCAATCATTGCTTCACTTCCACGTTATAAGAAATGCAAAGCGACCAGCATGGTGAGACGGGAGGGGAGTGAGTTATAGTACTTTTTTAATACACTTTGATTTTATGCTTCATAAATGTTAATGTGTATTCGTTGACGGAAAGGAGGAGGGAGGAAAAGTCTGGTAGACACGAGAGTTTTCTTTGGAACGATGGCTTTTCCTGAGTGGTGGAAAATCGGAGGAAACGAAGAACACAGCTGTGACGATCTACTGCGCAGTTTCCGGCGAGTTTTTCCTCTTCATTTCTGTCTTCTTCTTCTTTCGTTCTTCTTCTTCTTTTCTCTTCGTCATCTTCTTCTTCTTCTTCTTCTTCTTCTTCTTCTTCTCCTCCTCCTTCTTCTTCTTCTCCTCCTCCTCCTCCTCCTCCTCCTCCTCCTCCTCCTCCTCCCTCTCCTCTTCCTCCTCCTCCTCCTACTCCTCCTCCTTCTCCTTCCCCTTCTCCTCCTCCTACTCCTCCTCCTCCTCCTCCTCCTCCTTCTTCTCTCTAACAGTCTATTTCTTCTCCCACTACCAGCTCTCCATTTTCTTTTACTCTTTCTCTTTTTTTCCTCTCATTCATATTCTCATTTTTCTTCGTCTTTTTTTCAGCTCATTGTTATTCTACTTTTTCTTCTTCTTCTTCTTCTTCTTTTTCCTCTATTATTCCATCTTTTTTTCTATATTTTCTTTCATATTTTTTCCCATTTTTCTTTCCAACACCTTCTCCTTCTTTTTTCTTTTCTTTTGTTTCATTTTTCTCCTCCACCCTCTGTCTTCTTCTCTTTCTCCTTATCCTTTTTCCATTCTTTTCTTCTTCTCCTCATCCTTACTCTTTATTCATTTTTCTTCTTCTCCTTTCTTTTCCCTAGTGCCCTTTCCTTTTGTGTCTTTCTTTGTATCTCTTCACTTCAACCTTTTTCCCTTATTTCTCCTACACTGTAGGCCTTTCTCTTGTTTTTCCTTCATCCCCTTCTCAAGCGTGTTTTAATAATTTTTTTTTTGTTTCGCTTTTCCCTCTATTTCTTGCATTCTATAACTCCTATTTCTTATTCTCCTCTTCTCTGTATTTTACTCTATTCCATTCTTTGTTTTACACCTCTATTTCATCTGCTCCTCTGTGCTCTTGTCCTTCCTCGTTTTTTTCTTCTCGGTCCTCTCTTTTAACGTCTCGGTCTCTTTTTTATCTTCCTACCATCCTCTTCCTCATTCTATTTTAAACTCATTTTATCCTCTTTCTCCATGCCGTTCATGATTCTTCTATTTGTGGTGAGAAATCTGAGAAAACCGAGAGCACAGCTGTGACAATCTACTGCGCAAGTTTTTCCTCTCGCTTGCTCATTCATCCGTTCTCTTTTCCTTTTCTACTTTTAAATCTTCTCCTTACCCCCACCTTCTTCCTCTTCCTTTTCTTCTTCTTCATCTTCTACTCCACTTCCAACGTCTTCCGGCACCATTTGCGTCATAGAGTTTTCTTTTTTGACAATTTACTGAGGCGAACAACGTCGCAATGTTTAATGGACCATCTCTAACTGCCTTCGCTCCGTAATGGACTTTTCCCTCGCCGAAGGCTCCCGGAAAACTCCCATCTTACTTCCTTTCCCCTCCGACATCCCTCTCCACTAAACAATACGAAAACACACACAAGTCGGGACAATCTAACTTCACAGACCCCGACTTCTGACAACTTCCAGTAAATTGGAAACATGTTAAGGTATTTTATTCTGCCCCGCACTACTTTCCCTACTACCTCCGCAACCTCCCCCCCTTGGAATTCAACGCCCATTTTGATAGTTTCGTCGATTTAAACTTTGACAATGAGAATTGTCGTAACGTTCCCAAACTTTGATAGGGTGTAAAAGTTGCTCTTCAAAGCAATTTCTTGGAACCATGCGAATATTGCTAGATTTGTTTTTGAGTTGTCAAACTCCAATGATTCGCTTCCAGCTGAATGTTTGTTGGGAAAGCGCATTCAGATTGGATAAATGAGATTTGAACGTTTCGTTTTGATTGAGCTTTCAGATCTTTCTATGAGGCGAACAATCTTAAACTAATTTGAACTTAATTTATACAGTCAATATTCCGATAAAAACCAACGGATATCTTGAGCTTCAAACAGAACAGGTTTCCAACCGGCTGAAGATTTCAAGAAAGATGGAGTGTTTGAACAAAGCTACGTTTTAACGTTGACTTTCTTTGTAGTAGTGAAAGTGCTATTGTGGAAGATATCCATAATTATTAATAAGATAAAATTGTCACAACCACATTTATTAAAAATATAGAGATACTACTTTCAAACGTTAGAGACAAACTCTGACGTTTGTCTGAGATTAATAATGGAGTAACATCCGAAACTTTTATACATGTATTAAAAATATAGAGATACTAATTTCAAACGTCAGAGACAAACTGACATTTGTCTGAGATTGCTAATGAAGTAACATCCGAAACTAGTATCTCTAAATTTTTTATAAATGTGGTTGTGACAATTTCCTCTTATTATTCATTTTAAAGTTGAAGTTAATATTAACCTAAACACTCTTTAACTCGGCCGGCTCTGGATACAAGATTCTATGGAGAAGGCTGGGACATAGAGTGGTCAGGTTATAGTATTTTCGATAGCATAGTTTTGCTCAAACTCTCTATAGACTTGGATCATCAGCTTAAAACTTCAAAGACTTGTTAATCTTAAATAGATTGGGCAATATATTATATGAGAAGAAATTTTCTAGTCATTCATATCGTAGACCTACTATAACTAAGTTAATTTGTTTTGTTCACAGGTACGGTCGCGGTCGTGTGCTTTTGTGTGATTAGGGAGTGGATCTGTGGCATGACTTCGTGGCGTTGTCGTTTTTTGGTAAGTTTTTCACTGATTTTTCCACTTTATTAAAAATATCAGATATTAAAGATAAAAAACTATTTTAATACTATTGTTATATATATAGAAATAGTTCTAAGACCTATATGGGCTACATCCTAAAAAGAAAAAAAATATGTACACTAGTTTTGGTATCCAATGTACTCGATAAATAGGATGAGTTATGACCTTGAGATGCGCAGTGGCGAAAGTGCTTGTGACAGTGGAGGGGGAAGCTCCGGGCTCTCTCAGTTGCCAGCAGTCTTTCTGTTTTTCTCTGTCTCTCCATAGGCAGTTGCTTCTGCTCTCGTGCAACTCACAGCTCATCTTATACCTCGCGTACTGTAGCTTTATAGTAAAATCACTAACTAAGCCTACTATGAATGTACTACCACTATATACTACCTCTTCAAATAAGTTATAACTCGAAGGAAGGAAACTCTAATTACTGTATAACTCTAAACTATGAAATATTCTTATATATTCTGTACATATTTTATTTTCCTTAGTGACTAGTTTTATCCCTTCTCTTGATATTTTCAAAAACAAATATTAATATTTTATTCTTTTGGCTAAAGTTGAATTCAAATTATTAAGAGTCAAAAACGCTCTCATAATATTATCCGATGTTTCTTCTTATTCTTGCTTCCAAGGATTAGGCAGTTGCCTGTTCCAACTCACAAAGACCTATATATTTTTTAAATTTATACTAGGTAATAATGCAAATATTGTAACTATGGTAATGAGTGTAACTAGTGAAGATTTTTGGCTTAAAAATGTCAAAATTCCAAATTATATCATATTTTAAAGGACTGTGATAGTGCTTTATTGTTTGAAATGAAAAACTTAATATTCTTATTTGCAAAAGACGTGTGATTGTCAATAACTATTGTGCTTCAAGGTGAAATTTCAAGTGAAACAGCGACCTAACCTAAGATTTTGATCCTACTTTAAAATTTTGTGAAAAGCAGTTTTGGGCAATAGCCTATTATATTCACATTGACTGTATTTTAGTTAAATGAATGAATGAATAAAATGAAGTAAGCCGTATTGCTATCTCTTGAATGGTTTTCCAACATCTCTTCCCCTGTGGTTTGTACATGTGAAATTAAAGTGTAGTTCTTTTCGCTGACATTCTTTCAACATGCTCCTTCCAATATCACTGGTACTGAACAAATCTTTCGTTCAGGCAATAGACATTCAGCTCTGCACAAATATCATAATTCCTTAAGTGATCCCTTCGATCACAACCCTTCACTCGACGCAAGAATCGCATCTCTGCCGCCTGCACTCTACTTTCTTGTGGTGTAGTGATGACCCATGATTCACTACCATAGAGGAGAATTGGAGTGGCCAACTTTATATAGTTTGATCAATTTTTCCTTCCTTGCTTTCTTTCGTAGGGTTCGAATGATATTCCCATATACCGACTGGAATTTACCTACTTCATTTTCAATGTCTGAATACCCTTAAAGCTGATATCGTATCCCAGGTAATTGAAATGTCATACCTGCTCCAATAGCCTATCTATTACAATATTTGTTATGATAAGATTCCAACTTTGGGTAGGAATTATTAAATCAATTCAATTCAATTTCAATTTTCTCTGAACAACCCTGTCCAGAGGAGTTTATATTCATTCGGAACATAATAATAAATTTTTTTCAATGTCTGTGTATAAATATTTCTAAATTGATTATTCATGAACACCCCACTATATAAATATGTGCTGGGGTGAAACAGTCTTGTAAATTTTCAATTTATGCAAAATTCCTGTTAAATGAATGTAACATCATTGTTGATTATCCATGTTAGTATTTCAATTTTTTTTTTTTTTAAATATTCTACGTTATATAATTAATTACCACTAATATTACTAACACCACAATGACTACTAAAAAACTACCTAGCACTACATATTACAATCTACCACCTTTGTAACTCTACACTGCCAACTTGTATCACTGCCAACTCTATACAACAACAAAAACACCCTACAAAAAAAAATGTCATATACTGGAAAATTGACTGAAAGTCTTAAACTCTTTATATCTTGAATTTATATAATTATGCATTCAGAAGTTACCTGCTAAAATATCATCAGGTTCTTCATAAAGTTTCCTGTAAGCTGTGATTGAATGGATAAGCATGCGAATAATTGAATAAACTAGGTATAGTAGTTTTCATATAACTTGGCAGCAGTATGTTCAGTTCAGATATAGCATGTCCCATCTGTTACACGTTGCCAAGTTATATGAATACTACAGTATTAATATTTAAGATTAAATTAGAGAATAAACTAAAAAAATTAATATTACCATCCATGATTTCTTGATAGGACTGCGTATGTTTCTCACAAATTAATGATTAATAATTAATAATGATTGAATATTTAATAATGAATAATGAATAATGAATAATGAATAATGAATAATGAATAATGAATAATGAATAATGAATAATGAATAATGAATAATGAATAATGAATAATGAATAATGAATAATTAATAATGAATAATGAATAATGAATAATGAATAATGAATAATGAATAATGAATAATGAATAATGAATAATTAATAATGAATAATGAATAATGAATAATGAATAATGAATAATGAATAATGAATAATGAATAATGAATAATGAATAATGAATAATGAATAATGAATAATGAATAATGAATAATGAATAATGAATAATGAATAATGAATAATGAATAATGAATAATGAATAATGAATAATGAATAATGAATAATGAATAATGAATAATGAATAATGAATAATGAATAATGAATAATGAATAATGAATAATGAATAATGAATAATGAATAATGAATAATGAATAATGAATAATGAATAATGAATAATGAATAATGAATAATGAATAATGAATAATGAATAATGGATAATGGATAATGGATAATGAATAATGAATAATGAATAATGAATAATGAATAATGAATAATGAATAATGAATAATGAATAATGAATAATGAATAATGAATAATGAATAATGAATAATGAATAATGAATAATGAATAATGAATAATGAATAATGAATAATGAATAATGAATAATGAATAATGGATAATGAATAATGAATAATGAATAATGAATAATGAATAATGAATAATGAATAATGAATAATGAATAATGAATAATGAATAATGAATAATGAATAATGAATAATGAATAATGAATAATGAATAATGAATAATGAATAATGAATAATGAATAATGAATAATGAATAATGAATAATGAATAATAATAATGAATAATGAATAATGAATAATGAATAATGAATAATGAATAATGAGTAATGAATAATGAATAATGAATTATGAATAATGAATAATGAATAATTAGCCCACCCCTTTAAATTGTGCCTCAAACTCATTGAGAATCGATTCCAGTTGAGCTCGTTAGAGTCTAAACCCCGTAAAGTGTCACCATCTCTTGGCGGATTACGAAGTTTCAAATCCATGCTGAGCGGGTTGCATACCCGCACCCGCCTACACACTGACGCCCCGGGCAGTGCTTATACCATGTAGCTATAGATAACTATAAGCTGTAGCCTGCAGCTATATCTGTATGTACCCATAAGCCAGAGCTACATCGCCCTATCGGCAGTTGTCAAAGTCGATAACGATTCCTAACGGTCCTCTATAATTGTCAACACATCTAGCATAAATTCGGCTCGATTTACTCAATACCTCCCCTCTAAAACCCTATCCGTGGAAGGGGGGGACAGCAATCCCACCCCCGAAGCTATTAGCCCGTCTCTGATAGCGTTGGCAAACCGTTACGCTAATAACATTTCCGATCATTTTGTATCTCCGAAACGATAACTTGTGTCATTTTTATCCGTGCTAGTTTATGAACGTCCCAAATTTCTGTGCTTGATGCTGTAGGCAATATGGTTAAGCCATTTTGTAGACCTGATTTAGACGAGTTGTGAAGATTGTAGAATTAGGAGAAGTATTTTTGGATTAGGTACTAGAGAATTATAAAAAGTTTTTTTTATCGTGAAAACTATTGTGGAATTGTTACAAAATTTTATCATAGATATTTGATGAACTTGTAATCAAATAAAAAAGATGTTCCTGAAGATAAAAAAAATTGGACCGATTGATAGATATTTTGATACAAAATTTCATAAATGATTCATAGCAGCTAAGCATATCTAGAATTATGTATGAGTATTTACTGCATTAGTTATAAACTTTTAGTACTCTGAAGATGTTACTAGTACGATGTTCTTCATGAAATGCACTGATTGATTAATACGTGATAAACTAGGATTACTGTCTGTGGAAAACGTGCCTCTACATATGCTGCTATCACCTTCATTTCTTTCTCCCTTTTAACCTCAAAGTCAAAAAAGACGAATTTGAATTTCTATCTTATTAGTGAGTCTCATTCTGAAACTGCAAACGGAATCCTATTAAGACCCAGAATTCTATAGCATGCATATTCATGGGCAAGCAGTTTAAGATAAATCCTCTGACAATTACTGCACTTGGATCGAAATCACTTTTTTCTATTTACCTTGGGCGTTGGAAAGTTGACGTTGTAAATCTTCCCATCTCTTCAACAAACAGATTCTCCCATGTTGTAACAACGCATTTAAATATAAAGTGTTTTTAAAGGCGAGCATTCTCGTTCTCTAGAAAGAATGTTAAGCTTCCGGAGCACTTCTAATTGTTTTGAACCTATTCTTCTGTTCCTTATAGGCCTACAAAAAGTGTTTTCAAAGGCTCTCTTCTTTTTTCTTAAGCTGCTTCTATGTCTGTAGTGAGCTTTAAGGGTGTTTGCACAGTGGAGCATCCAATACTCGATGATAACCACCATCGGAAAATAAAACGCTTGCTGTGGGATGTTGTATGACGGATGGAAGCAGCATGTGCTTGATTTTATGATGATGATTATCCTCGAGTATTAGAGGCTCCACTGTGTAAGCGCTCACATAGCTTTTCGTATAGTGTTGTTGTTGATTAATCAATTAAAAGCACAAGGATGAAACAAAATTGAGAACACATTTACTGATTTGCAAAAATCTGTAATTTTTCCTTTCATTCCGGTTTTCTTCTTAGTTGCCAATTGAAATAAATAAAAATGTAATTATGGAGATAGGAATCTTATGATGATTTCATACCTATAAAAAGTGCCTGATGAATTTAAAATTCGGAACTATGGAGGCTGAGTTTTATACATTTCGTACTAAATATGGTTATAAGCTAGGATTTTATTTTGTTTCATACCACTATTTTCCATTCCGCTTCACTTTGTGTTCACCTCTTCTACTTTTTTACTGATTCTTCACTCCCTAAAGAAAGGAACAAGAAGTAGAAGAAGAAGAAAAAAGAAGAAGTAGAAGAAAAGAAGAAGAAGAAGATAAGAAGAACAAGAACAAGCAGAAGTAAAATAAGAAGTAGGAGAAGAAATAGAGGATTGTGAAGTGAACTGAGGGCGTGTACTCCTTATTAGAAGGAATAAGGTATGAAAGAAGAAGAAAAAGAAAGAGGAGCAAAAGAAAGAGAGATGAGAAAAAGGAAGAAGAAGGAGAAAATGAAGAAGAAAGAATGAGGATTACGAAAAAAAGAAGAAACGTCGAGGATGACGAAGAAGAAGTTGATGAATTAGATGGTGGGGGAAAAAGAATCAAGAGAAGAAGAGGGTCAAGATTTACATCTGAGGCAACCGATTACAAAGGGGAAGGTGCAATAATTCACGAGTTTCGTATATAAGATGTTGCAGCAGGCAACAGTCTAATCCTACAGGCGGATTCAACTCAGAACAATAACGTCTGAGAATGTTGCATATACCCCTCCTCACCCTTGAATTGGACGACCCTTTATTTGCATCTCCAGTCGTGGCAATTGTTAACGGTCCATTCAGCTGAACCACCAATGAAGGCCGATGAAGACATTTTGGAATCCGAGATCCGAAAGCAAACAGATCCAGTCACTGCAGATTGTGATTTACGGTCGGTGAGAAATCTATCGATAGGCCAGGATCTCCTCAAATAGCGTAACGTAATCTTCAAGGTAAAGTAAACTGACTAAAAGTTATGGATGAATTATGACTACAGTCATAATCTAAATAAATATGAAAATAGAAAATAAAATAGTGGAAATTGAATAACAAACCATGCAAGCTTTGGCAAGAAAGTGATCGATCTGAACACGATTATTGCATGGATACATCGATTCTATTATATCCAATTGATTCTTGATTAATCAAGATGAACAACAGAATAGATAGCAATGCAGAAGCAGGCCTGCTATCATAAAAATGCATTTTCCTATAACTGCTCGTAGAGACAATAGTAGTGACTGTAAAGTGATTGAGAATAATCACGGTTTATTACAATAATAATAATTATTATTATATTACAATTAGAATTATTTTATAGATAAAATTTTTATTGATAGCAAAGTGTTTTCTCCACATGTTCGAACTTCTTTTTTTTCTCGTGAAACATTAAAGTAAACCGTGATACCACATACTTCATATATTATATTAGTATTTCACTTATTAGCTTATATATTTTTAGGATATATTATTATTCATTTAATATTTCTCTGCTTCTTTTCATGATCATGGCTTAAATTCTTTCTATTATATTTACTATGCATTTTCTTTTCACTTCTCTAGTATTAAAAAATAATAATAATCAATAATTAAAATCATAAAACTGATTATAGCTTTCCCTTCTTCTCAATCATAATTATTTACTCTGATATTATTCCATACTAATAACATTCATTTCTTCTCTTTTCTCTTCTGTTTTACTTTTCTATTCTCAATCTTCCTACTTTTATTAAGAAAAATTCTTAAAGTTACAATTTGTAACTTGCTTTTTCTCTTTTTCACACGCGAGCCACTCAAAGCGATTAATAAGTTTGCTATTTATATTGACTCGTTGCTGGCGCTCAAGCTTTTTAGCTTTTGCTAGCAACGTCTGTAATAATTATATTCTCCTGTATATGTATTTTTTCAAATTTATTTCAACTTTGCTATTGTTATTTTTTCATTTACTGGCTTTTTTGTTGTTTTAATATTTCTTTTATTTTGGAGGTTTTAAATTTTTTGTCTGTATTATTTGTCGATGGCAATAAAATGATTTGATTTGGTTTGAGTTCTTTACGTACTGAAAACTAATAGTAAAATACCTCTTTACGGCTCCGCAAGCGGTAAAGTACTTTACGCTCGCCAGCTGTTTTCTTTACGCTTCTGTTTTGATTTTGATGTCTTCTCATTGGTGGATCACAGAATCCGTGAAATTCGCATAACCTCAACAATGACGAACGCTAACCAAATCCGCGCATGGTCTGTGATGTTACAAACTACAAGATTTTATTGTGTTGGAATCCGGAACTGCAGTTGTAGGAAAAATATTGTATGCAATTCGCGCGTGAAGCTTCTTTATCGCTCTTGCAAAATTACTGCGCTCCGCTACGCGTCACGCAGTAAATGTTTTGGCTCGAGCGATAAAGTCGCGCTTCACGCTCTTAATACATAAATAACTATTCTGTTCTGGTAGATAATATTGATAATCATATTTATTGAATCACTGATCATATTTGGTAAAATTATATTGAATGACACAACCGCATCTATAACAAAAATATAATTATAAAAAATATTTTTTTTTTTGGACTTACAGTACTTTCAGTCTATATCAAACTGAAAATTAAATTCTCAATAGCCAAATTTTAGTTTGATTAAAATGATGTGACTGCTAAAACTGGTATTTATTTTTTGGTCGTAAAAGTGATTATGACAGCATCAAAGACTCATCCAATTCTATGAAATATTCTATGATATAAAAATATACATGTTTCAACTTTTCAGGGCATCATACTTACCATATTTTCCTAACTATAGAACATAATCTTTGATGAAAGATTTATGAAAATGAATTTTTTTCTCGCTTAATAAATACAAAATAGTTATATAAAATTAATTGATTCAGAATTACCTGGCAGCGATTTTTCATAGATGCTGCCTGTCTTTTCTTATAATTATAATTTCTGAATTAAATTGCAGTTGCTAAAATATAAAATACAATCATAATATTGTTTGCGGCCATTTCGTTACAAATAAAATACACCTTGACAAAATAAAAAATATAAATCAAAATTGAAATGGGCAGTAACACTAACTCCTTATTAGGAGTGAAATCTGTTAACTTATATCTAAATACTGAGAATTTAAAATTGTTTTTTTTATAAATTTTTGTTTTTGAGATAAAATTTTCATTGTCAATAAAAATGAATACTGAGAATTTAAAATTGTTTTTTTTTATTTTTGTTTTTGAGATGAAATTTTCATTGTCAATAAAAAATTGGAATAAGATTGATTGTGCTAATTGAGCTGATAAATCAGTAACTCAGTAACTCAGTAACTAACGTACATTAGTGTATTTCTTTCGAAGGTAACTCAGGCAGTGATAAGAAAACTTATTAATTAATATCAAAATTGCATAGCTCTTTTTTGTGGATTACGTCTTGGAGACTCCAGTTGAGGAGTATAAGATTAGTCAGAGACTACCTTCTGTGATGGGAATCGATTCTCTGCATTTAATTCAGTGTAATTATCTGTAGACCTAAACGCTTTTCTATCTCTAATAATAAGCGTATGGCTTTTAATGGTGGGGAGACCCTTACGGGTAGTTCCACCTCGCCGTTTGTGCCATGTTATGGGGAACATACATGGTGGACCTACTATTTTAGGTGGGCTCCGAACCACATCAAGTCATTGAAGCACGGTCACCCATCCAAGCGCAGTCTTGAGCGGTCGTGACTGAACATCACGATCACTTGAACACCACGCTCAATTATCTCTTTCAAGCAATTTATGAATAGAATTGAACGAGCTACAAGGGACTAGGAATAAATAGCTGAGTAAAAATTTATTTGACTCCAACTCAATTAAAGTTTTAAGAAAAAGAAGTTTGCAGTAAATAAGAGTTAAAAATTCACTTTGATCAATTTCTTGGAATTGTCCATCACAGCTTCTCATTAGCAAAGCGGCTCTATTGAAACTATATTGAAACTAACTAAGATCACTTAATCGAAATTGATATGCTTAAACTTATCTGGAATTCAATCTCAACGTACAAACAGCAAGATGGGATGGAATTCATGGCGGAAAGAAAATCCAGTATTTTGTTTCTTATTTTCTTTTTCTTACTATTCGTATCTTGGTTTCGCTCTAAGACGAAGAACCAATCGTGAATAGTTTGTCCTCTACGACAGACTCTTGTCTACCTCATATTTTTATTCAGTCTGTCGCGGTAGGAATAAAAGGAAAAACAGATCCCACTCAAGAGTTGAACCCATATCAACCAATCAGAAGCATCCTATAATGGCTGCCAAGTTAGTTATGTGACAAGTTGACTGGTAGAACAAAAGCTAACCAACTGAATTTACCGTCCAATTATAAGCGAGTATTATCAACATTTATCTAGAGCCGGCAACATTATACCGGGGTCGATAATAGGACATCTTGTTAACGGCTGAAATATGCTATCAACGTTTATATAATTTCAGTTTTATATAGTTTCCAGTAGACGGAGATTTCAGTTAACAAGAACAACATTCCGATAAGATCTCAGGCGAGCTCCATTGTCAATTCAAATTGGAGCTGAGAATAGATTTATGGGTAACACATGTTGCGGGAAATTTTCTGGATTTTGGATTGAGCGAAAAAAATTTGAATTGTAATTTGGATTTGATCAAATAATTGAGTAGGAAGGGAAATTTAAATCTATGAAAAATATAGTTCTCAATAGAGAAAGCTAGACCGGTGGGCGATAAGAAGTAATAAAACAACTATAGATGACGCGAGGGGTTACAATATAGCTGTAGGAGTTATAGGTGCAAGATTAAACATCACTTCTCGTTTTTTTTTTCTTTTTGTAGATTACGTCTTGGAGACTCCAGTTAAGGAGTATACGACAAGTCAGATCAACAATTATACAATTGTAACAATTATAACAATTATACAATCTTATACTCTTATACAATAGTTCCCTTGATTACTATATCAATTAGTTGAGGTGATGCTTAATTTTGATATGAAAGGAACATTATAAAAAGCTGTATCAACTAAATATTTTTTCAATTATTTTTTAAGATATTTCCATATTTTGAAGACTTTTTAAAAACTGCTGTAGAGTTTCCCACCAATATAACTAGGTTTTTAATTCCACTTCTTTATCACTACAGCACTGGACCGCGGTTTCGTGGCTTCACCAGTCACATTTTCAACAGTACACAGTGTTTTATTATTTTATTATGGAGTTCCACAACATCAACCAAAATTCTACAAATAAGTTAACTAGGTTTTTGTTTGAATAAGCTACTATTGTGACTCACCAAGTGATTATCTCGTAGGCTTCTTGTATTATAATCGTGTACATCAAGATTTTGGTTAATATCACTCTTATTCACATAAAAAGTAGCTTCATACACATATAAGCAGGGTACAGTTAGGAGACGAGACCAAGTCTCTTGAACCTAATGAATCTAATCTATTTACTCTTTCCATTCACCTAACAGCTTTCTTTGGATTTTAAACACCCTATCACGGTTTTGTTCTCGGCTATCTGCTCAAGCTCAAGCATAAAGTATCAAACATTGAATAGAAAATATCATGTAACTTAATACTAAAATATAGTTAGGCTACATTATATTTTGACCTCTAGCTTGAATGTTCCAACTTTGCCAAGCGGCATCAAATGTTATAATTCATTTTAAATAGGTTACTAATTTCAAATTGACTATTTTCGAATCTATATCCAAAGAATCTATCTGATCACATTGATTTATATTTCAGCTATTATGGATATTCTAACACTTCCACTGCTTCTGTAACATTTAGTTTTTGTTCTATTTTTAGCATTGACATAGTTGTTAGCTAGTCATCCAATTCAGCCAGAGACTACTGACTACTACTAAAACTAGGAAAACTCATGTATATAATAAACTATGGAGGTTGAAATCAATGTTTTTCATCAAAAAACAAATAATATAATCAAGGGAAGAAGGAATCAATGGAGAGTATAAACTACGTATATGAAAAATTTGAAATTTTTATGGAGCAATTCACAAATTAATGCTTTATTTCAGAAATGATTAATATCATTGTGCTTTTAATTTCTAGAGTATTAATACTTAAAATCAATATCCATATTATGTAATGAATTAAAATTCATAATTATCTAGAAATAATTTTACAGCTGAGAGATTATACTTAAGTGTAGAGCATACAATACTCAAGAATAACCACCATCATGTCGTGAAATCAAGCACAAATGATGTGGTATAGTGGAATTCAATCTATCAAACACGATTCCACAGCTTTTTTATGATTTTGTTGTTGATGATTATGATGATTAACATCAATGCTCCACTGTGCAAGCAATGTTGGGTTGCAAAATAAAACAAATTTTAAAACAAAAAAGAAACCGACTCCAATGAAATGATACTCAAACATTAAATAATCACGTACTAAAAAGTTTAAAATGAAGTATTTACTTTAAAGTGAGAGCATTTTTAAATTAATACGAGTAATCTTTTGAAGTCTGAGCCAAATTTTCTATAAACTTCTAATATAACAGAGCATTTCTTATTAACTTCAAATAATATTTGTCTCCGACTTCGTATTACTCGTATTAAATTTAAAATGTTCTCATTTAAAATGAATACTGTATTTTAATAAGAGAGTATTTAATTTTTGAGTGTCATTTCATTGAAGTCGGTTTCTTTTTTGTTTTAAAATTTGTTTTATTTTAAACTTTTTAGTTGAATTTTCAAACTTTGAAAACATGAGAAATTTCTTATTGCCTACATTATGAAATATTTATCAAATTAGCAAGCCAATATAACATCCAAACTAAAGTACTGTAACTAAAAATTTACCTATAAGAAAGTTAAGAAGCTAAGGAAAATGATACAACTCTCTATTTAATGTAGAATATTGTATTTAGGAAAATTATAATAGGAAGCTTGTATTTAGGAAGCTTATAACGAAAGGCTTCTTGAAAGTGAAATGGCTTTTGATTCGTCATTTTAGTGCGGTTCCTTTCAGAATATACCTACACTGAAAAATTAATAATTTTGAAGAATATTGTTCAATGATCTTTTTGAAATTAATGATCTCAAAAACGTTTTTCACTCCAATTAATGATTAAAACTATATAGGTCGATTCACACAGATCAGTCACGGCGCGTCTCAGTTCCGAGCTATCCGACTCGTCACAGTCATCATAAAATATATTCTTATCTGAGTTTCCGGTTACGCTGTCTACACTCGTCCGGCGCCGACCCGTCAGGTGACTGATTGTTACCGTGACTGAACTGAGACGGAACTGTAACTGTGACGCGCCGTAACTGATATGTGTGAATCGACCTTAAAGCATCATTCCTACGACTCCATAACATCAACTAAATTATTTACAATTTTCAGAAATATTATATTGCATTACCAACTTTGGGTAACAGATGTCGTCAACCCGGCATAATTTCATTGCCTCTTATGATTTCGATAATCGAGTAGGTGTGAAGCGCTCCATATGATATAATGATCGGCCTGGTAAACGACACCGGTTATCCGACTGGCGGTTATGTGTAATACTATCCTATTAGAACAAAATTTATTGAAATGAAGACATCAATAATTGCTCCTTTATGCTTAGGATTGGGTTAAGTCGATTCAAATTCAAATTGAAATACTTTATTCACTTAAAAAATCTTAAAAACATTTCTTGCGAAATTGGATGGGACCACAGCTGAATGATGCTCTTCCTTTTAAAAATTCATCGAAATCGGTTCAATAGTGTTCGAATAGTTCATGTACAAATATTAAAAAAACAAGTCGAATTCAGATCCTCCTTTTGTTTGAAGTCGGTTATAAAATGATATTCATCATTAATGATGAACTATAACTTTTTTGGTAGCTATGAACAACTTTCCTTTCAGAATAATCCAGTAAAACTTGTATAATACATGTAAAAATATTGGAATACAGTCTTTATGTTTAAATTAATTATTTCAACTTGCCAGGTAGTGATAGATATCAAATAATTATTTTACAAATAGGCCTTCTGTAAATCGTTTACGCATAAATTAACAAACTTCACCATAGCAACAAGATAACATTTTTCGGCTCAAAAGTGTTTATGAAAATTGAATGTTATAAACTATTTTTAACTGTTTTTTGTGTCTAGTTTCTAGTGAACTTCTAAATTAATACTGCTTAAATGAGAAGATTCATATTGATATTTTTGGAGTGACAGTTTTTAGCAAATCTTAAATTTTTAGTCTGTGTTAACCACAATGCTTTTGGACAATGTAACATATTCAAAATTTGTGAAGGGAGCAGTTTTGGACTTAAGTCTGTTGCACCTTCCCATTCGTTGTATATTTGTCACAATAAATAAAGAAATAAATAAATAGAGGTTACCAGTTTCTAATATGTTAACAATCAAGATAAAGGCAGTGCAGTATGGAAAAGGGTTTATAAAAAACACATTAAACATGTGCTGCAGTCATCTGAGAATTATTGTAAAACAGACTCACGCTGACTACATCTTTATAAAAAGCTGTCTCGACTCAAGCAGCCGAGCGCCAGAAGCATGTGGGGAATGATTAGAAATTCATGAATTATGTTGAAAGCGGGGAACAGAATGTAAGACATGGAGAGGACAAGGATAGAGTAAAGAGAAGTATGTGAGTGTAGCAGCGGGAACCCGCTGAGAAAATACAGCCGGCTTTTATTATTTTAATGGACTAATTTGCATATAACTATATATTGGAATGTATGTATAAGTATACGTTTATTGGGATGCCGGACCCCTTTGCAACCTTGCTGGTCGTGTGTCGTATTTCGTTGTGAGGCCGGTGTCACACCAGGCAGCAAGCGGCAAGGTGATAGTCACACGGTAGTCACGTCGCATCCAAGGCTGTCCTTGCATCCTTACCCTCTCCTTTTCTCCTCCTTTTTCTTTTTCCTCTTCTTTTGTTTCTCCTAGGCAAAAATAAAGGCAGCCATTCTATTCTATTCTATCCTTTTTCTTCTTTTTCTTTTTCTTCTTCTTCTTCTTCTTCTTCTTCTTCTTCTTCTTCTTCTTCTTCTTCTTCTACTTCTTCTTCTTCATCTTCTTCATCTCCTTCATCTTCTTTTTTCTTTTTCGTTTTCTTACTTTTTCTTTTTCGTCTTCTATCCTTTTTCTTTTTCGTCTTCTATCTTTTTTCTTCTTCTTTTCTTTCTCTTATTCTTTTTCCTCTTCTTTTTTCTTCATCGTCTTCTTCATCTTCTTCATCTTCTTTTTCTTTTTCGTCTTCTATCCTTTTTCTTTTTCGTGCTATATCCTTTTTCTTTTTCTACTTTTTCGTCTTCTTTTTTCTTTGTCTTCGTCGTCTTCATCTCCACCTTCTTCTTCTTTTTTCTTTTTCGTCTTCTATCCTTTTTATTTTTTTCCTCTTCTTCTTTTTCTTTGTCTTCGTCGTCCTCTTCATCTCCTTCATCTTCTTCTTTTTTTTTTTCTTTTTCTTATCTTCTTTCTTCTTTTTCGTCTTCAATCCTTTTTCTTTTTCTTATTTTTCTTCTTCTTCTTCTTCGTCTTCTTATTCTTCGTCTTCTTCTCTCTTCTGTTTTCTTAGCGCTTTGCATCATTATACAGGATAGAAGCTACTATCTATAATTGAGCTCTCGTATAAACTTGTATTTTAGTTATTGTATGTATAAAATGTGGTGATGAAGTGTTTAACACAATATTGGTAACTATGGTAATGAATGTAACTAGTGAAGATTTTTGGCTTAAAAATGTCAAAATTCCAAATTTTTTCATCTTTTCTCGGACTGTGATAGTACTTTGTTTGAATTGAAAAAAATAATATTCTTTATCTGCAAAATACTTGTGTTTGTGAATAATAATTATTGTGCTTCAAGGTGAAATTTCAAGTGAAACAGCGACCCAACCTAAGATTTTGATTCTACTTTAAAATTTTGTGAAAAGCAGTTTTGGGCAATAGCCTATTGTATTCACATTGACTGTATTTTAGTTAAATGAATAAATATAGTGGATATGAAAATTCACTAACGAAAATCGTATATCAGCTGGATACGATAGTACAGAACTATCTAGAATGTAGGAGAACCTGTATTTTCTTAAATGTATTCTATTTTTATCTTATTATTTATATTCAGGGTAATCTTACCTTTTAATTAAAGCTAGTATTGATGAAATATTATTTTCATCAATCTCAAATATGGTTTGATTTACCTTGAATTGCGAAGGGAGAGAAAAAATGAGTATTGTACTAATGTACTGAACACAAGTCATTAATATAATTTTAATTTCTCTGTTGTATTTTAGCTCTTGAAAATCGGCGTTAATAGAACGAAACTGAAAAATAAATAGCTAGAAATCTAAAAAAGTGTTTTTGTCCGAATTTTTTTTTCGGAGGATGAAGCCCACATAGGACTGAAACCTGTGCGTGGTTAATGAATTGGATGATGGTGATTTATGAGTTGGACCTACAGTTTTAGGTGGGTTCCGAACCACCGGGAAGTGATTTTGATTTAATTTTTTTAAATACATAAAATGTAAAGAAGGGTCTATTTGAATTTGAGGCGTCATGTCTTGAACAGGGATATCATTGATGTCTGACATAGCTTATTTCAGATTATTTCATTACATTGAATCAGGAAATGTTTCAATTTTACCCTTCCAGTACAGAGACCATCACATAACATTTATTATTGCTTCTTGTGGAAGAGGAGCAGTTTCTATAGTGATAGCAAGACAGGTGTATAATCAATTGTACTCCGTATATAATATTGTAATCATTCACATCATTAAAGAATAGATTTGGATGTTTTGTGGTGTGTTGTGTGTGAATAGACTGTGATGAAGTGAGTTAGGGGACTTTGTAGCCACATTTCAATAAAGGCCTTGCAAAATAATGGGGCTTTTGAGCATAACTTGCTCTATATTTTTAAAAAATTGCTTGCGTGTGTGTGGTGAATTTTCTATAATCGGCTCTTGCTTGCACTCAAGTGATACACTACATCACTTTGCAAGCTAGTATTTATTTCTCATGTTCAATTATTTAAAATGATAATGTGCATAAAATTCATCTTTAGTTCTCTTTAATACTTGAATCTCATCTTAGTGTCTAGTTGATACTTTTTTGTTCTGGTCAATTTGATTGATCGATATGCTATAGTGTATCATTAGAAAAAAAATTTCTGACTGCAAAATTTTTGTTCAAGTTTGTTTTTATATAATTTTTGTCTTGACAGAAATATTTTATTCATGTAAATTATCATCAATTATTAATTTTGTTATTTAGTAATTTTTGTTAATATTATTATTTTTTTTTGACTGTGTATGATTATGAACAAGTGAAATAAAAATTCTTCATCTTTTTAATTGTCAGAAAAAAATACACAATGTCAGGGAGCGCTCCCACAATTCCTAGCAGGACCTATAGAGAAGATGTGTACAGTGCAACTTGGTTATAACGTCATTCAAGGGACCACACAATTTTTGACGCTATATCAGAGTGACACTATAAAAGGGTCATAAAGCTCATTATTAAATAACGTAGGAGAAATAATATGTAATCTCTGTTTTTTTAAAAAAAAACATACTTTAATGGCATTATTGGTGTAAATACAACTGAATTTATAAATTACAGTAAAATGTTGGGCTGTTTAGATTTAACATAAAAAAGTTATAAATTGCCAAAAGAAAGTAGCTAACGTTATGGTTTTTTATCCAGAAATACTCTACAGTACAGTAGGCCTAGCCTACATAAAATAAAATGAATAATGAAGCATAATATGAAATGGTTAGTAAAAATACAAGCTTACAAATGAAATCCTACTGCTGGAAGAAATCTGTAATTTTCTTCTGCACACCCTTCTTCTAACTAATTCGTAACTAATGAATACGTCTGCGATGCACTACATTGATGCACTACATTGATGCACTACATTGATGCACAACATCGCTCATTTCAGCCATTTACACAAGGTTACTTTATATTACGAGGTTGACGTTATATACGAGGTTTTAAAATATTTTGACGATAAATCCGAGGTTTTACCAATGCTTACACTTTAAGTTTGGCGGGACTTAGGCTTGAATGACGTTATATCCGTGTTGACGTTATGGCCAAGGCCGTAATAACCAAGTTGCACTGTATTAAGTTGTACGTAAAAAAAAAAAAAACACCATGAAATGTTTTACCATGCTGGATATTGAGATGTCAGAGGTAGAATTGTGAAGAAGGAAGGTAGATTGGAAGAATAAGTAGTGAAAAGAGATAGAGAATTGAGGAGATAAGGTGAGTGATGGGATTTGAGAGGGTGTGGGAGCTTGATTGAGGAAATATAGGAAGACAACCGGTGAATTTCGAAGAGTGTTGAGGGAGAAAGAAGGGAAAGAGTGTGTTTGGGAGAGAGAATCGTAGTGAATGAGGGTAGAAGAGAGAGAAAGATAATATGGGGAGTCTGAGGAGAGAGAGATGGAGTGTATGGAAGAGAAAGAGAGTGGGTGAGAATGAATGAGTGGGAAAGAGTGAGTGATTTCGGAAAGCAAGAGAAAGAAGAGACAGAATGAGTGACTCAGTGACAGAGTGTGAGAGAATTATATCTGGCGGTTGGAAAAAGAGAATAAGAGAGTGTGTGATAGAAAGAGTATGACAGAGAAGGAGCGTGTAACGACGAAGAGAGAAGAGAAGGATGAGGACGAAGCGACGCCAAGAGAGACAGAACGAATCAGAGGGTTGAATTTAGAGAAGACAGCAAGCGTTGAGTTATCTGAAGAGAAGCTATAGTGCTAGAGAGAGATGGCCGAGCCGCCATCCCGGGTTGCTAAGCAACGACCAATGGGGAAGCTTCCCGCCCGCGCCCTTTGCAAGCTACCACATGCCATTCATCACCAAGCGCTCAACTAATTCTTCCGTCCTTTTCTTGCACATTCCTCGTCCTTTTCATTCTTCTTTGTCCTCCTTTCTTCAGAAGATTCTTCTCAAAAGCGAACCCTTTCTTAGAATTTTGCAAGGATGACCTTCGATGTGTAGAATGGTAGCGGCCCGGGAATTCTTCTTTTCTGCAACAGACAAAAGGCCGTAAAGCAACATGTTTTTTGGAGTGACTAGATCATTCTCAACCTTCACTGCAATATGGGTGTCCGAAAAAAATGGGGTTTGTATTATAGAAGGGAATGTGTGTTATTCTGGAGAGGTACTAAGAAACTTATCAACTTCTTGCAAAATACCTCACATATTTTCACTCAAATATAGAATAGAATAAAATAGAATAATTTAATAAAATAATATAATAATTTATTTTTGCAACACAACATCATACAATAAATAATGCGCACGGTAATCTTAATTATGACATCTATGACATCATATAAATGAAAAAAAACTTGACTCAATAAATTTCAAGTAAAAAAATTAATAAAACAAATACAAGTGACAAAAACAGATTTGATAAGGATAAGATTTTAGTGTACTGTGCTGCAGAAATATAAGGCACCCTTGTAAAAACATTGTGTTGGGGTTACCTAATTATACATTAAAAAAAACGCAAGTTTAACCCGGTACTCCGCCTAAGCATAACAAATTTAATATTAGTTTGAAAAAAAAAACAAATACAAGAAAAAAAAGATTTTGAAAAAAGTGCCTTTAACCAATGGCCTTAGCCAATTTTCTATATAATTTATGTTTATAAGAAATTGTTTGAAAAACCTTTCAAATATATTTTTTACCTTAAGTTTTCCTCAACCGGTTTAATTTTATTCAACATTTTTGGAGCTGAATAGTCAAATGTTTTTTATATGATTCTGTATATGGTCATGGTACTACAGTTGTTCGACAATTCCTTAATCTTTGAGAATAAATATTTACTTTACTTACTTTACTTTACTTTACACGAAAAACACACAAATGTCTCAGAGGAAATACTAGCAATTGGGAGAATAGGTTCTCGACTTCCCTTGAACAACATCACTCTATTTTCTTTCAAATTATGAACAGTGGTTTCAAAGACTAATAATAAGCACCTCCCCACAATGTCACCCCATTTTTAGAATTTACTAATGCTTGGCATATAGTTATCAAAACTGACAAAAGACATAAATAGCGTAGAATGGTTTACAATGTACTATGTTAAATTCATGTATGTTTGTTTTAATGTCTTCTAAAGTAATGATGTTGATGTGCAAGTAAATCAATTTAATATATTACAATTTAATTGTAATAGTTGAACAACTGATGGCTACTTGTTCATTACGGTGTTTGCACACTGGAGCATCCAATAGTCGAGGATTATCACCATCGCAGAATCAAACGCTGACTTCGTGTTTTGTATTTTTTAAATTTTCTATGTTAATTGATAGACAACAGTAATTTCAGATTTTTCTAAAAATCAACGCTGCTCTAATCTGCCATAAACTATATTCCATAGATGTGTTTGATCATCGAGTATCGGCAACTACTTTTGTGCCAGCATCTCCGCGCTGCTCTAATCAATCTGTAATGAACTATACTCCATAGATGTTTTTTATCATCGAGTATCGGCAACTCCTCTGTGCCAGCATCTTCATTCTTCTAGTCAACACTAACTGTTGACTCATGACATAAATTGATTTGGTGAGCGGTGGAATGACGTTTCAAATATCTTCAAAATGGAATCATCTTTGAAAATTGAACAAGACTTACGTTTACAAATCAAAGTATCTCAGGCCTTCTCCGTAGGAATAAAATTAACTAAAATAGAATAAGATCACGAAGTTATAATATCAATTAACTTGAATTTAATTCACTATCATCTAGTTGCATGCTTTATAAAGTTCACTTTAGATTATCAATGTAGAAATTTTTGTAAATGCTCCTTAAAATTAAACTAGTTATCTTGGCCTTATTGTAAGAAACGAAAAACTTCAGTGAGAATGAATTTGAAAATCACTATTGTCTATCAAGTATCAGAAATATGAAAAAATATAATTTGAAGTCTCAAATTACAATTGTTTACTATTTAATCACTACAGTAAGCCTACTGTTGTCTAATAAAATAGTTGATTGGTTCATTACTATCTACTATCACCTGCAATTGCTATTTGGAATCTAGCAGCAAGTTTAGTATCTTTTGGGCTCGAAAGTTTCAATCAAAATTTAATATTTTGAATTCTTTTCAATTTATTGTTTGTGTTTTTTCGAGTGAACTCGTAAAGTTAGTAGTCTTCAAGTAAAAAGTAATTTTTTCGAATGTTTTTATTTAGTGAATCTAAACTTTTAGTGTGGACTAACCTAAAAGTTTTGGATGAAATAGCTCAATCAAAATTTGTGAAGAGAGCAGTTTTGGACTCGGGTCTGTTGCATCTTTGCATTTATTGGTAATCTGTTCATATAAAGTAAATATACAAATAGACCTCAAATTACTAATATCCAAAATGTTACTTATTACTGTGTGATCAAAATTGGGAAAAGAAAGCAAATAGTTTACTTTTGGCCTGAAAATGCATGTATCCTAACCGACAATAATTTTTCAAATAAGTTCGAGTCTGTCTCAGAAACTTTGTATGAGCAAGAAAATTGAGAGAAAATAATTAGGTTATTCAGCCGCTTAGACTATATAGTCCAAGAATCAAATTTAACTCATTCATTAAAATGCTATATAAGGGAAACCAATCAATAAGAGATCAAGTCAATTATCAAATCCGACAAATAAAATGGGTATAACTATGGATTCAAATTGAACTCATTAAGTTTTAGTTACATTCTGATTCTATTACAACTGAAATTGTAAAACTGAAAACATACTGAACCCATTACGTCCCCAAGCAATCTCGTACATCAATCAATACACAGCACCGTTATAAGGTCACAAGGACAGTCACCAAGTCCTCCCTTCCAGCATTCCACCCTTCCCTGTGCTTTTATACTTGTGTTGGGGTTGGCAAATTGTATGTTTGTATGAGGCTGCGAATAGACTTCCTTAAGCAGACACACTTCTGTTGCGTAGTGCTTTTCTAGCGTCTGAAGAAGATGATGAAGAAGAAGAAAGAGGATGAGGAGTAGGAGGAGAGGAAGAAGAAAAAGAAGAAGAAACAGAAGAAGGAGATTTTCGACGTGATTTTGAGTCGTCACTGCTGAGCGACAATGAGCCATTTTCCTTCCCCCCCCCCCCCCCTCTTCGTCTCTTCATAACCTAACCACTAGGTACTTGTCTCGAGTACTTTTACCGCTCTATTATGCACGTTTCCCTCCTATATAGCATAACACCCTCTCCTACCAAATATTTTCTACAATCACTCATTTTCCATCTACACCCCTTTTAACAGCTTCTTATCCCTTCTTCATCAACACTCCCTCTACCACCATTTTCGTAACAAGGTTCACATAGACAGAACCACCCTCACAAAAGACAATACCTTCCACTTTATTATATCGTTCAAAGTACAATGGAAGACAACAACGACCTAAAGTACTACAACTTATTACAACTTGGGTATTCATGTGGTGATATCTTCACCATCTAGCCGTGTATTTACATGGGTTTTTCATGAGTGCTATGCTGTGCATTTACAAAAAATTATGCTTTCCTTCATGATGAGAACGATTTATGTTTATTTAAAATTCGAGATGTGCTTGACAAGCTGTTGCATCTAGAAGTGTAATTTGCAAGAAGTCCTTACAGTGTAATGAAGCTGAAATGTTTTCCAGGCCTTTTTAAACCTTGATTTCTTATTTTATCTTCCTTTCTTCTGTGAGTTCAGCGACATTGTTCTCCAGTCTTAACAAATCTGACTAATATCATTATTTCACATCATATATTATCATTATATTATTTTTAACGACATGAAGATGAAAAAATTATTTATTAGGCGGCGTCAAGACTATAAATACTATATCAGCTCTTAATCAGGTTCAGTTAAAAGTTTTTAACAAAATAGAATGTTATCAACTCTCTTTTTGAACTGTTTTCTAGTGCTTCATTTCAAGTGATCATTCAAATTTATATTCTTCAACTAGAAAATCCATTACATTTTTTCCATTTCAAAGTTCCATTTTTTAATCGTTTTTTTTTTTCAGTGAGACTTATACCTGACCTGCATACCTTTGATTCTCTAGTTTAAAATGTTGTGGAGAAAAGCAGCTTTGGGCTTGAAGCCTGTTGTATCTTCACACTCTATTATATAAAAGTATAAATATAAATAAAATAATAAACAGAAAATAGAAGAATAAGATAATCACAATGTTACTTCAAACCTCATAAAAAATTGTCATATAAATTTTAGCATCAATTTTAGTTTCTCAGTTGTTCAGTAGCTATTAAATCAATGGCAGTACAAGGTTTGTTTCACACATATCCGGCAGTCAGGTAGCGGGTGTCGTTTACCCGGCATAATTACATTGTATCATATGATTTCAAAAAATCGGGTAAGTATGAAGTGCTCCATCTGATACAATGTCTCTACAGCCGGGTAAACGGCATCGGTTACCCGACTGCTCAGTATGTGTGAAATAAGCCTTAGATTTAATAGCATCCACTGCCATCCTATGCAGAGGGTTCTGGAGCTTGTCAAAAAAATTTAAAATGCAAAGTAAATATATATCATTATTAGTATTTAGACAGCTGATTGGTGCCTATCAGCACAAATTATGATATTAATAATTTTTATTTTCTGCAAATTGTCGGGTCTTGGATACTCCTTTGTATTGGTTTATTTATTAGATGGGATAGCCGTGAGCCGTAGCAGGTATCTGTTCAATCTAATCAGTTAAGCAACGCTCTCCTGGGCCCTCTCTGTAAGCGTGACCGATTGAATTGGCCAGCAAAAAAGACTCTGTTCTCTGCTGTAAAATCACATCCTGGGTATTCAGAACTCACCTAAAAATGTAGGTCCAACTCATCAATCACCATCATTCCCACGCACTGGTCTCAGACCTATGTGGGCTTCATACTTCAAAAAATTTGTCAGGTCCTTTGATATTATGTATTATCGGTTTATTATAATGTGGAACTCTGCTATAGTGAAAAAACTTTGACTGTCCTTAATCTACAAAGTAACCCTAAGAGTGTCTATCCTCCATTAATATATCCCAGACATTTTCCCACTAATGTCAAGTACTCAAATACATCTCTGATTGAATTCCCAAGTAGTTTTTGATGCAATTTTGCGGTAAGCTACAACCATCAACGACTGCAATATCTTGTACACAAGCATATACGTAGCTTTTTGGGGAGATTACACCCAAAGTCCTGCTGTGACATTTGATATTAGAAGGGAGGGGGGCTCTGAAGCACCCCAAAGAAAAGGATGGTTGATGAAGGAAGGGTGATGTGACACTTTTTCAATTTAAAGTGAACGCGTCGACGCTTGTCCAAGGGATGAATGTGAGTTCATTCGAATTTATTCATCTGTTTTCATCTCCCCATCACCCCTCAAATCGGAAGCGTCAATGATGAAGAGGGGAAGGGTGATCCATAAAATTTCACAGTTGGATACTTTTCGGGTTTAATACCCGTCCCCCTTTTGGCTGAACCTCTAGTTGTTTACGATATGCACATTTCCTGCCACGAGACAGCGCTGGGGTTCATAGGGGCTCAATGCTGGTTGAACCCCAAATCAAATAACCTCAACACTCAATGGGAGATTTAAATTATTGCTGCTATATTGTTAACAATGCGTTATGGTCGGTTTCAAGAGTGTTGTTTTTTGGTAAGAAGTGGTGAGTACTGTGATATTGAGAGGAGAATTGATTGATGTTTTGTAGCTAAACGTATAAAGCATAGATAAACCATTAAATTTCTAGAAATTCCAAGATAACGAGCCAAATTTGTTATGCTCAGTAAAATTTACTATTATCTATTATTTATTTAATAGAGCAAAGTGATTTTAGTGTAGACTTTCTCATATAATATATCACTCATTATCATAAGTGGATTTATTTGAAATTAATACAAGATTATTATCAGTGAGGGAAATCAAAGGATAATTCTAAGCCTCAAGCTGTAGCTGAGAGACAACAGCTTGATATATTAAAATCTATGGATCTCAAGTAAATTATATTTAAATTATCAATTATCTGCCGTTCCAAAACTCACTTCTACTTATAATCTCTTCTTCTTCTTCTTCTTCTTCTTCTTCTTCTTCTTCTTCTTCTTCTTCTTCTTCTTCTTCTTCTTCTTCTTTCGTTGAAGGATTAGGCTTTCACCTGTTCCGACTCACAAACAGCTTATTAATTTATTTGTAGTGATATTTTACACATAATATGCGTAATCATGTTTTATTACATAATTGATTATTGCCATCTTTTGGGTGGTCAAAAGAGACGTTTGCCTTTTGGCTGTTAGTTGAACATTTTGAGTGGGATCCTTTCTGCTGGCATTTTCTGATAAATCTCTAGTAACGATTTTATTGTTGTATTTATCAATAGTTTGATTTCTTTAAATTATTTTAAAACCCTGACAAAAACGATGATAATGTTGAACCGATTTGATTACCCCATACATCAAGGATATTATTTATCCTAATTAGGAGCTAATTCAGCTGTTTATCATTGTTTCTTGGAGTTTCTTATCTGATATTCCAGCTTCGACAGATTATCTCTCCCCATGAGAGTTAAATAAATAAAAATAAACTGGGTCGTAATTATTAAAAAATAAAATACAGGGTCGGTTACGTAGAAGATTCTCATTTGTTGCAACAGTATGCCTCCTCAAATTAATCTTCTATTCAATTTTGTAACGAAACTTAATCATTCGAACTTATTCAGATTCATCAACTTGAACCTATTAGAACATTGTACACAGCGCGGTAAAAACGCGACCGAAAATTCTGCTTAGACGATTTTGTCTACGCTACACGAGCAGGACTTTATGGCGTCGAGCTTTAAGCTGTATGAGCTGTGTGAGATTTTCTCACATACTTCGTCATATCATGTTAAAATTACTAATTATTATAGCATAGCCCCTTGGATCGCATCGGTAGGCGTAAAATCTGCATCTCCGCTTCACAACGCGACTATCGGCGCCGAATTTCGGTCCATATAATTTGGTCGATAAGTTCATATGGGGAATGTAGCCACGCGTTTCTGCCACGATTTTTTGGTCCCGTATAAAATAGGCTTAACTCAGGCTTTCAAACACTCAATCCATCGCAACCTAGCTGAACAAAAGTTTAGAACATGATTCATGAATATTTTCGATCTGCAGTTAGCTACTCTATTTTGAGGATAAATAATTTAAGATTAGATCAATTCTACCTATGCAAATCACGTGACTGAATAAAATTCCATCTTCAAGAAATTCTTGTCGTTCATTGTATGTACGACATTGTATGTACTATGAAATTCTTAGTCTTGCTTTGTATGCCAATGGAATAATTCACCTTGAGCTCCGTCTTTTTCAGGTGATAGAGTTGACGATAACATGCCTTCTAGAAGGCTCTATGCTGCTCATTTCGAATAAAAATGATCTCGAACAGAAAATTCTGTGTTTTTTCGGCTCCAGATAGCTACTGAAGCGTAAGAAAGGAACGATATACAGGGAGATGTAGAAATATATAAAGCGTATGAAGGAATTGTGGTCCGATACTTTGAATTCCGCCTTTCCATACATTGAGCCTTCCGCGTAGGAACGCGTTTGTGAACCCTTCGTGTTGCATATTTCTCAATACGTGCCATAAAAAATGATGGCCCATTGAATTCTGCTCCAATATTAATAAAACATGAGAGTTTCGTATATACGTGTGTATTATTTTTCTTGGTTGCATCTTATTTTTCGCTCTCTGCTTCCTTAAAGTTTATCTTTTGGATCTGTTCTATAAGTTGGTGCTACAATATCAGCTGACGTTTTCCATAATCATCAATATAAATTCATGTTAATCTTTATTCATCAATATTGTATAAATGGTAGATAGATAGTGTAATCATTTCGAAAGAAGTGTCCATTTATTAAGTCAAATAAAGTTATCAACTGTAAAAACTATTATACATTGTCATTGCAAACGTGATTATGTGTTATCCCAATAACTAATCATCAAAATAATTGTTATTTGTTATTAGTTCAATACGAAACCACGCAATATCATTGGATACTTGTATGAAATAATTCCATAAGAAATTCAATCGGATAGAGAAGATTTTCCATGGTGTGATAGGGAAGATCAGATTTATCCTAATAATACGCCATTGTCATTTCAATCATTATCGTTAATTAACATGTCACATGAAGTTTGTCATTTGAGATTGATGTGTTAGTTTAATCTATTGTCTTAAACATGCTTTTCAACAGAGTTAATTTACAAAACTCCAATTTCATTCACGACTACTGACTAAAAATATCAAATCCAATAAAAGCTTCTGAAAGCTTTTGATATCCGCCTTCTCTTTAAATTGCATTGCATTAAATCATTGATTCAGCAATTTCATGAACTGCTATCCTAAAAATCAAAAGTTTAAAGATAATATAATTTAATTTATATTTATACTAAGAAATTATTTATTTATAGACAAAATAACAAACAATAAAGTTAACAAGCAACAGACAAAGACCTAAAGTACTCTCTTCACAAATGACATTTGACTATGCTATAGTGCCCAAAACATTATGGTTAATTTATATTTACTAATAAAATTCACTCCAAAAAATAAAATGGTTTTTCTTTACTTAAATACTATTAATTTAAAAGTTCACTTGAACTTATCAGGCTAGTTACTGAAAGACGAGTAATACTAGAAATTCTGTTTTGAGTTGTGGAGTCAGTGGCGGATCCAAGGGGGGGCAAAGGGGGCAATTGCCCCCCCCCCCTAGAGATCCAAGAGAAAAAGAAAAAACGGCATAAATCTAATAGAAACTAGGACGAAATTATGTAAGCAACAAAAATTGGCTGTTTCCAATTTGTCTCTTCTTACTTTTACTTTTTCTCTTCTTATCTAAATAATAGATATCAATCAGTTTTTTTTTTTTTGTTTTTCTGTAGATTATGTCTTGGAGACTCCAGTTAAGGAGTATAAGACAAGTCAGATTAACATTAGTCATATACACTAGATACCATAATTAATTACTATATCAATTAGTTGAGGTGAGGCTTAATTTTGATGTGAAAGGAACTCTTGTACACTATAAAAAGCTTTATCAACTAAATATTTTTTCAATTGTTTTTTAAATATTTCTATATTTTCAAGACTCTTTAAAAACTGCGGTAGCTTATTGTAGAATTTCCTACCAATATAACTAGGTTTTTGTTTGAATAAGCTACTATTGTGACTCACCAAGTGATAATCTCCTCGGCTTCTTGTATTATAATCATGTACGTCAAGATTTTGGTTAATAACATTTGTTTTTACATATAAAGTAGCTTCATACACATATAAGCAGGGTACAGTTAGGAGACCAAGTCTCTTGAACAACGGCCTACATGAATCCAGTTAGAGTGAGTACAGGACATGGCAGCTATAACACATCTGAATGGAGAAGGGTTACTTGCGGAGTGCCACAGGGATCAATTTTAGGCCCAGTTTTGTTTAACCTTTTTATAAATGACCTACCATTTAACAAAGACTCCAAACTAATTTTATATGCTGTCACTACTGTTCTGGTTAAGGGCAAAGATAATTCAACCGTCCTCTTGAAAGCTCAAGAAATTTTAAAGCAGCTTACCGATTGGTTTCATAGCAACAAACTGAAGCTGAATGTCAAAAAGACTAATTTTATTAAATTTTCAATGATAAACAATGAATTCAATCATACATTAATGCTATATTCTGGTATGGAATGCCATTCGACAATGGGAAGTAAGTTTTTGGGTCTGGAGCTGCAGTCAAATTTAAAATGGGGTAATGAAATTGAAAGCCTTAGGAAAAAGTTATCCCATGCGGGTTTTTGCTTGAAGACTTTGAGAAATGTTTTGAACAAAAAAAAAAACAGCCTTAGCGGTCTATCATGGGTATTTTATGTCCCAGGTTCGTTATGGTGTGATATTCTGGGGTGGTAGCGAGGGAAATATCAATGCAATATTCAGATTGCAGAAGAAAGCGTTGCGAATAATTGAAGGATTAAGTGCAAGGCAGTCATGTCGACCGATTTTCAGAAAATTAGGACTGCTTACAATGCCGGCACTGTATTTTTTGAGATTGCCGTGTATTCGCATAAGAACCAGAGTAATTATGAAAATAATATAATCGCTCACCCATACAACACAAGACATGGAGAGTCAACACTTCGGTACCCCATGCATAGGCTGACTTTGATCGAGAAGGCGCCACACTATTCGAGAAAAAAGATTTTAAATTGTTTGCCCAAAGTTTTAAAAGATTACGGTCAAGACAAATTCGTTAAGGAACTCAGGAAGTTGCTTATTGATGCCTGTCCTTACTCTCTGGCTGAATGATATGGGGTTTTTCGGAGACAAAATGTTGAATAGAATATGTTTTTATAGATGAACGAACGCTTGATGAATGGCTGATGAATTAGTTTAGTTGAAGTGAATTGACGTGTCACATGCTGTGCGAGCCTAGCTCGATAGATGCAGCTTAACGTGACTATTAACAAATTTATTTTTATTTTATTTATTTGTGTAAAGCCATCCATGTTACTTGTGCAGAGGGAATTCTTTAATGTCGTGTTCTAGATATTAAAGAACATGGGTTCTTTAACCCGCTAGTACGCAGGTACTTCAAGCTTCAAGTGAAGTAGACTGACTGGAGACGGTGTTGAGCTGTTGAGTGTTCCGACCGAATATATATTATTCCGACTGCCCCCACTAGAATGGTTGTGCGCCACACGCGCATTCTAGCGGCGGCTCATATTTTATTGAATCATTACCTTATTCATATTATTCATATTTTTATAACTTATCTAAAAAAAATGTGCTCAATAATTATTTAGTAAATTGGATGAGAACTCATTGAAATTTGATACGTAACAACTTGAAAACTTAATTTATAAGAAAAAATACAATGACATAAATAGATATCAGGTAAAACGGTAAGGAATGCAAATTACCAATACAAATACAAATTTGTACATACATATTGATAAACCAGTGCTATCCATGACAACATTATGAGGGGCACTAAAAACTCTGTCAAAATACACCATTTTCTATTGAAAAATCCAAAAAATTTCCGGGGGTAGCCCCCGGACCCCCCCCCCCTTTGGTTGGGGGGTATTCCATACCCCCCAAACCCCCCCGTGTTTGCCCCCCCCCCGAAATCACCTCCTGGATCCGCTACTGTGTGGAGTTTATGAGTTAGATTTTCAATAGTGCAGACTTGTGTTGGAGAAGACAAATATTTGCTAGTAACCCTCCCTGCTTTTCCCGCCTGAAACCCCAGCGAGAGCTATTTTGAATCAACAATCAACAGCGACATTGGATGAAATGGAATAGGCCTCACAAAAAAGTACTCATTTGAATAATAAATGAATAAATTAATTAATTTATTCAACAATAACTTAAACATTGCAATAAAAAATACAGATTAAATTCTCATCACTAGGCAGATAATTCAAAATTGTTAATTGCTGACACCCACTACATTAATATGTGTGTTTGTGCCACAGGATTAGTTAAAAATGTAGATTAAGATTAGTGAAATGAAATTCTCATTGTGTGAAACGAAAAAATCAATGTACACTAGATAATAGAGTTTAAAGTTTAGAGGAAGCTTTGTGCCAAAATTTAGTGTTCCAAATCGTTGCCGTTTTTGTGGAATCCGCACGACTGAAGAGCACACACACATACACACCTACTCTTTCTTATTGTACAGGCTTTGTATTTTTTTTAGTTTAGTTTGAGTTTGACAATTTTGTGACTGCAGGAACTAAAGAAATTCGTGTTTTCTAAATGAATGCGGTTGTTAGCTTTTTTACATCACGTGTCATTCATTGTTTTGATCAATCAATCAATGATTTTTTCTCTTTCCATTGAATTGAACCATTTTATAACTTCTGTATCAATACTATTTAATGTTGTATATTTTAGATGTATTTTTATGTTTCTGATGAGGATATGTTTCATTGTTATGAAAGATGAATAAATTTGAATTTGAATTTGAATTTATCTGCAAGATTACTACAAGATGGGTCTTCTTAAACCTATAGGTTTTTTGGAAAATGCTCATCCATTATTACTTCAGAATAACGAAAAAATTACACCAGAAGTACAGTGCGTCAAAAGGAAGTAACCTACCCAATTGTAAATTTAATTTTTCTGCTGTAATGTTTTTATTTATAATTTTACATTAATGCTTTTACAAAACATATTGTTTAGTCAAGGAAATATAATAAATCGTGCAATCTTTTCTATTGTGAATGCAATTTAACCTATTAATTTATGAGAATGAATACTATTTATGCAAGAGGGGTAACAAGTTCTGGTTTTCATCTGTTTAATGCGTTGCCAGCATCAATAAGTGGAATGCCACAAGAAAAATTAAAAGTAGAGTTGAAGTCGGAACTGGAGGCTCATTGTTTTTATACATAATAAATACTTCAGCTATTATTATCGTGATGTTTATTCCTGAGCGGTAAAATGTATAAACATGGAATTGCTTATTAATTGCTTAGTGTAATTTAGATTTTTTTTTATACTTATACTTTTTTTAGATTTAAATATAACTTAAAAATAAGTTTCAACTATTTGACAATTCCTTATTCCCCTTTGAGAGGAGGTCATTGGACGCTATCTATATCTATCTAATTAGTAGGCTATGTATGAAATTGATGTAAACTTTATGAAAACAATCCATCTGGCCGTCTTCAATTAAACATAATTAATTTCTCGGCCAACAGTTTTTTCTCTTGACAAACGTTTCCCTCTCCTGGGTGTTGAAGCACACGTTTTTGACTTGAATAATGTTCATTTTTAGCAATTATTGTCCAGGAGTTGTCATTTGCTGGTTATTGCTAGGTGTACACCCGGCGCAATTCAGTGCACAGTAGAAAAACGTGTTACTGACATAAATGAAAACAAGGTAGACTTTATTATTGGATTCGTTTGCCACCTTCACAGCGAACTCCGCCCACTCTCATGTTCATTGTAGTACTTGAATTCATTTGTTAACCAAATGGGACACCCTTTATTTGTACGAGACATGCCACATATCTAATATCTCAACAGTCAGCATAGCTGTGGGCGTCCCAAACGATCAACAAATAAGATTTATAGTCTACGTGTCACATTCGTATAAATTTTTGATATCTATCCACTTAGGAAATCCTACTCACCTCTGACTAATATTTATTTTACCAAGCTGCTTTTCATGCTAGATAAAGTAGGAATTAGAACTTAAATAGAATGGAATTGATTTGGTGGTGGGTATAGTTTTTTCAACTTTTCAGCCTACAAGAAGGTAATGAAGATCATTCACCGTAATTTCTTTATTAATTCGCTGATTACAAAAACATTTCTGATTCGCATATGTCTTGTACATCGCCTCTTCATCAATATGGTGTAAAATTTCATCTGAGGTTTTTGTCCTGCGACAGGTCGCTAGATTGAACGACAAAAAGTTACTTTTTACAGTTTACCATGGGCTCTTATTGTCACATTTTAGGTATGCTATCCTAGTATGGGGTAATTCATCAAAAAAATCCTTCATAGGGTGTTTAAAATCCAAAAGAAAGCGATTAGGTGTATAGAAAGAGTAAATAGATTAGATTCTTGTAGTTCCAAGAGACTTGGTCTCCTAACTGTATCCTGCTTTTATGTGTATGAAGCTACTTTATATATAAAAACGAATAATATTAACCGAAAATTCATCCTCAAAAAAAAAGAAATCTTGACGTACACGATTATAATACAAGAAGCCAAGGAGATTATCTCTTGGTGAGTCACAATAGTAGCTTATTCAAACAAAAGCCTAGTTATATTGGTAGGAAACTCTACAACAAGCTACCGCAGTTTTAAAGAGTCTTGAAAAAATAGAAATATTTAAAAAACAATTGAAAAAGTATTTCGTTGATAAAGCTTTTTTTAGTGTACATATGTTCCTTTCACATCAGAATTAAGCCTAACCTCAATTAATTGATATAGTAATTAATTATGGTATCTAGTGTATAATTGTTGATCTGACTTGTCTTATACTCCAAGAAGTCTCGAAGACGTAATCTACAAAAAAAGAATTTCAGCTGTAAACATCTGGCCAATTTTTAGGCTCAGGTTTAACATTTAAGTCCTCATATTGTTAATTATATTAGGCAGCTAATGAACTCAGAACTCAGCCTATCACTGAAAATACATAGATTTGTCAAAATACAGAATTGACATTTCAAAATCAGAATTCCAAGACATAGATATCGATCCAGGGATAGAAAAATGCTGTCATAGCATTGAAGGTTGAACTAAGATGTGCGAAGTTGTGGTCCATTACATAAGACCATAGGTTTGAAGTTTTGAAACGAATTTACTCATTAATCACAGTTTGACTCCGAGAATAAAAAAGTAAAGTGCATTTGAAGATAAATATTTATTTTAAAATAATGATAAATTTACGATGAGACTATTAAACATTAATGTGAAATTTTCCCAGAATCTTATCCATAAAACACACATACTTGTAATTTAACCTAACATACACTGTCTGGTAATTATCCAATACTATTCAGGTTGATAAACATTTCTATCATCACAGATGCTGTTCTTTATAGAACAGTGGCTCATTCAAAAACAAACTACAAAGCACAAGTACAAATTACAAGTAGAAATTTTATAGCGAATAATAAGACGTAATTGTCACAACCACATTTATTAAAACTTTGAGAAACTAGTTTCGGTTACTTTTTTTAGTTTGATTGAGATTGATAATGGTATAACAACCGAAACTAGTTTCTCAAAGTTTTAATAAATGTGGTTGTGACAATTTCGTCTTATTATTCATTATGGATACCATCCACAATATCACCTTCGCCACTACAAAAAAATTTATAGCATTTTGCAGTGACTACAAGAAGTAATACAGATATAAATTAGTTTGTGATTTGTAATGAAACGCGGACCATTAGTATAATAATTTAAAATCAAGAACTTGTTGAACCTCCCATTTTTCGGAACGAATAGCGTTAGACAATCACTGTCTTATCGTTAATGAGGTTCTCAAAAGGTTTTCAGGCCGAAGACCTATCCCCGCACAATAAACATTGGTATCAATACCTACTAATAGACTTGTTGACGTTAACGGGAAACTTATTTTGTCCAGCATTTCTTCTTTTTTTTCTCTTCCTCCTCCTTCTCCTCCATCTTATTCTTTTTCTTCTCCAGATACAAAGACCCGCTTGCGGGGAACTTGACTTCCATTTCGATGTGTTTTATTATCGAGATAACTGCAGTTGTTTCTTCCAGTGGTTAGTTGACAGGTATATTTGGTATAAAGGTATATATTGATAGGCTATATGGTGCCGCCCTAAGGCCAGAAGAAGGAGTAAATCTCAACAGTGGCGTAACGTAGGGTGAAGTGAAGGGTGGGGGTCGATTTACAAGGGCCTAATGGAGTCGTTTGGAGAGATTCAGACCCAAGCAGTAAGGGACCTCTCCATAAACTTCTTTGGACAACGCCTTGCGCCCTGACCATTAATTTATGGGACTTCGATTGCTTGAGGTTATATAGTACACACAGAAGCGGCTTCTCACTGTTTCCATCCTTCTCACACACCATTTTCTTAATCTGTTCCCTTCTGAACCATTTCATCTTGCTTAGTTTCCCCTTCACAAATGCTTTCTGGCAATCTATTGTTTTCGACGTTCTAGTGTATTGCTGAAAACTGTAGAGAAATATCTGTAGACTTAAGTCGACAGTAAATATATGATTCCAATGGAATATATGGTGTTCAAGTGATCGTGATGTTCAGTCACGACCGCTCAAGACTGCGCTTGGATGGGTGTCCGTGCTTTAATGACTTGATGTTACAAGCTTTATTATCACTTACCAGGTGGTTCGGAACCCACCTAAAATAGTAGGTCCACCATGTTCCCCGCAACATGGCTCAAACGGCGAGGTGGAACTAACCGTAAGGGTCTCCCCACCATTAAAAGCCATACGCTTATTATTATTATATGATTCCAATGGAAAGAAATATGGAAGAATGTGATGGAAAGAAGCAGTTGAGAATCTATGTACACTAATAGGCGCACAGAGATGTGAGACTTCAATAAAGAAGAATATACACAAGATGACAAGAACACTAGAAGTGGCTACACAGGTACTCTACAGTTACTACGGTTTGTACCTACTGGTAAACGTAATTCTACAGTGAATATTAATCAGAAACATAGGAAGAGGAGGAGGAGGAGGAGGAGACTACTAAGAAGAAAAAGAAGGAGGAGGAGGGAGAGGGAGAAGTGAGGAAAAGAAGACGAAGACGAAGAAGAAGAAAAAGAATTAGGAGGAGGAGGAGGAGAAGAAGAAGAATTTAAATAACAACAACAACGTAGAGGGGAAAATAATACTAAGAAGAAGACAATTCCAACAATGAAAAAGACCACATTAGACTTCACTTCATTATAATTTACACAATAACTTTCTATAATTTAAATATAATACTTAATTTCAACAATCCTCAAAACTTATTATTTGCAAATTGGATATGATATTAAAAATTTTTGCTGAATACAATATTTCATCATCAAAGCAATCAATCACTCCAATTCTCAAAATAAAAAGATATAATTTTTCTATTTATTTTTCTTGAATTTTCAAAATGAAAAAGTATTATTTTTCTATTTATTTTGCCTGAATTTTCGAAATAAAAAGGTATTATTTCTCTACTTATTTTGCCTGAACTTTAAAAAAAAAGGATTTTTCTATTTATTTTACTTAAATTTTCAAAATAAAAAAGTATTATTTTGCTATTTATTTTGCCTGAATTTTCGAAATAAAAAGGTATTATTTCTCTACTTATTTTGCCTGAACTTTAAAAAAAGGATTTTTCTATTTATTTTTCCTGAATTTTCAAGTTGCGCTCAAGGTTTTACTGCATCGAAAATATCATTACTTCGGCAGTAAATGTTGGCTACAAACAAGCATGAATATTTTCATAAGATGTATTCACTCTTATACAGCCTAAGGTATATTATCACAACATGAGATAAACCAGAAAATACCAGGCAAGGCGTATCCAGTGGTGATTTAAACAAGTTACAAGCGTGCTTGCATATTGTTCGAACGGAATTTATTTTACGACCGGCGTTACATAAAGTATAGGTTATTCGTGCCGGCTAAATAACGTGCTCTGAGGGAAGTGAAGCTCCCGTTATTATCTTTAAATAGTATTTAGGAGCCATGGGGCGTCCCAAGTCTCTTGGAATATCTCAATCTTGGAGAAAACATCCCATCGGGCGATAACTCAGCCGCCATCTTGAATTCGCTCCCGCCTTCCAGCCTGCAAACCGTACAAATCTTCCTTTTCCAGGCACTTTCGCCTCCTCCCAGGCGTCCCACAGATCCTCGCTCCTCTTTTTCTTCTTTTTTTGCTCATCTTTCTCATCGTTTTCCACCTCATCCCAGCACTCAAACACCTCACATCCACAGCTTCAACTGAAAACATCTCTACTCCCTTTGCTCTCCTTTCCAAATATTTAGAACCATCCATCCAAAAACCTATCTTCTGAAAACGCTTCTTCTGCTACATACAGCTCCTACTTGCACTCATAAATCGTTCTTTCTCCCTCTTTTATCTTAGTCTTTCCATACTCATCAATAATTTGCGGTATTCCTATTCAATTCTATAGAATTGGTCTTTTTGAGGGTGAGAGTATTTATCTGAATCATAAACTGGGAAGACATTAAGACATTTATTTATTTATTCAAAATACATAGATGAGGGCACAAGGATGACTCCCATGCTTGTCCTCTTAACACAATGACAATACAGAGTATACAAGTTGTAATGAAGTGAAAGAAACATAAGAATATTATCATATTATATATCCACTACTATATTATCACAACATGAGATGTACTGCATTTATTGGCAATGTTCATGGGGACTTTAAGGCATTAGTTGTTGATTAGGCACGTTATTATTTCCGAACAAACTATCACTGAGAAAAATAAAAGGTGCATATTACCCTGATTTTATAGGTTTTTTATCTTTCATAGTGTAAAAACTGAAGACAGCCTTTCAAATGTGATTTTCACCTTACAAATAAGGTAATTTGATTTATTGTGAAATTAACCTTTTATGCTTAAGGTTAAAATCACTATTTAGTTTGTGAAAATTACCTTTAACATAATATGAATATTACCTTGTACAAAATGTGTAATCCATAATACGTGACAGAACGTTACGTACAGAACCGTTGAGTATTGGCCGAAGCCCGACTTAACATTAGGACATTGGTATGTCTTTTGTATGTTCGCTACCATCGGACTCCCCAAGTCCTGTAGCCTCGGTATGTCCTCATACCTCTAAATTTAAGAAAAAAACATTTTTAAGTATTGGATAACCGGTTTAGATAGATTTCACATTGGATAATTTTAATGTTTTTATTGAATGATTACGATAGAGTGGAGTACCAATGGGTTTGAAAGTAATACCATTACAGATTAGAAAACTCAGGGAAATTAGGGAGTAATATATCAATATCAATGCTAGGCGAACCGACAGTAGGTATTAGGTATGTGACATTCGACCTTACAATGTATCGTACAGTATTAGAATCTCAGAAAATCATCAACATTTTGTTGTTTGTAATGTATTGAGTAGAAGTTCAATTATCTATTGAAATAGATAATAGAGAATGGCAGTATGGATCCTGAACAGGTAAAGGGGGGGGGGAAGATTGAAAAGACGTAAGAGAGAATAAAATTCAAAGGAGAAGACAAGACTGACTGAAAATTGGAAGAATCAGAGGGAAACAAATGGAAAGAAGAAAAATAGCAAAAGAGCAATGGAAGAAATAATAATAAGAAGAAGAAGAACAAGAAGAAGAAGAACAAGAATTAGAAGAAGAACAAGAAGAAGAAGACGAAGAAGAAAATAACAAGAAGAAAAATAAGAAGAACAAGAACTACAAGAAAAACAAGAAGAAAAAGAAAAAGATTTAGGCTTAGGCCGAAACCGATGAGAGAGAACTTAGATTAAAAACATAAATGAGAGAAAAAAGAGGCAGTGAATGCTAGTGATAATAGGAAGAGGACGAATAGAGTAATAGGAATGAAAAAAAAAGGTAAGAGAAGAGTACAATGCACCATATCTGACGAGGAAGGAGATAGGAGATGAATTAGAAGAAAAGTGACAGAAGATAATGCAAGGGAGCGACCAGGACCAGATAAAGGAGGGAGGTTAGCAGAATGTGAAAAGGGGTGAACCGAACCAACTGCATGCATACGGCCGACATGTTGAAAAGACGAGAGGAATTCCAAGCTCTCACTACACAGCGATAAGAGGCATTTCAGAAATACCCATTATCATACTTTATCCTCGCCAACAGAGCTCGGGGGATATGTGCTTTCCCCCTTACGCACCCTACAGGGGTCCCCCATCTCCAATTCTTCTCCCCTTGGAGGGTGTTATCCCACCCATTTTAAATTCACAGTATTAAATCAGCTTTTTGAGCCTCATTAAACAGTATCCGCATTACCTCAGCAGGCTTCTTTGCTAATCTCGACGTTACTCTCTCACATTCCGCCTCTTTCTCTCATTCACTCTCTCTCACTCACACTCTCTCTCTCTCACACACACACACACACACACGCACGCGCGCGCATTTTCTCTCCCGTCTGTCCCGAACATACCAATCAATCTTTATCATTGTTCATTAAGTCGCGCACATCAAAAGGTTGTGAAGTAATGTATTGTATTTGGTATTATTCATTTATTATTGTTATAAATTTTATAAACATATATACTTATATTCTAACATATATACTTATTTCCAACATTTAATGTCTTATGACATATGTTCAAAATGGCTGCCTTGTTCATTAATACACGTATGACACTTTGTGGAGTACATATTGTTATAAAGAGTATATAATATTGTTATTCTCCTTGTAATGTTCATTTTCAGTTTATTCAGTGTATGAGGCCTATTTTTATAAACCCTACCTTTAAGATAACACCTACAGGAAAAAATCTGGAGGCGTTAAATACTGGTAAAATACTGTTCAAGAAGGAACTTTCGTTGCTCTTGGGAAAATGACATGTTTACCTTATCGTAATCTAAACAATACTGCAAATCTGTTGTAACACAATAATGGGCTTTACATCTGTTGTTGATATTACCAGTGGGGCTATCTTGCGGTAGCCACTAGAACTAATATAAAAAACCTACTATTTACAGACTTGTTTATTTGGATATGCGCGACTTAATGAACGCTCTGTATAAGTATTTCACTCAATCAGGGGAATTGAGCTCTTCTTTCCCTTTAAAATAACCCGCGATCACAACAATACAACTCAACTTCTAATTGCTGTCGATCATAGTTTGGTCTTAGCAATAACTAACTAATGGAGAAACTACAATCTACCACTTTTGAATGTTACGCTTTTTTGTTAGTACAAGCTCCATCTACTTCTAGAATAATTAAAATAAACAGCTAATAAATTATCAATAGAAAAATAAATCAAACTTAAGTTTAGAATTGTATAGTAAATGAGGCGTCCGGTCTTAAAGCATGGTTTCCAACATTTTTTATGGAATTGAATTTTCTCATTACGGAATTCCACTCAGTCGACTCCATCGATACGTGAAATGAGTTAAGAAATTTAATTTTAAATAATTGATATTAAAATATTATAGTAGCACACACAGCTTCTAATAAACAACGTGAACATTAAGAAGTAACATTTTACGAAATAACCACCAATTTAGTTGATGAAATTCCCCACTGAACCCCACAAAATTTTTATTTTGTTAGTTATCATGATTCAGATACCGGACACCCCAAATATGAGGAGCCATAATAACTCTTGTGATAACAACTTGTGATTTATCAATCAGTCTATTAGAAACTCCACCAATGCCTTAGAAACGTTCTCAAGGGTCCACGGTGTAGTGGATTATGCTTGAAATGCAGACGGCGGACACTAAGTGAAAAAGAATAAGGAGCAGTTAAGCGTGGATCGTTTTCTGCAGCGGTGGCCCAAAGTGGGATCAGCGAAAACCCATCAGTGGCAGTGGCATCTGAAAGAACTTACCACGGCCGCTGTAATGCCGGGTGTACGATACTGGGAAGGAGGGTAGACGAAAGTTGAGAGGGTAAGTGAACAGAAGAAGGCACCCTGACGACTTTTAGGAGGATGGCACCACTAGGAAGCTGAGGGTGAAGAAAAAATGGGGTTATACATGGACCGACCACATTAGGCCCCTACTATTTACAATAATAGACTATAGTCGAAAGCATGCTGGACGCTCAAACATCTAACCCTCACACTTTTTTGTTTCTTCCGTCTTGCAATATCTGGCCTGCTTTTTGACTTCACGCCAGCTGTGTGATTTTAGTCTGTATCACATTCTACACCAAGAAAAGAGTTTTTTTATCACGCTGGTAATGTTGTAGACACTGCAAAATGAGAAGTACTTACGACTATTCTGTATTAGCTTATCGAAATCTGTAAAAATGCAATAGATTCTACACTTAGATAAGTAGGTTATACAATTAGAATTAGACTAATAGGCTCTAGACAATACTCTTTTGACTATTTTATCCCATTTCAGTTTACTATTCTTTAAAAATTCTATTCAGGATTGGGATGTTGAGTCACAAGCGCTTAAGACCGGATATGTATAGGTGTCTGAGCATTTACGAGCTGACGTTACGTTCTCTAATTTCACGTACCCCGTGACTTGGAGCCCGTGACTTATCTACAGATAGAAGCCATGCTACGCACTCTACTCTCCACTTCTCCCAAATTACAATATCTAAAACCACATGTAACTTTATTTTTTGTTAGCTATTGAAACAAAATCCTTCTGGATTTTATTAATAAACCTCCTATTTATAAGAAACATTTTTTATCGTATGTGAATAAAGGCAGATCAGGAGAGTCATTGGCTTGTTTCACCGCCGTATTTACCAGCTCTTTTAGCGTTAAATCATACAAGGTGCCACCCAGTGGGCGAACTCTATGAACTATAAACCACATAATTGAACCTATCAATCATTAATAACTATTGTGATAAGCCCTTCTCCAGGAAATTATTCCAACTCTATAATTGGACCATATAATTTTATTGAACCTGTCAATCATTAATAACTATTGATAAGCCCATCTCTAGGAAACCATTCCAACTTAGAACTGTTTAAACTTTGTAATTTCTTAAATCTATCAGTCTACTGTAAAATTAGAAAAAACTTTTATTATTGTGATATGTTGATCTTTGAACCCCAACTTTCTAACTCCATATAGGGTTAAAACCCTATGATATAATATCATGAAAATTTAAAAAGCTTAGGGCCTTTATGGAAATTTTAGGACTAATATAATTTTGCATTCTTTTTCAAACCATTGTTTTTTTCCCAAATCTATACTTTGTTTTGTAAACTAAAATTGCCTACATCTATTATGATTGAACCAGAGCAAAAATAAAGAATGAAGCTGGTTGTTCAAAAGTTTGTGAATAGTTGTGTATAATTGAATACGAGTAAAAATGAAGGAATAAGTTTAAAGTTTGAAAGTTTGTGTATAGTTTGGGAGAATGATTAAGTAGGATTTTAAAAAAGATTGAAGAGGCAGAATGAATGAGTTTGTGATTGAGAAAGCAGCTGGAAGAAGCTCAGTTGAAATCTGTCGGGGAAGACAACGGAACAGAAGAAAGAAAGCAATACAAGACATGGTTGCAGTGAACATTCCTTGCACGTTCCAACTTTAAATCCAGCTCTTCTCAATTCTCTCTAAGTGCCATAAAAAATAATTTATAGAAAGTCGGGGTATGCCTTCTATCTGGGGCACGATTCCTACCTAAATCACCGCTGCAAGAATTGAACGTCTTTTTGTGTATGGGGGAAGAAAATACGAGAATGGGGGAAAAGCGGAAAAAGACAAAGATGAAGAGGAAGGGGAAAGAGGAAGAGGAAGAAAGAGGATTGGAAAAATGACTTTCTGTCTAGTCCCGTCCTTCTTCCAAATACACTGAACCAATATCTTGCACAAAATAATTCCACTAGCTGCTTAGGATTCTACATGCTTCCCAGAGCTCTACAATGGCCACATTCATATGAAGTTAGCTCCTTGTTTATGCAATTCTGTGAATTATATATAAATATTGGTCACTCAACCGTATTTAATCCTGGTAAATGCCTTTTGAATGAAAAAATGGACATCATGATACCAAATTACATAGGGTAGTAATATAAGTTGAAGCAAGTACACTTCTGCCTTGGAAATAATATGGTGAATTTTGTTCATATGCATAAATAAGTTCCAATCTTGATAATATCTTAGAAAAAACTAAATGAGCTGAATTAGGTAGCTTATGAATAAAAATACTGAAAATCCAGGAATATAAATTGAAATTTAGTAAAAATATCCTAGAAAAAACTTAAGTTGAATTAGGTAATTTAAAAATATTGGGAAGCCAAGAATAAAAATTGAAATTTAATAATAATAATAACTTGGAAAAACTTAATGACTTGAATTAGGTAATAATTTTATGAATAAAAATATTGGCAAGCCAGGAATGTTAATTGGAATTTAATATTAGTGACTGGAACAATATTTAACAGTTACCTAAATGAACCTATTTAAAAAGTTACAAAATTGATTTTTTCCAAGAACATTTGTTAAGTTTTTTTTTGAAATACAAAATTTAATGTTATACTTTATATTATGTAAATATAATTTGCTTACACAGTGGAGCATCAGTACTCGAATATTATCATAGATACAAAACCGAACACATGCTGTCGAATGGTGGGTGACAGGTTGGAGCGGCATGAATACTACCATTGTACAGCATTTGTTTTATCAACACATCTTTAAATATTATTGAGTATCCATGCTCTGCTTTGCAAGCATTCCAGAATATTTAAAAGTTTTCCAAAATTGTTCGACATGTTTTCAATTGGTTGATAAATATTTATTGAATCACCAGTGATAAAACTCTTTAAATTGGACAGTTCTCGAAATATTCATCAGTTTTAGTTCATGAAATTCAACATTCCTTCCTTATATAATAATTTGTAGGCCTATCACTTAAGAAGTTATTATTTATTAAAACATTATTTTGTCGCCCTTAGTAAAGCTTTCATCCAATTAATTGAATTTAATTGCTTCTAACAAGAAACAGACCCACTCTGCTACCGGAGGCCTCTCTCCCAAAGTTATCTCCCGTTTCTCTTTAAGCTTTAGGACTTGCCTGTTTATTTTATCTATTCTTATTACTCTCCTTGTCTCTCCCATGTTTAAGTTGGACCAGAAGCGCCCTTCTTCTTTTCCACTATCCCTAAGCACTTTTTACGATTCAGTTCAATGTTTTTACTGGCGTATAAAAGCCATTGAAGGGGCAATTGAATAGCTTCAAGAACATCTACTCAGTACATAATAGTGTCATCTGTATGTATATGGGTGCGCCTAGTGGAAGAGGGGGTCCACAAATGAGGGTGCTTTATCTTCTTCATTGGTCCTTTCCTACCACGATCTTATTCTTCCGATTTTCTTTTTATCTCCCTTTATCACCTCACCCTTTCTGTCTCTTTATTAAAAACCATCCCTGATGCCACTGAAAAATGTGAACATCAAACGCACGATATTTCTCTCTGATTGGTCTAATTTGAAGCTCTTTCAAAACAAGTAGAAATCTTGATTGAGAAGAAAGGATTTGATTCATTTTCCAATGCTCCTTTTTAGTCAATACATAATTTGAAACGGATAATTGCACTCAAGAACAAAGCACAATATAAATAGCAATGACGAACCAAATAATAATAATAATAATAATAAATAATAATAGTATTGTAATGATAAAGAGCGAATAACAAAACCACTAACTGTAAACACTGAAAACAAAAATGTAACTGTATAGCAAATGTATATGAGCACCTTAGCAGCTTAAGAAACAATTTCAGTTAACAACGTTTACAATATTAATGGGTACATACTTGATCAATGATCCATATGTGTACTCTTAATACCAGCCATTAGGCTGTGAGGTTGGCAATAATAATAACAATAATAAGAATGAAAATAATCATAATAATAAAAATAAGTATAATAATAGTATGAAATCCAGTTGAACTGGTAAATTATGAGCCTCCAAATATCGAAGCCTTCCACGTATAGAATTCACATGGTTTCCTTTGCACGAAGACCTCTTATTAACGAATACCTTTACGAAACGAATTTTTTGTCTAGATAATGGATTCTGTTATACAGAAGTATAATAACCACTTCACGTTCCACTACCCTCAAAATATTAACGAACCACTAATACAATAATTTACGTCTAGGCTAATAGTAATCAAGAATAAACAAAAGTAAATTATTTTACGAAACATTCCTATTTAACTATCAGGTTTTGGTATTCAAAGTAGGGACACCCGAATTCTTTCTTTTCAAATGCAATCAGTAACAGAGGGTCCAGCTCGGGTGTTATTAGAGGGTACAGTACGCCGTTTACTAGTAGATGAGGATTTCCCAGAGGGACCCTTCAAATTTGCAATTCCTACGGCGGTATTTGGCCGAAGCGTTCATTGGTGAAATATTTATGCGGGAACTGGGCAGCTGTGATCACGGGTGGGGGTTCACGTACAGGGGGGGGGGTGTTAGATCAAGGGGGAGACCCGTGATAGGGATGGAGAGGGGGAGTAACGCCCTCTTTGTTGTTTTTAATCAAGACCTGTGTTAATTTGTGCACCAGACACAATGCTGGATACTCTAGTCACCCTTGTGGCAAAACAGAATTAGTCTGGAGTAACAACAATACCCAGCTCGCAATTATAAACAAACATGGACCACTATTATACCGATACCTATACACAACTTCAATCAACATGTTGATGCTTTATAATTTCATATTCACAAAAATATAATACAGTCACAAGTGATCTGTAAAATATATTATGAAGATAACACATAGCTTGAGCAAAATTACGTCAACGTCAACGCTAGCTCTAACCTTCCCTTAACCATGATTCTGCTTGCTCTAAACGTGAGTAAGATATCACTCCATTAAACCAAGATATAACCTTTTACAACAAACTAACAGATGAAATAAAATGTATGAGAACGGACAGGAATAAATTTAAAACAGAAATAAAAAAAATCCTTCTGAATCATAGCTTTTACTCTGTAAAGGAGTACTTTGAATATAACATTAGCTCTTAATTATTGTCAAAAATTAACGTTTTTATTGCATTTTACCCAAATTATTTTTATTTGTTTACTAAAAGGTATTTCTTTTTGGTGAAGTACCATACTGTAGTAGTATTCATGTATCATTTTTGCTTATAATTATTAGTATTTTGTGACATTGTATTTTAGGTGCACTGTACTGTATTTTTATTTGTAAGGTGTCGATTTTTGTAATGGGTTTTTTTAATGAAATTTGTCGTTTGCTATAATTCTAATTTACAATTTTCTAGCAATAAATTGAATTGAATTGAGATCAGCCAGAGTGATAAAGTGGTCAGTTTAGTATGAGCGTCATTTTATTATTTTTTTTTTTTGTAGTTTACGTATTGGAGACTTCAGTTAAGGTATAAGACAAATCAGATCAACAATTATACACTAGATACCATAACTACTATATCAATTAGTTGAGGCGAGGTTTAATTTTGATTTGAAAGGTACACTATAAAAAGCTTTATCAACTAAAGATTTTTTCAAATTTTTTAAAAATATTTCTATATGTATATTTCAATTTGTAAACCATCCATTAAACGACGAAGTGGATTCGATCACGGATAAAAATCTAAGCGCGTTCCTATTTATTTTATTTCCTGGTGCCTAGGCTAAATATTAAGTTATCTCTTGTAATAATTCAATTATTTATTATAATAGTACAACATTTCTATGTTTCGTTTTGAAATTCGCTCTCTAATTTCAAATTTTTTTTTCGTATTTATGGAAAGGAAAGGAAAAGTATATCTTCAATAATGTATATGGCCTGCGCACTAATTATTTTATTGATAACCTGCAATTTGGTGGTGAGGGGTGAGTTAGCATGTTACAGTTACTCTGGTCAGATAGGTATTCTGGCCCTTATGAAGGAAGTGGTAGGTTGTAAGATTTGCAGAAGTACTGTAGAAGTATGATCTATTTTCTCGTCCTGTTGATGTGTGTATGTCTAAATTTGAAGACTTGACAAAAGGACAACGCAAACGACAGGATGATAGTACTCACCTTCTCTTTGGTTTTCTTTTTTCTTTTTCTTCTCCTACTTTTTCTCCTTCTTTCACATCGCATTATTCTTCTTCTTCCTCTTTTTCTTCCTACAACTTCCTTTTCATTTTCTTTTTCTTCTCAGCTTCTTGTTTTTCGTTTCAATCTCATTATTGTTCTTCCTTTTCTTCTCCTTCTCTTCAACTTCTTCTTTTTCTTCTTCTCCTTCTCCTTGACCTTCTCCTTGTCCTTCTCCTTGACCTTCTCCTTGTCCTTCTCCTTGACCTTCTCCTTCTCCACCTCCTTCTCCTCCTCCTCTCTCTGTCTATGTATAGCGAGTGAGACGCACGTTAGTTCGGCTCCGTATTCAATCGACTTTTCGTAGGGTTAATCAGTTCAATTGAGTATAAATAATATATCATCTTGATCAGTTTTTAAATTTGAATTTAATAGTGTAATTATTGTTGCAAACTTTCCACGTATTCAAGAGTAATCTCCAAAAAACTAATTTCAAATCTGCAAAAATCTATAACCGTCAGTTCTTCAAATCCGCTTTTTCTTTCGATCGAAGCTAAGAATAGTGAAGATGGTGAAAGGACGTGCCACTCCTAAACGGAACGCTGTCATCCCTCCGGTACCTGCAGAATCTATTTCGGGCACCGACGAGTTCTTCCTCAAAATGAAGGAGCAGGTAGAGGAAGCTGTCAACGCTGCAGTGACGACGGCCCTTCAATCTATTTTTGCGGAGTTCGAAGCGCTCAAGGAGGAAAATAGAAGACTGAATCAAAGGGTCACTGAGCTTGAGAAGAACTGCGAGCTGAAGGTCGATGACCTTGAGCAGTATGGAAGGCGGCATTGCCTTCGAATATTCGGTATTCCTGAGCGTGAAAAGGAGGACACCGATCAACTGGCGATCAAATTATTTAAAGAAAAACTGAACGTCAATGTAAAACTTGATGAGATCAACCGCTCTCATCGAGTTGGGAGACGACAGCCACCAACATCCGGACAAGACAAGCCGAAAGATCGACCGATCATAATTCGCTTCTGTAGCTACAGAACACGGCGAATGGTCTTTGAGGCTAAGAAGAAGCTGAAAGGGACCAACATCACGATCCGAGAGGACCTCACGACGCACCGGCTGCGCATCCTGAACGCCGCAGCTGACCGCTTCGGCCACCGCCAGGTCTGGAGTCAGGATGGACGGATCAAAATCGCCACTACTGAGAGAGGGTCCAGGAAGGTGCACACCATCGAGAGGCTGGCCGACCTGTCCAAAATAAAGGTGAGCTCATAAATCGTAACTTTTCAATAATCACCACTTAACCTACTGATGCAGCCGTTTGTACTATCCATTTCAAACAATTTACCAGCATTTTTATTTATTTTAAATGTATTTATTTAGCTAACTTATAATTTCCCCTTCCTTCAATTCTAATAGGTAAATAGCTTTCTCCTTATTACTTATTCACAGTCAGCATTTATATAATATCATTTGAAGCTTTTAGATTATTAATCACCAAAAGGACTGTAAATTAGTAGGAAAATTGCATAGACAATATTAAAGAACTGAATGATTGAGTTAAATCAATAAATCATAGATAGACTATTTAATACATACGATATTTGTAATCAGATTCCCACTAGACTAAGAATAACTCAAAAGTTTCACAATTAATAATGATAAAATCGTCGTCATCGAATCTATAATGAGATATTTAACTTGAGTATATATCAGATTACTTTTGTTTTCTCTTAATTTTTTCTCTTCATCAACCTCCATAAACTAGTATCTCCTCACTCCTCTTTTTCTGGTAAATGTGGGATTGAATTAGCTTCTATACTTTATTATTTTATTTTTACTATCATTTTTTCCCTATATCCCCATTACTGCTATCACTCTATAGCTTATGCAATTTTCAACTGTAATATTTCCAAACTGTCTATTCTCTCAACTCCTATCATTATCCCACTCCCTCCCTCTCTCTCTATCTTTCCCTCACTCCTTCTCACTGTATCTCTCTTCATATAGGTAACATAACTGAACATATCGATTCATTTTAATAATTTATTGTGCGTTCCTCTTTGACTATAATCTAAGTAGTGTAGCGTCGCAGAGTTATTTATTGAATAATTCAATTATTAAAACTATTTTCAAATATACGATTTACTTTAATTCTCGTGCTCATTAAAATTTCCCCTCAAACCTAGATAAAGAACTAAACTGTTTATAAGAAAGCTCAACAAACCAGAAATATTACTTTCTACTTCTTAAATTAAATAATTATCATAAATTGTACATGGAACTTGTCTCAGCTTTCTGATCTGATATATCTGGTACGTCCAATCAGATGAGTTATTATTTTGTTTAACTCACCAGATTGACCAAAATAGGACATTACAATTGTGCACACTTCTTTTTCATTAACGGTTTCCTTTTCCCTCTACCCTCAAGTCATGTTTTCTATCTCTCTTTTCATCTCCACTCTCGATTCATACAAAATCTCATCATAGTCATAAGGATCAAAAAATATTTTTCTCCAGAATCTTACATCTTGCACCTCGCTTCTCTTCTCTATTCCTTCCACCATATCTCCTGTCACCCCATCCAATTCACCCAAACCTTTCTCTAACTTCTTTTATGCCTGCCCTTCGGTACATTTCACTGTTCTAGTATCACTTTCTCACTCTTCACTCTCCACCTTTTAAATTGCCTGCCTATCGGTACATTTCACTGTTCTAGTATCACTTTCTCACTCTTCACTCTCCACCTTTTAAATTACTTTCTCTGTTACTAACCCTCTTCTCACTCCCTCCCGCTCTGTTGGCTTTCCTTATTCGGTTTATTTTCTTATTCAAAGTATCATCTTTTTTTTCTAATCTATAACTTTAATTCATTTGAAATACCTACTGCTTTTTCTGGCTGTTGTTTCTGCTCGGTTTTTCTCATGTTACAGTTGCACTGCTCTCCGGCTGCTAGCACAATAACATGCAGATTTCTTACCACTGGGAACCACACTTCTAGACTGGACCACCTTCCGGCTGCATCGTAGGCCTGCCTACCTAATAGAGCTCGCATCATTCGTGTAAAATTGAACTTTTAAAGTTAAAACAATCACGGAAACCGAACCTTAAATGGTGTATGAACATTCTCGCGTTTTCAATTTTTTCATTTAGATTAAGTCATCCTAGTTTTAGTCTACATTTCATTGCTTTAGCCTACATTTCATTTCTACATTTCATGCGTTGCTCTGTGTTTGGACTGATGTTGGTCTGCCATTACATTGATGTCCCCCGCTGACAACCTAGCTCGCTCGACCTCACTCCATAATAAACGGGATAGCGGCCTCTTATTATACGACAAGCTTCGGCCCTATAAAAAGTTATTTAAAGCTGCCCACCTTAACGTACAGTCCCTTAGCTGTCACATTGATGAGCTCAGGGCAATTTTTCGTTTTAAAAACTTCAACATTATCGGAATTTCTGAATCTTTTCTAAAACCAAGCATCTCATCCACTCAAGTTGCACTGCCAGGCTATACCTTATTTCGTAATGATAGATTGAATAAAGCATGTGGGGGTGTTGCAGTATATGTACAGGACGGTATAAAGACTAAAATATTAGCTACATCAGAACAAGAATATTCAGCCAGGCCGGAGTTTATGTTACTTGAATTAGCTCTATCTAGTTCAGATAAGTTGCTTGTTGGTATTTGTTATCGCCCTCCAAAAATAGGTCATTTCACAGATTTTGAAAACGCTTTGCTGTCTTTTATGCCTAATTACAGCCGAATTCTAGTTATGGGGGACATGAATACCGACCTTAACATGACTAACTGTAACTTTGACTACCACCAGCTTACAACAATTTTTGAATGCCTTAACCTGACTATCTTACCACTCAATCCAACTCACCATACCAACGAATCTGATACATTCATTGACTTTCTCATAGTTAGTGATCCTGATGAGGTAGTACACTCAGGTCAAATCTCAGTCCCAGCTGTTTCTGCACACGATTTGATCTACTGTGTGCTTGCATATAAACCACCTAAACCTGCACAAAAATTCATCACATTCAGGGATTTTAAAAATTTCAATGAAGCTGATTTCATCACTGACGTAGCTCAGACTCCATGGCATCAGATTGAGGATTTGTCATCAGTTGATGAAATGGTAGAGACCCTTGAAAACTTGATTCTTAACATATATGATAGACATGCTCCTACTGTGACTAGAAGAATCAATAGTAAAAGACGAGTACCATGGATGACTGACGAAATATTACAGTTTATGGCAAACAGGGACTCAGCTCATAGGAAGGCTAAGAGAACGGGTGACTTGAACAACTTGAACGAGTATAGACGACTAAGAAATAAAGTTAAGCAAGAGCTACGTAACTCCAAAGTTAGGTACTTGAATTGTTTCATCATAGACAACAGACAAAACTCTTCATTACTATGGCGTGGTATTAAAGAATTTGGCCTAAGTAAGCAGAAAAAACATACGCCAATAGATCTTCCATTGGATGATATTAATGAGCATTTTCTTTCACACTCTAGTCAACGTAATGAGACAGCCATTCAGAACCACATTAATGACCTTGAAAATCAGATTACTGACTCAAATATTCCCCTGGATTCTCAATTTCATTTTCATTCAATTACAGAACAAGAAGCTCTTAAAGCAATTCAACTTATTCACAGCAATGCAACTGGGGCAGATGAAATTCCTATTAAATTTGTCAAGAAAATATTATCTGCTGTTTTACCTGCCATCACACTTATTTTCAATAAATCTCTTCAAAATGGAAATTTCCCTAGAAATTGGAAGCATGCTCTAGTTCGTCCTTTAAACAAAGTTGCTTCCCCCAATAAAGTTGAAGACTTTAGACCTATAAGCATTTTGCCAGCATTATCCAAAGTACTGGAAAGATTGGTTCATTGGCAGGTGGTCAAATTCCTTGAAAGAAACAATAAGCTTCATAACTTCCAATCTGGATTTCGAAAATCTCATTCAACTGAAACTGCTCTATTGCGTGTCACTGAAGATATCAGGTTAGCTATGGATCAGAGAAAATGTACTATTTTGAGTCTGTTTGATTTCTCTAAAGCATTTGATACTGTCGACCATCAGGTTCTACTCAGTAAATTAGCTCTTCTTGGTTTCAGTCACAAAACTCTAGCATGGTTTAAATCTTATCTCACAGGTAGAGAACAATGTGTCACAGATGGAAATGATAGATCACAATGGAAAAGTGTAATACATGGTGTACCTCAAGGTTCTATTCTTGGTCCCCTCCTCTTCACCCTGTATGCAAATGACCTCTCCTCAGTAATAAAGTTTTCTAGTTTCCACACTTATGCAGATGATCTTCAAATCTATTCCAGCTGTTGTACCTCAAACATCAATGCAACTGTTGACAAGATGAATGAGGATATTAATCAAATTGTTGAATGGACTAGGAAAAATGGTCTCAAACTCAATCCTGTAAAAACTCAACCTATAATCATTGGCTATTCACGCTTGATAAATGGTATTGACTTGAAGCTTGTTCATAAAATCACTGTTGATGGCAATGCAATACCATATTGTAGCTCAGTTAAAAACTTAGGGATAATCATGAACTCAACACTTGACTGGTCAGAGCAAATTATAAGTACATGTAAGAAGGTTTTTTCAGCTATGCATCCTTTGAAGAAAATGCAAGATATCCTACCTAGAAGTGTCAGACTGTTACTGGTTAAATCTCTTATCTTCCCGCATTTCATGTATTGTAATTCTGTAATGAATGATATGACAGTGACTCTGAATGATAGACTACAGCGCAGTCAGAATTATTGTCTACGGTTTGTCTACTCTCTTCAATGGTATGAACGAATAACTCAATCCCACATTGCTAGCTCAACTCTCAAACTTAATGATCAAAGGTTATTCAGGATTGTCAAACTTGTCAAAGATATTCTCAAATATGGTAAACCAAATTACTTCAAAAATGACTTCAAATTTGTGTCTGAAGGCAGGCGGAATGATGTCTCACATACCAGAACTGGGGATAATACTCTTAGAATACCTAATCATCGTACTACCATTTTTACAAAATCATTTATTGTAAGTGCTTGTCGTGCTTGGAATGCACTTCCAAATTCCATCAGGTGCATTGAGAGTCGAGCGAGCTTCACCTCATCATTAAGGAAATATCTCATGGAGAAAATGACTGCATCTGTCCAACCCTAGAGCAACTTCATTCCCCTTCTTTGTAAATAATATTTCATCAGTATTGTATAGCTTATTGAATAATGTTTCATCCCTCACCACAATCCATCTAAGAAAACTTGTACAGAATCAACTATCTCAAATTTTCTTCTCTTTTCATCATCCATCACCATCATCATTATCGTAACTAATTTTTTTCCAATTCATAATTTATAATCTTTTATTCTCTATATTTTTATCTTATTCCATCTTATACCTGCTACTTTTATAATAAACTCTTTTCATACAGTATCAAAAATAACTACAACTAAATTCAAATAGAACAACTCTCTCCTAAACTATACTGGTTAAGTGTCAAGAATGGACGAATCTTTGTCCAAACTTCGCCATTTCATGTAATTGCATCACTCAGATTGTCATTACCATAGTTAATATCGTACAAATGAGATCATTGTATATAATATCTTGCACTATAAAAAAAAAAAAAAAAAACATTATCTGAGTTCACTATAGTATCTATGTGATGTTGATAATCTTGTTTATAACCATTCATATGCATAATTTGTAAATTTACATGAATAAAGAAAGATAATCTAATCTAATCTAATCTAATCCTCATCCTCATTCTACTCCTCCTCCTCCTCCTCCTCCTCCTCCTCCTCTTCCTCCTCCTCCTCCTCCTCCTCCTCCTTCTTCTTCTTATTTTTTTATTTTTGTTCTCTATCTAGTCCTCCTCATCATCATTCTCATTTTCTCTGCCTCTTGCTCATCTTCACTTATCTCCAGCTCTTCATTGTTCTCATGTTTCTTCTTCTTCTTCTACAATTTATTTTGCTTATGATTTTCTTCTGTCCTTTAGCTTTCTCTTTTTCTTTTTTTACTCGTCGGTCGTCTCTCCTCTCCCACTCATTTTTTTTTTGTCTCTAGCTTTTCTTCAAATCTCCTTATTGTTCATCTCACTCGTCACCTTCTCTTTATTTAACATTTATCCTCTTTCTTTCTTTCTCCTCTTTTCTTTCGCACTATTACCACTTCACTTCCCACTCGGCATCCTGCTGTATCTTTATCTTCTCATTTGCTTCATCACTCTGATCCCCTTCCTCATTCCTCATTCCTCCTCTTCTACTTACTCATTCTCCTTTCCATTCTGATTTTTCTTCCGAATTTGTTCCCGTCTTTCCCTTTTCTCCTTCTTCTTCTTCTTCCCTTCCACCTCTTTTCTTTGTCTTCTTTTTGTTTTCCCTCCCAATTGTCTACTTCTCTCGCTTTTCTTTCTCCCCTTTTCCTCCTTTCTTTGCTACTTTCCCTCATCCACTTCTTTTCCATTTTTTCGTCTTCTTATACTCTCTGCCTCTCCACCATTCTCCCACCAAGAAACATATTTTCTCTTTCACTTCTTTGACTTCACTCTTCCCACCGTATTCTTTTTTCCTCTCCCTCTTTCCCCTTATTCTTCTTCCACATCTTCACTCGGGGATAAGGAATGAAATGTGCAAGACACGCAATGAGGAGGAAAGAAGTTGAGGGGAAGGGGAAGGCAGAGCAGCATAGAGCCAAGATACGCTGAGAAAGGAAATTGCTGGAATAAATCAGCTCCCCCTCCTTTCACTTCCCCCTAAAACGACTTTGCGCTTCCTCTGGAAAACATCCCTCGAGCTGTACCACGTTTCTGTCTCCCCCTTCCAGCTTCCACCACCCGCTCACCCTATTTTCCACCATCTATAAGACTCTCTGGATTCCCGGGCCTGCTTTACTTCACGCTTAATGCTTTTCCACCACTCTAGTGGTAGTGGCCTTACCCCTGCTCCTTATACTTGGTGTACACAATCCCTGGAATAGTGCCCCCCTCTTCACCCCCTGTTCTCCTTTACCCTCCCCCCACCCATCACACCCCACGAAACCCTTCTCCGAACCGCGACAACCCCATTTCTGCGCCAATATTACTAATTCTGAATTCATGTGTTTTCAGAAATCACTTCTGTTCTAGGAACTGAGAAGTTCGAATTTGCAGTGGAAAATGTGTGTTAATGTTGAGGAGGATAAAATATTAACTGCTTATAACATTAATGTAAAAAATGAATACTTTTTTTGGAAGATGAAGCCCACATAGCTCTGAGACCTGTGCGTGAGTGATGGATTGGATGATGGTGATTGATGAGTTGAACCTACAGTTTTAGGTGGGTTCCGAACCACCGAGAAGTGATTTTACAGCCGAGAACAGAGTCTTTTTTGCTGGTCAATCCAATCGGTCACCCTTACAAAGAGCGCCCAGGAGTTTCGTAGCTTATCTCTGATTGAACAGATACCTGCTACGGCACTCGGCTATCACTTCCCTTAGAATGTAGTTTTCCCTTAGAAAACTGTAGTAAGATTTTTCATTTGTCGAAGGTGTTTGTACTTGGTAACTTGTTGAGACCCAAGGTCTTTGTTATTTCATTATCTACAGTGATGATAATTCAAGATTGGGAGCATCCTCGTAGAGCTTCAATTGATAAGAGTTAAAGGAAATTCTGAGCATTTTCTGTAGATTTGCGGTTCTTAGCAGATATTAGCATTTTTATAGTGCTTTAGTGAATGTAAGTCATTAATGAAATTTCATTTTAGCCCACAGGTTCTATTATCCTGACCAGATCTTAATTAAAAGTGTTACTAAAATGACTAGTTTCAGAGACATTCTTTAATCAAGGATGTTTTACTCAGTACCTTCTTGATGTCCAATCCTAATGTCAGTGATAATGTTCTCAGTATTCTCCAGTATCCGGATTAATTAATTTTTTGTATAATTGCCTTATTTTATTTTGTATTTGCCTTATTGTGGCTGGAGATGAATTATGTTTTGTTCATCTCACATACAAAAAAGTCTACATCAATAATCGTGTTACGTGAAACATCTCTTTCGAATAATGGCTTGGATGCAGGAAGCTGCTTACAAGTCTGCTGGATAGTATATACACTCACCTGTGCAGAAAGATCATGTGTTAACGTGAGACTAAACTGTTAAGCATAGAACTTCAGAATTTTGTTGTGGGCTTGGCATAGATAAAACTCTGTTAGCTCAGTGAGGAAAGTAATAGCAGCCACCTTATTCCTCCTAAACATGATAGACACCTCCAGTTGAAATCGGCTGTGGTATTACAGTAATAGAAGCCGAACGTTCTTGGATATTGAGGGACACTGACGCCTCTATTTGGGTTCTCTGCCCAAATGAAGGTAAGATAGTCAAGATAGTCTATCGTTAAAACTTGTCTGAAGATTTCAAAAATTGATTTCCAATGCAGATTTCAATAAAAATAAATTTATCCAATCAATTATTTATTCATTTACGTGATAAATCGAGATATGTTTAATACCTTCTTGATTTAGAAATCTAAATGTTTTAATACGTGGAGACTGTGGACTATGAGAACGTGATAAAATGTGAATACCTATTATTACATTAAACTCTTTCTATGAGGCGAATGTAACTTTCCAGTAAATATAAATTCTTCAGTAAACCTTCAAATCTTAAACCTTTTTTACAGTGTGGTTATGTAGGGCATGGATGGAATCTGTCCTGCCGATATACGGTACATTTTTCTCAATACAAGAAGCCTAATCTTAGTAGTAGAAAAAGTATTTAGAACAATTATTTGTTGATGGATACTGGCTGATAATGTTCGATTATTCTCAAATCAAATCAAATTGGTTTTTATTTTCCATGAACACCAGTGACAAAAAATTTGAGTCATACAATAGCATTGCATTTCTTGCAAACAAAAAATATTATATAAAACTTATATAATAAGTTATAATCATTATAATTGAATATAACTTGAAGTTTAACATAATTACACAGAAATACAAAGCATTTTCCAAAATACTTCATAAATGCTCTCCACAAAAGCGAAGTCTGTGTGTGGAAGAGAGTAATCTTTGTCATGACTTGTTGAATTTGAATTTACTTGACATTGGAATCGTCTAAATTATAAAATAAGAAAGTTTTGTATATTAAGGCATTCATTTTTGTAATTTTTTCGCAAAAAAATTTGTTGAAATAGTGTTTTAGTATAATAAATCAATTGCCAATATTTAAAAATTGATCCAATGCTTTACCTAAGAAAGAACATTGAACTAGACCTTTAAGAATGGAAATGAGCCATTTGCGGATAATTTTTAGTGCCATCAAAAGCCTACTCTAAATTCAAAGCCCCACCAACGCACAAGTTGCTTCTCAGCGAAGTTCAACTTAAACTTACCTACAAGTTTGAAGTTTACGCGCGTAGATTACCCAGTTACTTTGGCTACCGGGGACATATTAAATTGGTGTTATGTGGGAGCAAGTGTGTATACTCGAACTCCTCAAGGAGTGCTGTATCTCCTGTAGATAGTGGAAAAGGTGGTGGAGGGGGGTGAAGTTAAGAGCTAGAAATGCCTTCCCCCAGTCATCCTTAATTTCGAAAATACCAAACTTACTCTTCACCGCACCCATTTCCTAATTAAACAGCAGTTTTAATTAATGCAATAAATTGCAGTTCAAATGAGATCCTGGAAGCGTGCTAGGGTTTGTAAGGAGGGGGGGTTTGGATTGCGGAGGGGGGTTGTGAGGATGGTGTAAGGAAGAGTAAGCGCTAACGTTCGCGAAAATGGTGGGAACTGGAAAAGTTGTGAGAAGGGTGTGGGGAGGAAATGAAAGCAGGGGGAAGAAGGGTACACTTTGTGTACCTTAACGGAATTAAACTTTCCTCCTCACATACACACGCACGCACACTCACCCTAATCCCCTCACCAACCCCATCGACTGGGTAGGATCCGCATAGCAGAAAAGCACACAAAACCCGAGCGCCTCCTTTCTCGATTTATATTCTCAATTTGAAACTTGTTTAATTCTTGTTCACGTTTCGCAAAATTTCAACATTAAAGAATATAAATATTTTTTTATCTCGCCCGACACTGGGGTGTAATTATGCAGCGCGGTGTGTTCTTTGCATACGAAATTGTTTAAAGTTGTTAGCAAACTTTCTCGGCGTCTGAGAATGAGTGAATAGATTAAAGTGCGCGCGCCCCTATGAGCCTAATCCTTTTCCAACGCTTTTTCGGCTGAGCTCAACTGTTTATCTGCGAAGTCCATGCTCGGCAAAATTTAAAGTGTCTAATTTCTCATTCAGCACAATTTTTATCAGCACTGATGATGATTACCCCCAGAATAGCGGGTTGCTATGATATATTATATGATATAAGATTCTCAATAACGTGCAGTAGTTGTAATTTTTACTTTTACTTTATTTTGTCATAAATATGTATAGCAGGCGCTGCGATAAATCGCCTGATTCATGAGTTTATTTTGACTGTTTTATGTATTTATTTTGTTTTAAAATTGTGGTAGCCATCACTACTGGTTCAGATAGCTAGAAGTACCAAAATATTCTTTATATCTTTTTATTTGTAAAAATTTAATGAAAAATAGAAATTTACTTACTTAATTTATATTCATTTATTAATTAATTCATTCATAATGAAAGATTCATTTTCTTTCCACTGATATATAATAAAAACAACACTTCTAAGTGGAAATTGTGACTTATGTTATGGCGCATAAGCGTATCCAGAAATTTTTTCAAGGGAGGGGTCCACTTTACCAGAGTTGTCCTCTCACCTACATTCAACACTCCTTGACTACCCCCCCCCCCCCCCCCCTGGCAACAAATCCTAAAACTTTTATTCACTTTGTAACTACAGCAAGTATTACAGCAGCCGTAGTTCACCAATTATTTTAAACCAATTCAATTTATTAATTAAGTATTATACTGTACTACTTATTACACAATACATATATACTAATGTTTTTTTAAGATGTTAAAAAGTTGCTCAACCCATTTTGCAATTTCCAAACTCCATGTTTTTAAAAACAGAACATATTTTTCGAAGGGAATAGGAGAAGACAACAATACATTAAAAGAGTGCATTCTATGAGTATGAAATGAAGAATCCAAGTACCCTGACTTTGATAAGTATTTAAAAGAGAAGAACAGAAAGCAACAAATGAGACACAGTGTACTTTTGAATTATGTGTGGACCATCCAATGTTGGAAAAACCAATACCGTTTTTAATTTATTGTTTGCTGAAAATGGTGTTGAAATTTTACATTTATATGTACTTACCAAATCTCGCCAGCAAGACTAGTATGAACTTCTCAAAAAAAAATAATGAGTCAAGTCGCTGAGATTGGATTCAATTTGTTTCAACATAATGAAGAAATCCCACGCCTGATTGATTTCTGAACTATAACAACTAGTCAACTACTGTTTGAGGATGAAGTCGATGTTCCTCTAATTATTAATGTTTTAGCTGTTTTTGCGCAAAAGTAATGGATTAAACGTGAATATTTTATTTTTTCAGCCAAAACAAACTTAAAACGAGAAATCAAAAATCCAATTGAAAAATTTAAAACTAATAATAAACGGCAGTAATTATTTTATTCACTATTAAAACTTGTATAAATGCATGATTGTATGGCATTGTACCAGGACCGAGAACGAAATTATTAATATTAATTCAGCACCGACCGTGATCCACGCAGAAACTGAGCTGTCCACTTCTGGACAGTTGAAAAGCTCAAACGGAAGTCTATAAAATCATTTTGTTATTTTATCATGGAAAAAGAATTCACAATGTCAACATTTGCGAGCTATGCTACTATAATACGTTTTTTTCTAGACTAATGACTTCTCCCAGATTTGTTATGAAATTCTAACTCACTCTTTCTCGATAATGTATCATACATTAAAGTTCTCTCCTCTATCGTATAATGATAGACTAAACATGCTAAAATAATGACTACAATAACAGCCGCCATGCTCAGTTCTCAACACTCCAATATTGTAATATTATTTCGTCTAGATTAAATTTTGTTCACTAGAATTATTATCACTGGAAAAGAATTATTCTCAAGAACCTTTCCAACAGCAAAAAAGCATTCTATCTAGTGCTTAGTCATCTCAAATGGGGGGGGTCCGGACCCGGGGACCCCCCCCCCTTGAATACGCCCCTGTTATGGCGTTACGGCCGTTTCACTCTGATTTTAAGATCTTAACATCAGAGTGAAACGGCCGTAACGCCACAACGTGAGTCACAATTTCCACTTGAAAGTGTTTTTAAGTTTTTATCATTCATTCACATATACTGCCATATTGAAAGGGTAGTCAAGGACTGTCAACGCTTATTATAATCTTGGACTTTATGTGAATGGCTAATACACCTCTTTTATTCTTCTATTCTAACAACAGGCTTTCAGCCCACAACTGTTCCTTTTACGAAAATTCAACTCGAGAATAAGTCATCAAAATCCATGATGAGCATAGAAAAATAATAACATGTGAAACAATTATAATCTTTATGAAGTAACAGATATAACGTATATGTTGAATTTGTAGCATGAACAGCTATACTAAGTTCATACAGGGTTCTGTTGTTAGTTCAGAATTCACAGGATGCATCTCCACCAAAAATCAAGAGTCGAGTAGCATAGCATCCAGCTTTATGCCGCTTGTTATTCTTTACCTCTATTCCCGCTCGCTCTACAGGTCTGACTTGGAAAAACTCAAAAATGATCTATTCAAGAATTTAACGAGCGAAAAAGTAGCGTAGGTTTACTTCAATTTTTAGAGTACTGTATGTTTGAAGTTGAAATAATGATTTCTTATTTCGTAAATTTCTTTACGATTTTTCATGTAACCTATGGCTGTTTTTCTTGGCTACTACGGCAAATTCTCAACTATGCTCACCACTTAAAACTAATAACTTTAAATAACGTTTATTCTTGGACTAGTGATGCTAAACAAATTAAGATCCTCTAGACATACAATATATCAATTAGATATTTTATATATCATTTATGAGGACTCTATACAGGTTTAGAAACTAATAATAATAGTCTATTAATCATGAGTTTTCTTAATAAAGTGTAGTTACCTGTAGAATATTGCTACAAAACTGTGATTCATGTGTATGTCTTTACTCTAAACCCATCCTTGACATTTGAAATACCCACCATTAATCCAGATGCAAATTCAAACTTACCTTATCGCTCATTTTTATCGTGGAATCCTGCTGGACTCCGACGGTCGCCTTGACCGTGTTGAACCTATTCTCGTTACTTGCCTTTAACACAAACCAACAACTTCATTATTCTTTCTTGCCTTCAGTTATTCTATCTTTTTTATTCTGTTTTCCATCTCTTTCGTTTATCCTCTTTCATCTTTGTTTTCAGTTGTGGGTCTATGTGAGCTCCTGCTTCTTGTTTTCTCCTCCTACTGTCCCTTCTCAAAAAAGTTCCTTTTCTTATCTTTTTTTTCAATTTTTCCAATTCCTTCTGCTTCCTAGTCCTATAAGTTATTCACACGTTCCTCTCAATCCTTCTCTTGTTACTCCTACTTCTCCTTATCAACCTCCTCCTCATCCTCCTCATCCTCCTCATCCTCCTCTTTTTCCTCCTCCTACTCCTCCTTCTCCTCCTCCTCCTCCTCCTCCTCCTCCTCCTCCTCCTCCTCCTTTTTCTCCTCCTCCTCCTCCTTCTCCTCCTTCTCCTCCTTCTCCTCCTCCTTCTCCTCCTCCTCCTCCTCCTTCTCCTCCTCCTCCTCCTCCTCCTCCTCCTCCTCCTTCTCCTCCTCGTCCTTCTACTCCTCTTCCTCCTCCTCCTTCTCCACCAAAATTCAAACTCACTCAAGCATAATGAGCAGCTGCACTACGCACTACGCTACCAGGTCTAATGGGTAATTGAGCTACTTAAAGCTTTTCAGAAACTACAAATAAAACTTGAATTATGAATACCATGATTCATGATTAAGGGACAATAAAAGCAACATGTGAATTTTTGAAGTTTTAAACATTAATTTTAAAAAATTCTGAAATGAAAATAAAAGATCGGGCTTCAAAGTGCACTGAATCGAGTTTAGAGGAAGCTTTGGGCCATGCTTTTGTGTTCGAAATCGTTGCCGCTTTTTTGAAAAGCGAAAGACAAAAAAAACACACCCACACACACACCCCGACCCTAATCTCTTTTATTATATAGATGTTTTGTTATATTTTCACCTTTCACCCACTACTCCCTGTCCTCTCAAATATTTTTTCCAATTTTTTTAAATTTCATCCTGATTATTCATCTCCAACGCTTTCTTTCTTTCTTCCTATTTTCCCCAACTGTCCTCTCATCCTACATCTTACACCTTCATCTTTCCTTCTAATCTCTTTTCTTTTGTCTCTTTTTCATATCCTCTCTTTTCTAGTCATCAGATCGTCTCCTTTTTTTCTACTTCTTCTTATTCTTCCTCTCCTTCTTCTTGCAACTCCTCTGTACGCTCATGTGCATACGTAAGCTGCACGTGGTTAACCGGCGTAAGGGGACATCACGATGTCCTTGACATTTTTATCTCGCTTTAAATTTCAGGATTAGTTCCACGTACACACATCTCTCTCACCCCAATGGACAAGTGCGAGCCCCTTCTTTCGACATTAATCTTGCTTATCTTGTAGTTCCATTTTCCAATGTATCCTCTTCGGGATAGGAATACTCTCCGCGTATCGGAAACTATAGGCTACAGTCAAGTCGATTCCAAAAAATCCAAAGTAAGCAGATTTCATGTTTCATTCGGTTTCGGGTTGGATTCAGGACTAGTATTAGCATTTTCTTCCTCTGTTAACTTTCTTGTTATCTGCGAACAATATTTATTAGTACTTGCATCAAGGAAAACAATTATAAAAATAAAAAATAAGTACTGTAGAAGTCCACTACGTCAAGGGCACAGGATCTTGACTATAAAACCCTGTCATGATAAAACTCATAATATAACATTTCAACCACTTTTCCTGGCGTACCATATCAAGAAGCAGAAATTCCTTCCATTTATTTATTTAAATTCTTTTCTTGTTTCATTCGATTTTATAATAGGGACATAATAAATGAAAAACATTGCATTCTTTGAAACGTCAATAAGAAACTAAAACTACAAATTACAACTATCATACCTTATCAGGTAATTCTATAAGCAACATTTTACGAAATTCTAAGTTTAAAGATCATCAAGGACACTATGCTTGACAGATCACGCCGAAAATTCAAGTTGAAATACTATAGTTGTTCATAAATGCTCCACAATTTTATTTACTTCAATTTCTATGACAGTGTATTAAGGAGATAAATTCAACATGAATCTTAGTAGATTGACTAAATCGATTCAAATAACATTTAGAAAAAATAAAATGTAATATTACTTGAGAAAATTATTTGTTCTACTAGTTCATCTACATTCATGCGACTCCAGCGATCTTAAATAGTACTACTTTATTAATCTAGAGACTAAAGTTAAGAGTAGAGTATAGATCTAATAAACAGATAAATGTTTGCAAGTAAAAGAAAGGAAGAATCAAGACAATTCTCATGATTCCATAAGAATATTTTCCTAGCAAAATCAAAAGCGCTGGAAAGAATTCGTAGTTTATTTTTCACATTTCAGGATTGTCTGCTATGCAATAATGGAACATTTGGATGTCAGCACGTAGCCGCTTGTGGGATGCAAATGCTCAAAGCTATGGTGCGAAGAATAAAGAAAAAAATAGATATTATATATTCAAGGAGTTTTCCCTTTTTGGTTTTCTTGTGGAGAGGGGAACGAAGGGGGAAAATAAGGAGGAGTTGGTGGAAAAAGAAGTTAGTAGAGGCGAGGAAGGGTTGGGGAAGGAAGGGATTGTCATTGTCTCAACCATTCAATGCTCCGTAACGCCACCCCAGGGCACCACTTGCTGGAATTTGAAAACTACATACCCTCTTCTCTTTATGCAACCTTAAAAAAGTTGTTCATTTTCTTTTTTGTTCGTTCTTCTATTCTCTGCCGTAGTTGGAATTTCTGACGACACTTTGTTATGCTAAATCTCTTCCTAGTGTCATTGATTATTATTTTTTCGTAAGATTTTTTCTTTTTGCTTTGGGTTAGAACTCATTTGACTAGAGCTCGGTTCCAACCACGTTGATTTTTCTTGTAGTTTACTATGGTGTTCTAAGTGAGCTTTCAAGACCTTAACTTCCAAGCATATTGAAATCTTCCCCATTTTGATCTTCCATCACTTGAGCTTATCTTATTTGAATTGGCCAACTATGTAAGTATTCACTTTGCCTGTGAACCCATTAAACTCATGAACCCACTTCCTTGTGCGTATCTTAAATAGTAAATTACTGTCCATTAACATAAAATCAAAAAATTCCTCATCCATTTGCAAAAGTGGAAGATTTTAAACCATCAAAAATTACAACTCCGGTAAAAGCAACTGTCTTCGTCGAGATCTGATACTGCACCGAAATATTATTATTATTATTATTATTGTACAGTGTTACTTGTAAAAAGTGTGTAATTGAGCTTTTGTATTTTCATTATGCAGAAATAAAGATATTATTATTATTATATAGTACTCAAGCTCTCTCTCTCTCTCTCCCTCTCTCTCTCTCCCCCTCTCTCTCTCTCTCCCCAAGGTTAAGTGTTCGAATTGACGAATTTTTGTCCAAACTTCGCCTTTTCATGTAAATGCATCACTTAGAATTTCATTCCATTAGCTCTACCCATTAGATGATTAGATCAATGTTAATATTTCCAACAAAATGTATCAACCAGGTCTTCTTTCTATGTGATGTTAAAATATTGTATGTAAGCACACATTTGAAAACCAAAATTGTAAATTTATCATGAATTTAATCTAATCTCTCTATTTAGGCTAGATGCTCCAAGATTGAACGAATAATTCTGTTCGATCTTTGCGTTTTTACGGACTTCACTAAAGCCGTGTCTCCACCAACCGAACATGCTCGGCGAACAGTGTTCCCTGGAATCTTCTGATGTCGCCGAACATTGTTTGGAGTTGGTTTGGTGTGGACGCCTTCTCGAACATTATGATCGGTGTGGTGGGAATAGTGACGGGAACCTGCTGTTGGTTGTTGGTCGTCACTGTTCGCTCGAAAACCGAAGATTTCAATTGAACTCACGAACATGTTCGGTGACCCATATGTTTAATGTTTGTCCGTTTTTTGTATTCGCCAACAATGTTCGGCAGACATGTTCGGTTGGTGGAGACGCGGCTTTAGAGTCCCATTGTGAAAAAATGTAAGTTAATTACCACCTTCAATCCATGTTAGGGTATAATTATTATAAGGCCCTATTTATTAAAAAACCTCATCCATTAGAAAGCTTTAGAAATTGTTCACAATTAAATAAATAAAGAAAATAATGTTAGAATAACGCATGGTCAGTCATTTTGTTTCTCTTCTTAGCTTATTAGTGGAATAACTTTGGCTAGAAATTTTTAATATGCGATATAAGTGACTTCAGCTGCACTGAAGAAGAACACACAGTAGCCTAATCAAATCCACTCACACTCACAAATAATCCTGCAAGTCAATCTCATAATCCATCTGTGTGCTCTAGTCTCTTCTACATAGACAGCTTTTCCTGGACAACAAAATCCCTCCTACTACACATTACGACGCGTAGTTGATGTAATTGAGATTGCTCAATAGCACATGCATTATAGCGTCCTGAAGTTTTAGTATGGGTTTTGCCCGCTAGGTGGCGCTGTAATCGTGATTGTGCTTGTGTGTGAGTTTGGAAGGGAAAATAATACAGAACAGTGATATTCGGTAGGCCGACGCATAACTCAGGCCTTAATTACTCGACTATGGACTTTGAAATGGGCTCTGCGACTGTATTATAAGCCTCTTATCAGCTGCTCGGTTGGGCTTATCTTGCTCTTGTGTATTGCCGGTGGCCGTATTGCCTTTCAAGGCTCACAGCCTCCGATAACCAACTACCGTCTCTCCCGCCATTTCACGTTCCCGCCAAAGCAGGGCTACCAACTATAGGGAGAGGTCCGGCATTTGAACGGGGATTATCTAGCGCCGGACAAAAGTTAACGACCGGCCAATATTTTTACTTCGATAAACCCCCGTTTAAGCCCTCCGAAATTTTAATATATCACGCTCTGAATGGAGGGTTTGCATTGATTTTGCGTGGTCAGTGTAAAGAGAGCAAGGGTCGATGGTTAGTCATCGTATGAGAATTGAACTATGATAATATGATAACTTAGTTAGGAATATACAGTTTTCAAGACAACACCAAAACTTTTAAACTAACATGAACGATGATGGAATTTTAAAATTAAAAATACTTCTCTTTTTGCAGAATCGTAAAGATACAGTCCTACATCGATTGATTATAACAAACAAGTACAGTACAGCACCGTGATTGAAAAACCAGGACTCTTCATGGGACAATGTAAAAATTTATTTTAATTAAATGAAGAATTTTAATGTAATTTGAATTATTTTCTAAATAGAGACTCACCCAAAGTGCGCTATCACAATTAACAAGTTATTAAGGTATCACAATTACAAGGTATCAAGTAATAATTATTACTTGATACCTTGTAATTGTGATATTGTAATTACTTGTTGATTGTGATAGCGCACTTCGGGTGAGCCTCTATTTAGAAAATAATTCAAATTACAATAAAATTCTTCAGTTAATTAAAAAAAATTTGGAACATTCGTATCCTGTGACAGTTTGTGACAGTACATTGTGATTACACATATCAAGTGTGTGATTCGAACGTTTAATGTGATAGAGTGATAAACGTCATAAAAGTAGTAATTTTTCAGAAGTCCTTTACAGTTGTACAAGTACACAACCATGCTATTGCTTTTGTGACAGACTGTGCTATGTAAGTGTTCCGTTTATTGAGTGTTAACTGCTTTTTTGATATTTCTTTTTACGTCATTGATCAGTTTATTGAACAACTATTTATTAAATTATTGATCGGCCTATGGACAGTTAGTAATTCGTTTTTGGACTGTGATATAGTCAATTCATATTTAAGCTCAACGTTATTAATCTGTTTGATTCTTATTGGTTTTTCTTGTGTGATATAACTGATTAGTACGTGTTGTTAGTAATTTGTGTAAATAAAGTGCAGTAATTGTTCATTTCAAGTGTTGCCTGCATTATTTTAGTGATAGAATCGGTAACAATACATATACTAGATGCAGGGGCGTATTCAAGGGGGGGGTCCCCGGGTCCGGACCCCCCCCCCCCCCCAATTTGAGATGACTAAGCACTAGATAGAATGCTTTTTTGCTGTTGGAAAGGTTCTTGAGAATAATTCTGTACCAGTGATAATAATTCTAGTGAACAAAATTTAATCTAGACAGAATTAATATTACAATATTGGAGTGTTGAGAACTGAGCATGGCGGCTGTTATTGTAGCATGTTTATCTTTATATGATAGAGGAGAGAACTTTAATGTATGGCACATTATCGAGAAAGAGTGAGTTAAAATTTCATAACAAAACTGGGAGAAGTCATTAGTCTAGAAAAAAACGTATTATAGTAGCATAGCACCTAAATGTTGACATTGTGAATTCTTTTTCCATGATAAAATAACAAAATGATTTTATAGACTTCCGTTTGAGCTTTTCAACTGTCCAGAAGTGGACAGCTCAGTTTCTGCGTGGATCACGGTCGGTGTTGAAGTAAAATTAATAATTTCGTTCTCGGTCCTGGTACAATGCCATACAATCGTGCATTTATACAAGTTTTAATAGTGAATAAAATAATTACTGCCGTTTAATATTAGTTTTTAATTTTTCAATTGGTTTTTTGATTTCTCATTTTAAGTTTGTTTTGGCTGAAAAAATAAAATATTCACGTTTAATCCATTACTTTTGCGCAAAAACATTAATAATTAAAGAAACATCGACTTCATCCTCAAACAGTAGTTGTGATAGTTCAGAAATCTATCAGGCGTGGGATTTCTTCATTATGTTGAAACAAATTAAATCCAATCTCAGGGACTTGACTTTTTTTTGAAAAGTTCATACTAGTCTTGCTGGTGAGATTTGGTACGTACATATAAATGTAAAAATTTAACACCATTTTCAGCAAATAATAAATTAAAAACGGTATTGGTTTTTCCAACATTGGATGGTCCACACATAATTCAAAAGTACACTGAGTCTCATTTGTTGCTTTCTGTTCTTCTAATTACTTGGTTTCTTCATTTCATACTCATACTCACTTTTAACGTAATGTTGTCTTCTCCTATTCCCTTCACCTTTCATCTCACACGGGTTGGTTGTCGAAAAATATGTTCTCTTTTACATGGAGTTTGGAAATTGCAAAATGGGTTTAGCAAATTTTTAACATCTTAAAAAAAACATTAGTATATGTATTGTGTAATAAGTAGTACAGTATTCAATAAGATTAAAAGTTTTAGGATTTGATTTCCGTTGGGGGGTGGGAGGAGTCAAGGAGTGTTGTATGTAGGTGAGAGGACAACTCTGGTAAAGTGAACCCCCCCTTGAAAAATTTCTGCATACGCTTATGACTAGATGGCATCAAACTAAGCGGTGATACAAAACATTTCACTGCGGTAACAAACCAGCTGACTGCTAACATCAGACCTGTTGACTAGAAAACACGGCACAGGCTGTTTTGCCAGTTCGCTCCTTGAGGTTTATGATCCTCTACTATCAGCTGCTGATATGGTATCATATTTGGCAACAGCGCAATTTGTCCCAACCGCCTCAATCAATAAAAAAAGTGAACTTTATTAAACAAAAAATACTGTACATAGCCTACTTGAAGAGTAAAAGAAAAGAAAATCTTTTTAGAAACTTGAAACATTTTTTAACTTCGAATACAACTAAAAGTCCACTAAGGAAAGCCTATCGCCGTCAGCCGAACCGCCTGAAGCATAGTAAACGATAGACTTACTTTATCCTACTAAGCGACCTGTGGTTCTTCAGAGGGACCTTGGCGCAGACGTCCTACCTTCAATGCATTTGTACATTCTATTCTATGTTTGAGGCGCAATAATTCAACAATAGGCTACACCCTTTTTTGTCGATGTTTGATTGTTTCACAGAAGGCTATGTTTTTTATCCTTTAAGGGAAGTTTAGCAGAGACTGACCTAGACAGAATCTTTTGTTAGGATGTTTCAGAACCTTCATTCTATTTGTTCCCCCATTTATTATGCCATTGTCACCCTTCTTGCTCTCTCAAGGACTTCCTGTTCTTGGATGACCATTCTAGATGTCCTGGTGAACAATATTCTTCTTTTAGCTCTTAACCAATTGTCAAATTTGTTCTGATTAGTCAGAAAACATCTATAATAATTAGACAACTTTTTCGATGTGAGAGTCTGGAAATATTAATATATGAATCGATCCTATTAATTAATAATAATAATATTATTAATAATATTAATCAATATTAATAATATTATTATTAATATAGCGCAATCCTATATTATATTTTCGTTAACCTATCGGACGAATATAATTTTAACCAGCAAATTTCATTGCATTCACAACAATATTAGTAGAATATTGAGGAAACGTATGGCATGTGATAAACTGTTAAACTACAGTAAAATTCTATTTAATAGCAGTTACATATTGATTTGATGTTTTCTGACTTTTTTTATTGAAATAAGTAGAATCAAGCTGAGACATTCAATTCACAATAAATTCACTCTCATAAATTAACGTCTAACTCACTCCCTCTCTCTCTCTCTCTCTCTCTCCCTCCCTCTCTCTCTCTCTCTCTCTCTCTCTCTCTCTCTTTCTCTCTCACTTAAAGGTTAAGTGTAAGAATGGCCTTAATGGCCAAGACTTCGCCATTTTGTGTAATTCATCTGTCAGATCCAAGCTCTCTTTTCTGCTTTACAATACCTTAAAATATATATTTGTTGTATTTATGATATTTTCTATTCAAATCATTCAACCATTATGTTCACTGTTCAAAAATCAATGTACAATTGTTGTACATTTATTGTTCACATTATGTTCACTGTTCAAAAATCAATGTACAATTGTTATACATTTATTGTAGTATTCATATAACTTGGCAGCGTTAGCAGATGGGACATGCTATATCTTAACCCAACATACTGCTGCCACGTTATATGGAAACTACAGTATATCACTTCTTCACTAGGGGATCTGAGAGTTGCTAATATTAATAATACTTTTATCATTCTTGCATGTACACTGTAAATTTACACAAATAAAGCCATCTGAATCTCTCCTGTTCTCCCTCTGTTCCTTCTCACAGCAGTATCGTCAATAGACTCACTTCTTCACTTCCCATTCAATACAAACTCAATTCCCAGTGGGAAATGTCGACACTAATTGCAATTCTATCGCCAAAGGGTTCACAAGAGAAACACTTCGAGAAATTCTTGGGAAACTGTCGGAAAAGCGTTCGAAATAACAGTAGTTTAGAAATTTTCTACGCTCCATTAGCCGTTCGGGAGACTAGCTGTAATTCAGTTAATAGCTTTTCCCCTATTGGTTCCCTGTAAATCCCCCGCTAGTTCGTTACTTTTCCGGATTTGATGGCGCTCTGTTTTCTTCCTTCTCCGATTTAATTACTGTTTCTCTTTCTCATTCTTTCCGTTTCACTCATTCCATTCTTGTCTCTCATTTTCGTTCAGTGTTCTTCATTATATTGTCAATCTATCTTGTTTTCCCTTGGAATTTATCTTGTTCTAAACAGTCACATAGAAAACGATTGAAAATCTGTATTCCAGTTGTAAAATATTTCTTCCCACTCATACCATTCTTGTCACTTTCATTTCCTTTCAGTGTTCTTCAATCTATATATTTTCAATTTATCTTGTTTTTCCATGAAATTTGCTTTCTTCTAAACAGTCACACATAAACGATTGAAAATCTGTGTTCCAGCTGTAAAATATTTCTTCCCAAACAAGAATTTTTAGTATTATTTTTTATTCATTAACTCTCCCAGAATTGTCTATTGTAGCAAAAATTAAAAATCTCTATTGAAGAATTGCAATATTTTTTTTGGAGGGTGAAGCCCACATAGGTCTGAGACCTGTGCGTGGGTAATGAGTTGGATGATGGTGATTGATGAGCTGCACCAGAATTCCCCAGGAGAACGCAACTTATCTCTAGTAGAAATTGACAATATCTGTGTTATTATTCAATCATGGAACAGTTCTACAATATCTCTGAAAACAGTGTTAAATTTATCTCTATCTGATTGAACAGATACCTTCTACGGCTCACGGCTATCACTTCCCGTAAATAATACTTTGAAAATTAGGTATCATGGGGTAAAAAACCTTTGATGGATATAGAGTTTTTATCACAGGTAATAGAATCATAAAAATTTCAGAACGTCACAACAATAATAAGCTATTATTAGAGTGCACATTATTTGTCTACAAAAAAACCAATGTCGACAAATAAATAAAAGTACAAATAATGTTAAACTGAATTTTGGCTCATTGGAGAAGATATACTCGTACAGTATAAATGCAGGTAAAAATTCGGTATTAGATATTTCTACTTCTTTCTTCCCACGGTTAAGAGAAAAGTAGGTTGAAAGCGACTAATACATGCATTCATTTTAAATTCAAAGACTTTAGAATATTAAACTAACTGAATCATACTGAGAAATTTATTCCGTCTTCTCTGTTCAAATTTTCTAAATAGTTGAAAAACATGAATTTTTAAATTACAGTGCCTACCGTACTTGGAAACATGGTATGAAGTATGGTGGAAGTGAACAAACTACCGATTCAGAATTATTATTATTATTATTATTATTATTATTATTATTATTATTGTTGTTCATTCAATTCCAGTGAGGAAATTGCTTCTTACAGTTGTGACCGTTGTTTTTGTAAATAGTAGGCTAATTTTCAATGTCTTTCAAGTTTCAAGTCACACCTCCTCCTGTTCCTGATAATTCAACTGAGATTGCTGGAACAGCACATTTCACTACAACTCTTTTCTTCAGTCTCATCCCGATATCACATCCCATCTCCTCCGAGAAAACCTCAATATTTATGATGCAATTAGGTTTGTATCTCCGGAAAGGCTTTCGGGAATGGAGTCTGGAGAGAATGGAATTAAAAGCTGAGAGAAGCAATTCTTAATTAGATCAGAGAGCAGGTTTAATAGCTTAGTCTGGTCGATGTTAATGTTGGGCCAAACTGAGCAGTGTGATTAGCCGATGGGGCTTTGGAAAGGGGTAAGACTAACCTAGCTTGGGGTAACCTAACTTAACTTAGAGCCAACACCGTATCTGTCCAAAGAGCAGCCCATTATTCCTTTTAATTGCTCTTTCACTCACTCTAAAGCACTCATTCATTCTGTCTCCCTTCCTCTCAGGAATCTTTCAGGATAGCTTGAGATTTTGTTTCTTATCTTGATTCTGACCAGTGGTTTAATGTTTGCTATTTAGTTCAAGAGATACAAATTCCAAATCAGCCTTAATCTAGTCTTAATTCACTATTATCAAGATGTCTGTATTTTTTAATTGGAGAAAACAAGAATTGCAAGCTACCCGCCGCTCTCTGCTGGTTTTCTTTGGATGTAGGATACTAAGAAAAAATTTAAACATATGATAAAATGATTTGGAGAAATGGAATCGAACTGTGTACAACAACTAAATGTAAGCTTTTTTCAGATAATGAAGCCCCCATATGTCTGAGACCTATGCTTTGGTAATGAGCTGGATGATGGTGATTGATGAGTTGAACCAACAGTTTAGTTGGGTTCCGAGACACCGGGAAGTAATTTTACAGAAGAGAACAAAGTCTTTTGCTGGTCAATCCTAACGGGCAACCTTACAAAGAGGGTCCAGGAGATCGTAGCTTATCTTTATCTCATTGAACAGATACCTGCTACGGCTTACGGCTATCACTTCCCAAACTACTAATTAAATAAGGAATATTGAGTTAACTTAATTGAGTTATTCTGGAAGAACTTCACTAACAATTTAACTAGGTGGAATCACAGATACAGAATATTGTCTGTGAATGCTTTTTCCTTCTTTTCATATTTATGTTTTCTGTATGCGTTATATTCTATGTTCTATGTTTATGTTACATTTAGATTGGAGTAATCTAAATCTTAGATTTGAGTGAGCCGTAGCAGGCTCTGATCGGTTCAATCAGAGAGATAAGCTGCGTTCTCGTAGGTCCTGTTTGTAACGGTGACCGATTAGATTGGCCAGCAGAAAAGACACTCTGGTGTAAAATCACTTCCTGGTGGTTCGGAACCCACCTAAAACTGTAGGTCTAACTCATCAATCACCATCATCGAACTCATTACCCACGCACAGGTCAGAGACACATATGTGGGCTTCATCCTCAAAAAAAAAAATATTTTGGCTACTAGACTAATATTTGCATCCAGACACATAGTTTCTATAGTGGGATGCTTAAATTGATAAGCAAAACGTAGTATTGAATATATTTTTCACTTATTGTGATCTTTGTGTTTAAATAAATGCCTCTGTTCTTGAGTTACAGGACAGAGAAATAATTTAAAAAGTAATAATATTGTTCTGCCTACTCAAGTACAGAATGTTTTTCAACCATTGACTACATAAACAACAATTGACGACATTGAAGATTAGCCTAACTCTATGGAGACATTCACTTTAAAAAAAATAAAACTTCTAATAAAGTTACAACCACTATATTCTATAGGAGCAACGTGTAATAAGTGTGTTAATTGTCATTTATCGAACGTGTTCACTCTTGGTTCCAGTATTACTCCCAACTCTTGACTTTAGAATCAACGCTCCACTGTGGAAGCACCTTTACAAGAAATTGCATGTCCTCTTCACTTCTCAACCCAGATGAAGTAAAAAATATGACGATAAAGGAGGCCTCAAATTAAAGTTATTATTGTTTTATCATTATTGTAGGAATTGTTTGTATTTTTTTTTTTGAGGATGAAGCCCACATAGGTTTGAGACCTGTGCGTAAGTAATGAGTTGGAAGATAGTGATTGATGAGTTGGACCTACAATCTACTTAGGTGGGTTCCGAACCACCAGGAAGTGATTTTACAGCAGTATTGTTTGTTTAAAGTTGGTATTGCTATGAACTGTCATCGCCAATTAAATGGTTCTAAGTTCTGGGAAATTCATTCAATTCCAATTTACAAGTAGTCCACGATATCCAAAGCTGTGTTTAAATGAACTAGTATGAACGGCAATCAATATAGATATTCATGAACTCTTCGAGATTGTGCATTGTGCAAGTTTTTCCGAATCCGGAACGATCTAGAAGCTATTTTGGAAGAAGAGAATGGTCTCAAAGTGAGCTAGCGGTCCTAGGCGGGGCGCGTTCAGTTGAGGGGTGTTTTTTTAGGGTGGGTCTAGAAGTTTCGGTTTCGCAAGGGAGGGGTGCCGAAGGGATGTTTCAACCTCCTACCCCTTCATGGTCGGCCATTATAGTTTCACCCTCCCCCCCTAACCAGTCAAAAGGAAAGAGAAGACTCCGAAAACGAAAGAGAAGATTCAGCCGACAAAGGAATACAACGTCTTCTTGCCTTTTCGCGAATCAATAAAAGTGCTTTAACTTTCAGCAAAGTGCCATCGCGCATGCGCTTAGCTCGTGCTTCTTCTGCCAAAACCTAACCTAACATTTTCTCTACACTGAGCCACATGAAAACTTAATACCCTACTACAGCACATAACGCCTCTCGTAATTTAATTGTACGAACCCGCCACTTGATAGGCCGTAAACTTATCACTTATATGTGACACGCGTTTGGGAACCCTTCATCATGTCATGATAAATTGATAACTGTCTTATTTTGTTTCCCATCATGTTTCCCAACTTGTAAATGTTGCTTCTCGACATGATAAATGACTTGTCTCACTTAATTTGGAAGACTTAATGTATTGTTTTATATTATCTATGATACTCAATGGAAATGTGTTTTAAGCGTGATTTATGGAGGAAACTATGATTTGAAGGACCAGAAATGTAAAGGTGGAAAACGTTTTCATGGTGTTAGACTACTGAGCCTATAAATCTACAGTCTCAATCATCATAATGTAAATCATATTCAAATAAATGTGAAATATGTTATTATATTTGTTTGTATGTTATTATATGTTATAAATATTTTATTTATTTGAAATATGTTCAAATAAATATGAAATATTTTATTTGAAATATCGAATAGCCAGATGTGAACTTTATAAAAATGTAATTCCACTGTTGAATAGCAATTATTGCTTTCGTCTTCAATGGCAACAGTGCAAAAGGGTTACTATTACAATTCAATTTGTAACTGTTATGTAAGTCAACATTCAGTGTTGACTAAATTTAAGTTGTCATTGAAAATGGATAGTCAACATTGGAAAATGACTTTCATAAATTTTCAAGTTATAGTCTATTCCTGGATTTCTTGTTCCATGACGAACTGCGTTGTTAATATTAACTTTTCATGTGAAATTTAACGACATGCAGTCAAATATTTGATAAGAATAAGTATAATAACTCACTTAATCTGGCCGAGTACTTTCTAATAGCAACTATAATAGTACTTTCAAAGATGGATCTCATGGATTCGAAAGTACTCGGCCAGATTAAGTGAGTTATTATACTTATTCTTATCAAATATTTGACTGCATGTCGTTAAATTTCACATGAAAAGTTTATAGTCTATTCTCTCAAACTATGCTTATAAGCTCATTGCACATTATTTTATTTTTGATTTGGTCAAGAGCTTCCAAGTAACCTACTGATAGCTTAGCTTTGGTCACAAGCATAACCTCGGCTTTCTTGTAGGCTTAACTGTACGCCCACTCTAGTAAATTTCACAGATTTTCAAGAACCATATCAATAGCCTAGGGCTTTCGAAGTTATTTCTTGACAATTTTTAGGAATCAAGACAATAGCCTAGACAATTTTGTAACTTACTTAGTTTTACTTTAGTCTATTGTTGCAGTAGTAGCCTATTGCAGATAAATTATGCATATTATGCATATTGCAGAATGATATACAGAATATTTTTATTAGTAATTGCATATGTTTTGAGAATTCTCAATAATTGTAATTTTTAAATTTTCATGCAACAGGCCTCTGGTTTAAGTTATGTTTGAGTGGACATAATTCTATACTTATCAAGGAAAATAGTTACTGTAGGGTGAATTCTATAGAAAAATGATAAAAATACCTGATTCTCTTGGACTTTTCTACAGTAAATTAGGGGTCTAGAACATAACTAATTATTAAGATAATCAGAGTTTTGAATCTAAAAAATGTGTATTATGTTTCTATTCTATTCTAATCCATTCAATTCTTTGTTTTGTGGATCTGTTGCTTGAAACTTCTTTTTATCAAAAGTCTGTCTCTCAATGAATCTTGATTTGAATATTATTTGAAAAATTTAAATTCAATTCTTTGTTTTGTGAATCTGTTGCTTGAAACTTCTTTTTATCAAAAGTCTGTCTCTCAATGAATCTTGATTTGAATATTATCCTGTAGGCTACCTTTAAGATTCAACTAGTGGAATTATTTCTGTTTCAGGATAGTGTTAAAGTGTGGTGCAAGTGCTATCAAATGGATGATCAACTCTTAACATCAACAAAAAGGTGAGTTCTCAACATATTTTGAAATTTTGATGTTTGATATACAACTTGTTTGAAAAATATAGATTTAAAAGACAAATCAAAAATATTCAACCGATATTGGATGATTTTACACTTTGCACTGTCTAGTAGAGACAATTTAATTAAGATTGTTATTGTCTCTTTTTCCAGTTGACCAATTTGAACCTTGAACATTTTTATTTATAAAACAATTATTTACAGGGGGTTTTTTAATGATTTTTTTTCTTAAATGACAGCAGATAGTCTATGCGAACAATATCCTGCACCCTTACTTCTTAATCAAAATTCTTGATGGCACCATCTTCCTTGCATATGAATACCACTGGATGTTTTCCAGCTAAAACTTAGTAAGTTCCCACAACTAAACTGGAGAGGGCTGTTGTATCCCACAAGTGTGGTGCAACAACTTTTCTACCCAAGGGCTTATATGCTTTGCTTAGCTATGGGCTTATATGCTTTGGGGTCTTAAGGGCACTCAAAGCATGTGCCGCAGATATAGAGCATTTCTACCCGCGACAAGTCATTAAGTCTCGGCTTAACGATGGTGAATAGTTATTATTAAAGTTATAATATTACTGTAGTTGGTAGGAGCTGCGCCACATACGCTACTGTCAGGGTACACATTATCCAATAAGCCGTTCTCCTCTTTCGGGATTAGGGAAGTCAGATATCACGCATGCGCAGTTAAGCAACTCGAAAATCTGGCTAGAGCAGACGAGGTTGGATTCTAAATATTTATTATGCATTTGAAATAGGATGGTTGGAGATTTAAGTTTTTCTATTAATCAATTTTTGAAGAAAAAAAACTGAGGCTTTAATATCATTGCTATTTCATGCTAGCTTGTTAGAGTAGTCATCGCAATGACGCCCTAGAATTTAATGGCTACTTATAGAAACAATTTATTTCCTGGATTTCTTGTACCATACGGCGTTGTTAATATTGACTTTAATTCATCAATAAATTGGATAAATTTGAGACACTGGCATATTGGAGCAAAGCTGTATAGTTTTTGATAAACAAAAAATCACATCAGAGGTCTTTTATAGCTTTTACTAACTTAAAATTTTAGTCTATTTCAATAATCGATTATAGTTTAGGTATTAGAAAATGTTTTTACATCAGTGAGCACAACATCCATTCTACTGTAGGCCTACTTACATAATATACTCTACAACGCCTATTCTCTACTATGTTATTGTTGTGAACACGGAATGAAGGATTTACAGCGTTATCGCTTGTGTCAACAAGTCTTGGTCAAAGCAATTAATTACTCTTCTTTTGACACTTTTATGATATTTACTTGGAACTTTGTAGAATATTTAATTAAAGTTTAATGGAATATTATCGAATATTGTGGAAAATTGCCAGAATTTCTTATCTGTTTGTTTAGAGTTCCATGGAACAGTTTGGAAAGGTCTCCGCCTTTCCAGATCAAATTAAACCTATTTAAACCGAGCACGTAGGCAAAATTCAGTCAGTCTTGTTTGAAATTTGACGGGATAACAAGTGTCAGTAGTGATAATTAATTACCGTATAGTGTGCCTTTTGTGATGATTCTTTTTAATTTATACCAGTGGATTCTACTCATAGCTTTTATTGTATTACGGACTCGTGCTACGTAAGTTGATTGTGCTTTTTCGACGTTCCTCTTGAATTATTGTAAAGTTTATTGAACAGTTATTATTTAATATTATATCGGCCTTTTAATATTTAGTGATTGATTTCTGTACAGTAATATTGCAAACTCTTTATTTATGTACTTGAACAATATCGATTTATCTGTTCTTTTTTTCCTGGATTTCTTGTTCCATGACGAACTGCGTTGTTAATATGAACTTTTCAAGTAAATTAAACGACTTGCAGTCAAATTTTAATTTTGTTTTTTTTTATTATTTTTTTTATCTTTTTTTTTATTTATTTATTTTTTTATTGTCTATTTTTTTGTGTAAGACATTACTGATCAGTGCATGTTGTGGATTATTTGTGTAAATAAAGTGCGGGTGATAAATTTAAGTGTTGCCAGCGTTATTTTAGGTATAGAACCCGTAACATTGTTGTCTGTAGAGAAGTCTATAATAGAAATTGTGTGGGTTACGCAATAAATCGTTCGCGAATGGTTTTATTGATTTTATAGATTCTCTTATTCTCAGCACTTCCATAGAACATGCACTTTGTGCCATGTTTGATTAACCACAAATATTTTCATTGAGCTTCCAAAAACTGCGTTAGCCTCAATAAGTTTAAACCGTAATATAAATTATATCGAGAGAGTTTCACGTTAATCACTGATCGCGAATGTTGCTGAGCCTACGTTATTTAGTCATTTAAAGAGCTGCGGTATCATGTGAAACTGCTACGGGATCAACCCCTGCTACATGGGTGACTTTATTGTCGATAAGAAGTGAAAAGGGGATGCCGAGGCTGAGGGTCGATGGGGCTACAAGGTTAAGGTGATACCATTTGATAAAGTCCTCTTACACTGTTTTAGAAGTTATCTGCTCGAAATAATAGAAACGTTTCTATTTCAAATTTGAGGAATACCGACATTTCTGATTTACAACCCAGGATTTACAAGAAGAGAATATATTTTACTAATCATGTAAAACCTCGTCTTAAATTTTACTATTTTCATTTTTGTTTATTGCTGATGATGCCCACATGAGTCCGAGACTTGTGCGTGGGTAAATGATAACAAATAGATGCCAGACGGATGAGCGGGATTAAAACCCAAGACCGCTGAAACGATAGCAAGCTGAAGGTGCGACGCCCCAACCAACTGCGCTAAGCGACCCGCCAATTTCAATATTAATTTACTACTGTAATATTATCTTTTCTGGAGCCAGTCTGTTTTTACGTCACATTTCAAAATACCAGCTGAAAACTCAATTTTCAACTTCCAATTCCCAATAACATACAGTAGCATAGCTCGGTGACGTTTTCCCCTCCTTTTATCAAACTTTAGGTTTAGGTTATTCATAATAAAAGAATACATTTATTTTATATTTACAATATAAAACTGACTGCAAGACGTTAAATTTATAACAAAAAGTTAATATTAACAACGCAGATCGTTATGGAACAAGAAATGCAAGAATATATTTTTTTCTCTGTCAAAAATATTACTTTAAATACTTATTTTACTTTTTGACAGAAAATTTTTAGTTTTTGACTTTTACTTCAAATAAATTCAACAATGTAACTAAGAAAATTCTGCAGCATCCATAGGAGAAATAAGCGAGAAGCCAATAGTGCTCTTCAAGATAAAAAAAGAAAAGCTAAAAATCAGGAGAGAGAAAGTAAGAAGAGAGTGAGAAAACCAGGATAGGCGCTTTAGAGGTTTAGTAGAACCACTACTGTTGAGAAGAAAGGGTGTGCCCTTGATACCCTTTTGAAATTGTTGGCCATATAGTTCCTTTATCCTTATGAGATGCCCGTAAAAAAACCAATTCCAAGTGCTGGAGAACGACGCTACAGACTCTCATCTTCCGAGATTCCTCAGCACTGATATCTTTACTAGCTAACGCCTCGAGAGATGACTACTCCAAGCATCACTTCAACCTAACAGCCTGTCTTTTTCCTCGCAAAATACACTGATGAGTATGTGATGAGAAACTCGTCGCACTGATTTATTCATTTAGTAGAGATGAGATTTCACATTGAGAATTTGCTTGTTTGGTTCTATCAATAAATGCTGTAGACTAAGTTGTTTTTATTCGTTTTATTTATGTTTTTCATGTACAAACGTGAAGTGTACAATATATTTGAGAGTTGTGTGATATATGAATTGTGTATTTGCCATACGCTAAATAAATAAATGCAGTTCAATAAAATGATATAATTCTAATTCAGTTTCAAATAATTTTATTTGTGTAAATTTTCAATGTATATGACTTTTTATAATACTATAAACTTAAAAAACACTTTTAAATGGAAATTGACTCACGTTATGGCGTGACGGCCGTTTCGCTCTGTTGTCTAGAGCATCATCAAACGACCCACAGTACACTGATTCAAGGCATGAGTTTTATAATGAGTTGTGATGTATAATGAGGCATGAGTTTATAATACTATCATGATTAGCAACTTCAAAATCCAAGATGTGAAATCTTGTGATGTTCAATAAATTTTGAAAATTAATGCCAAGTATTTGATTACTGAAAGTCGTGAGATATTTTACAATAATGAATACTACTTCCAAAGAATTTACAACGGATATTGTTAATGAGTGATGGAGAATTGAAACTTCACTCTGTGTGATGAATCACAAAATGGCCATAAAGACGACTCCTACGCTTAACCGATTAGTTTTAATTGATTAATAATCTGCTATAAATAAATAAAAATTCCTGACGGAAAAATAATTCCAGCTTGAATAAAGAGGCATCTATTGAAATAATTTAGGGAATCAAATTCTTTTTTTTTTCTATATAAGATTGATGAAAATCTGTAGAAAGATATGAATAAGAAGTTGAGTATGAAAAATGTAAATCAAAAACAGAATTAGAAAGAAATACCAGAATTGGATTTAAAATTGAGAGAGAAAATTCGCTCTTTTTAAGTTCTTGTAAAGGATTGGATTATTTTTAAAGTATTGGATTATTTGTTTGTTGTGCCTCTAGTTGTATTTGAAGGGAACATAGCTCTCTCTATTAGAAATTCTTCGCGTATTACCAAAGTAGGCTACGTTATCCAAAGAGGATTCTTAATTTGAAGCACTTTCAACGTACTATGTATTATTATTATTATTGTTGACAATATATTGTAATATTGATAAATATTTTTTATCAATATAATAAGTAGATGTTAGTTCCATATTGATCTTTCATTTGGTATTTAGACATGAATAATTATTGGAAATACTTTACTTGTGAATGTAACACTTACATATTCGTGTGATGGCCATTTCGCATTGTTGTAATGCTTCCTCAGACACCTTCTCTACTGAATCAAATTTGAAAACTAGGGATATGAGATTTGCTTCTGGAATTATGCAATCGAACAGAGTGCGAACTGGAGTTGATCATTTAGAATTGAGTCAGGCTGTAGTTTAGTGTTTTTATGAATGGCATATTGCTCTAATACTATTGCTTTTCGAATGGAATATAATAAATCTAAGTTAGTGTTGATGTCTGTGTAAGTGTGGTTACCTTACCCAAATCCATAACTCCAGTTCTTAAACGTGATTCAGTAGGCCTCCAGCCGTGTCTGAGGAAGCATTGCAACAATGCGAAATGGCCATCACTCGAATATGTAAGTGTTAAATTCTCTAGTAAAATATTTTTTAACAATTATTCATAGAATTGATAGAATATTATTACCAGATCATGGCAACATGAAGTTTTGCTTCAACATAGTGCTAAATGATATGAGATAATATTCAAGATGTAAGATAATTAGTATAAAATTATATTTATATTTAAATTAGAGTAAACTGAGTCTTCGTATTTAAAAAAGCGAAAAACCACCACTTAATACCATACTATAACTTCAAAATTCCTTTCTCAACTATCAAAACATGTCCGAACCCTGTATTTCAATTCAAATTCTCTTTCTCCCTTTTCCACTTCCATCCAATTAATTATTTCCTACTTCTTTCCTCCACCAAATCATCATATCTCTTTTCCTAGTTCCCCTATCCCTTCCTGGTTGAGGGAGACTCCCAACGCCCTCATCTTATCAAAACCTCCCTGACTGGTAATTTCGTTAATGGCATCCGGAAACCCTGATAGCATTTTTCTTCGACTTGTAACGGCGAGGGGGGTGGGAACAAGGCAGGGGGCCTCCATCCCTTACCACTACTACCCGTATCAAAAACAACCCCCGTTAATAATTGTAATGTATAAATATCGCATAACGTTGAGTGGTTCTCACTAACTCTGTGCCACGCTTCGGGGCATCCTGTAATTACTTAATCTGGATTTACATCCCTCTGGGAATTATCCAGCCGGCACATTTTAACAGGAAAAAATCAGCGAGCCATTACTTAAGGTACTGCGTTTAGTTGGAGTTAGACGATCGAACCCAACTCCCTCTCTGAATCGAAGCTAGACTTCAATTCGAAAGTAATGTTTCCAACAATAAGTACCAAACAATAATTGACTCACAAAAAACTTCCTCCATCATGATTGGTAAGCTACAAGCTTGATAACCCTAGCAATAACTACAGGCGGTAATTGACTCATCAAGAGCATCCCTGCATCATGATTGGTCCATCAATAGAAGTACTATGAGAAATATGTGCGCTACAATATGTTTTAATTTTATGCTTCGTTAGACTCGACCTGTTGTCACTAGCGGTGAAAGACTAGATGGATGGTGAAGCTAATATACATAAATAATTATTTATCTCTTATAATTTCTTATCAAGTGACCATCATTTTTCTAATTGCTGATGATGCCTATGCGATTTAGATCACATATCATACAAGAAACTCTCAGAATAGTCATTGAGAAATCATGGACTAGTTTGGAGGGCTATGGGTTCTATTTATAATAACCATTTCTAAAATTGTCCATAATAGGCTTTAGTATTATATAATTTTATATAATAGATAATTCTTAAGTTAGCTCTGGCATTAAAGAAAAGTAGTTATTGAAATTTATATTTTCTGGGACCATCACGACCTATGATTATGACACATATGAGTTACTTTTGTACTTGTACAAAAAAAAGAAAACTTGTGACAAAGAAAAATAGGATAAATTAGATGAGCATTGGCTTTCTAATATGTTTGATTGAAACGTTCCATGATGCTCCTGTTTGGAAGTCGGTTGAAAAACATTTGATAAGAAGTTGCGAAACATAATTTAAATGATGAATTAAAAACGTGGTCGCAATTTATTAAAAGAGAAAGACGAAGAATATGATGAGGTAAGTAATAAAAGAAAAACAATACTAGCTGAAATACATATAAAACAGTGGCTAATGTTGAGTAGTCAAGAAGGTACTTCAGATGATGTTGCAGCTGATTATAATGGAGATGATGATGATGATGAGAAAGTCTTTGATTAGAATTTTAAAAAGACGAGAAAAAACTTGAGAAGGGAGAAGTATACACCAATAAGATCTTGTCTAGTGGAAATAGATGTAACGCTAATGCCACTTTTAAAGGTTCTCTTTTTCATTGTAATAAATATTATAAAAAGATAAGAGGAAAACCTCCGACTGAATTAAGACCTTCGGTTGGATACGCGTGTTTCTACAACGCTCGATATCCCAATGGTTATTTGAGAGGAGGGGAGGAGTTGTTTCTCAGGGTTGTTGGGATTGGATATTTGCCGGTGCATCCCATATATAAATAAACGTATATATAAATATATATATAAACGTACGTTGATGTCTTATTTCTCCCGACTGATACTCAATCTGCGATAAAGCAGTCAACATGGAAGTGTTTATAGCTTCAGACAGCCATTAACAGAATTCCTGTGCACTGGTCTTTCGTCAAATATATGGACTTAATAAATATACACTTCTCCGCGTGAGACACAAAGCTGGATAGTGGTGTGCGTTTCTATGTATAAACTCCATACCGATAAATAAACGCTTCCCCACCTTTATATCTTGTATACATTCGCGTATAAATCTCCCAGCAGTAGTTCACAAACAACAACAACTCCAGTTCTACCCCCCTGCCTTCCATACGACATTCACCATAGCCGCCCCTCATGACTGCGTAGCTCGCTAGAACCTGACTTCTTTTTCTATCCTAGAAATTTACTACCCACCTCGGCAGCCCGTGCAGCCGCCTATTATAATTCTATAATGAACTGTTCATCGTTGTTAAAAAACGTTTCAAAGCGTTGCGAAATGAAGTCATAATTCTTGTAAACTCGTTTCACCTGTTCATTAAATCTTGGGATGGGGAGTGGCCTGATGTTGTCATGCTGTGCAACAATGGAGGACTATGTAGAACTGGACTTGGTGTTTTAAAGCTATGCTTAGCTACATATCTTTAAGTCGAATTCTCCTATAACATCGCCTGATAATTTTTCGAAAATAATATGAGGTAATTCAGCTATAAGATTCCTAATTTTTTTAAAAAAATTTTTTATTGCGGATGATGCCCACATGAGTGCGGAGACTTGTGCGTGGGTAATGAGATGAATGATGAGAAACATCCATGGCTGAATGAGATTCGTACCCAAGGCGAAAGGAAACGAAGCCAGCCAGAGCCTTACCTTATCATAGACAAGTGCTCCAAACAACTGCGCTACCAGAGCCGCCATCAATCTACAGACAAATTATGAAGCATAATTGCTGTATAATTTTTTTTTTTTTCAAAAATTATGTGGAGAGTTTTAACTAGGTGATTCACAATTATTATTAATCTATCATTTTTTACGAACGTCTTCTATAGACGCGCTACACTTTCTAGCATGATTATTGTCTAATAATGTTTTTCAAAAATAATTTAGGTAGATTCGGCTGAGAGATTCTTGATTAATTTATCAGTCTTCTACTAAAAAGGCAATCTTTTTTAAGTTTTCTATTGTCGATTAATACTGTATATTTTAAAAGGGAAATAAAATTATTATTTATTTATTTATTATTCTTATTCGTGTTTTCCGAAAGAGTTGTCATATATACTTCATAACGTTTAATTTGCTGATTTTCAGTAGAAAATGTTTGCGCTTTGGTAATACAGCAAAATGTTTTGAAATGTAAGGGCTACATGAGTTATTTATCAATTATTTATTTTTTATTCATTATTTATCAATTATTCAATTATTTCAATCATTATTTATCAATTTATTCATTCATATTCTTACGGATTACACCATTATTATAATAGAAGCACAATACAATAATATAAATACAACAATAATAATTATAAGAATCCCAGAAAGGATGTCTTAAAAACTTTATAAGTTACTCAACTAAAATTAAAAAAGCTTGATATTTGTGCGTGGTTGATGTGATGAATGTTAATAGTAGGTGTAATGGATGGCAGAAATGAGAGATCGGAATCTACCCTTAACCGCAGGAGTAACCAGAGACCAGAGATAAGCGTCCTTAACGATAAAATCAAAATCAAATCAAATCAAATCAAAATTATTATTGTGCAATCGTTGTTCTGAATTAACCGAGATAATTAATTGAATTATCAGACATTGCAATAGAAAATAGGAATCATATTTAAATTGAAATGGGAGTATGATAATTCAAAGAAGTAAGATATCGATTTCAGTGGAAATTACAATGAAATTATAATTAGAAAAATATAAAAACACTGATTTTGTGTTTGTAAAGTTTGATCACTTTATTCCTGTCAAAATTATCTGAATTAGCTTTCTCTAATCTCGATAGAAGCTAGAAATCTTTAAATTATAAACTTTGAAAATTTTAATAAGCAGGTAAAAATCTCAGTGTTGTAAGACATAAACTATCTTTCGTACGGTTTTATTCTATTCTAAGCACTTTGCCTGTTATAGTTTGATTAACAACAGAAGTATGGAATATTTTGAAATTCAACCAATAAAAAATTTGAATAGGCTGATGCGTAGATTGCAGGATAGTGTATGCATTCATAACTTTCATTTTATGAGAGTTACTTCCTAGACAGTATATCTTTGATCATTCATAGCTATTGTATATGCTACTATATATAATTCAAAACATAAATTATAAAGAAAAATATTCACAATCTCACATCTATTCAGTAAGGTTTTCCAACCATGAGTTTTTTTGGAATATAGGGATGATGAGGATCATGGGAATAAGTTTAAAGAATAATATAGATTGTGAATTATAATAGAGATCAATAAGAATAGAATTTATTCTAAATACTAAACGATTTTGATGGAAATATAACAATAATTATAACAATAAAATATTTCGAGGAATACATAATTAAAAATAAAATTACAGAGAAAAATACTCCACTACTCACCTTCTGGATGTGGTCAGTGTAACTGAGTATTCGACGATTTTCAGTTTCTACCCTTTACTGAGTCAAGAGTCGTGTGTTTTTTAGCGTCACCGGTTACGTCTGACAAAAACAAATGGGTTTCAAGGTTGAAGACTTTTAAAGGAGTTTGCAACCTTTGTAAAAAAATATATGATTGTGTGTGAGACAATGCCTTTGTGAGGATTTGTTTGTAACGGGACGGTATTGTATGATAAGGTGTGAGATACGATGGTTGTGATGGTTACACACACCCGTGGAAGGGTCAAGCGATTTTTTCCAATTTTCCAAAGGTAGGAATGGGTCAAGACAGGAATATAAAAGAAGAAAGAACGTTAAAAAGTTCTATTCAGGTTGAATTTCGGTTTTGGCTGATATAGAAGAACGGTTTCTGTTCAGAAAAAGGCCTAGTGCAATCGTGCCAGTCTGAAGAAAGGGCTGAATAGGGCTTTGTGATCCACACGGTCTGAAGTGCCAATAAATAGTTTGAGGTGAAAAGGGATGGAACGATATCCAGGGCCCTTTTTTGAACGGAGAGCGTGTATTGACGGAAATTGCCAACCTTTTTTTACGCACAACAATGGGAGCCACGGAGTCGTTTGCAGGCCAAGAGGCAAGGATAGGTTCTGCACGTGAAATGTGCAATGTTTCAAGCTTTGTAGCGTTGAAAATTGAATGCAAAGAGATTCGGATTTGGAGAACGTGATTAATTTGATTATCGGTGTCAGTGAAAAACAATTCAAGGATCTGCATCAGTAAAAATTTAATGCAGTAGAACCTAATTATCCAAACTCTTATCAATATCAGAATCGCTTTGAGAAAAACAAGAGAAAAACGGTTCACTGTGGCTTAAATTTTGAGCAAATTTTCATTTACAAAAAAAAAATACAATGGATGAATAGCACTAATAAGTTAATATGTGCTAAATAATTTTAAAAGTATTGTTTTTCATTTAACTAATAAAAATCATTGTAGTACCGAAAATGAACTATTTTTCTTTGAAACACACTATTCTAAGTAAATCCAATTATCCGAAAGGGGTCAGATCCCAATTGACTTGGATAGTTGAAGTTTTACACAGCAACATTTTAAAGGATTTTCATACAAGACTGGTCTGGATGGAGACGTATCCTCATTCGAACCAGCCTAAATTCAAGTTGATTTGACTTTATATTTTACTTTATCTTAATTATTCCATACAAATAAAGAAAAAGATTCAAAATCGATCAAGTCTAAGGTAGAAAGAAGCCTGTATGAGAATGAGAAGTAAGTTATTTTTCAACATGAAAATACACTCGATCGGTGAAACACTTCTAGTACCCTTCTAGAAACAGTTGAATCACAAGCTGAAATCACTGTCTCAAAATAAGCTAGCTATATTTCTCTTCATGAAATAAAAATAATAATAATATATAATATCCATAGTTTATTTGACCTATTTTTTTTTTCTTGAGGATGAAGACCACATAGGTCTGAGACCTGTGCGTGGGTAATGAGTTGGATGATGGTGATTCATGAGTTGGACCTACAGTTCTAGGTGGGTTCCGAACCACCGGGAAGTGATTTTATAGCAGAGTCTTTTTTGCTGGCTAAACTAATCGGTCACCGTTACAAACAGGACCTACGAGAACGCAGCTTATCTCTCTGATTGAACAGATACCTGCTATGGCTCGCGGCTATCACTTCCCTAAAAGAAATTTTGGAAAGAAACTGTCATTGATACACTGAAAACAACAGAATAATCCACATAAACCTTCTCAAATACTGTATTGACATGAACTCCTCCAATTAATATAGTTTTGTTATAGAAGAAAAATATTTTTGAGCTCACACCAACCTCATGATTTCAACCGTTTTTTTTAGAAAGAACTTGCACTGAGGTATAATGTCAAGTAGGCTTATGTTGAAACTTGGAAATTCAAAACAGCAAAGAGATGTTTGGTGATAGAGAAGGCCATTTGCATGTTGCTACTTGTACATCACTCGACTGGTACTGAAAAGAGAGTGTATGTGAGAGAGGAAGAATGAGAGAGAATGAGTTAGAGTTTTAAGGGTGGAGTCATGAAACGTCTGGGATTACCCAAGGGTACTCTAGACTTGAACGCAACTATACTTTTGGGCTGCATCAAATATCCAAGAGGGAACAGTTGCAAAGATACCAACTGCCTTAGCTCTATCGTACCTTCTTTTTCTCACTTTCTCTCCCTCACACATACCTTCTACCTATTCTATCCATTTTCGTCGTTTCGCACTACATTCTATACATTCAACCTAGTTTTCTTCTTGTAAGAGTTGTGATATTTTAATGTCATAAAAGCTTCAACTTTTTTGTGAACAGTAGTTTCTAAATGTGAACCCTTTTATTATTTATTTTTTATTTGTATTTAGTTTGTATTATACACAATTGGGGAAGAGATAGCCGTGAGCTGTAGCAGGTGTCTGTTCAATCAGATAGAGATAAGCTGCGTTCTCTTGGGCACTCTTTGTAAGGGTGACCGATTAGATTGGCCAGCAAAACGACACTGTTTTCTGCTGTAAAATCACTTCCCGGTGGTTCGGAACCCACCTAAAACTATAGGTCCAACTCATCAATCACCATCATCCAACTCATTACCTACGCACAGGTCTCAGACCTATTTGGGCTTCATCCTCTAAAAAAATTGACTTTGTCAATTTTCTTTTCTTCCTTCAAGCACATTTTCTTATGCTTCATGGCGTTGAACGATTTATTCTGTTTAATTCCAAATCATTTTAAAAGAAAAAACCAATTACAGATATTTATGTTGTAAAATATTTTTATCAGTCTACTGTATCAAAATCCCTTTTTGATTGATTTCCCCAAAAAATAAGAAAAACTCTTATTTTTAAACATGATTCATTAAAACATGGAGTCCTATGCAAATTACTCATGAAACGAATTTCATAGTCAATCGCATCATATTATAAAATTCTAAAGTTGATAATGTCATAACCATTACGAGATCGAGAGTAAATTTTATGTTTCACACTTATAAAATTTATGAATTTAGATATCAGGTTGGAAGTTTGATAATATTATTTGATTGATTTCTAATCTAGAGATTATTCCATTGGTTAGTTTGATTCAGATACATAGTTGAATGTATCAATTTAATTGATAAGATAAAAAATTGGTCAAATAATGAATTGTAAGTTTTATATAAGCTATTTAGACAAAAATGCTTCAGGGCAAGACGTTTAGAATATAGGTGCTCTAACGCTTTATCTTCTCCGTTGATTGATTGAAATAGCTGCAATCTTCCTATTAGGTAACGAAGCTTTTTCCGTCCATGAGCTTTTCCTCCACTTAAATGAGAAGAGTAAGCATCCTGTGGGCTATCACAATAAGCTATTCCACCAATTAGGTTTTTACAATAAATGTTCAAGGCCACTTCACTTATTATCAAACATATTTTTAGCCCAAAATCTGGTCTCCGTGCTTTTTTCTGTCACTCTAATACACCACCAAAAACTCAGCATTTTTTCAACAGATTCAAGGGTGTCAAACGACCATTTAGAGGATCAAACTATGATGGCTTTTAAGTGTATTGGATTGTTGCTCTTCTTGCCATTACAGAACCGTAATATGCGTCGTAAAGGCAAGTGCCGTGAAAGGTTAGGTAGCTAACGACAACAACTATAAACAGGCCATAAAACTATAAACAGGTCATAAAACTATAACATTCTGCCCGCAATAAACTTGCGGTTCCCCTCCGAAGATAATTCACTGCTTATAAAACGACATTAATATCCCGCTTTTTATTTTATTTTTCTCTTTCACTTATTCTTTCGCTCACTCACTCTATCTCACTTCCTCCTTCTCTCCCACTCGCTCTTTTCTCTTTCATCTTTCTCTCTCTCTCACACACACACGTTTGCCCCCTTTCTTCACTCTCTTCTTCCATATTTCTCTTTCTTTCTCTCTGTTTGTTTCATCACGTGACTATTGCGATTATAAAAGCGAACAAGCGCCACTTATAAAGACATTAAAGGGTTTTATAACCGTTTTATGTCACTCTAGTATATTAGGGCCTTGTTTGACTCCCAATAAAGACTAATATGGCTCGTATTAGGCTTATCCCCATTCACTAGCTATTATATTTACTGCCAGTGAGTCTTGATTTCGCCAGAATTTGACGTTTGTAGCTAAAGTTGATGCCCTTTTTTGAAAATATTTTAAGGCTTGATAAGCAATAAACGGAAGCACTTTTAATGTAATATAATAATTATTTTCTTCTGAAATTGGAATTGGAATATTGTCCATAACACTGTTGTAAACCCTGCAAACCAAATAAAACATCATAAAATAGAAAGATGTTATTTACCGCAACCCACTAACAATAATTAACATGCTACAAAATATAATAGAATAGAATAACAATTTATTTCTGCAACACAACATCATACAATAAATAATACACACAGTAACCTTAATTATGACATCATATAAAGAAAAAAATAAACTTGATTCAATAAATTTCAAGTGAAAAATATTGATAAAACAAATACAATTGACAAAAACAGATTTGATAAGGATAAGATTTAGTGTACTGTGGTGCAGAAATATAAGGCACCCCTGTAAAAAAATTGTGTTGGGGTTGCCTAATCATACATTCAACAAAAAGCGTTTGCAAAAATAGCTTAATAAAGTCACTTTTTTGTATTATTTCAAAGCATTTAGTGAAATGCAAAGTCCACCTTCTACCTTTAGCAACCCTTGATGATAAAAAATTGAATAAGAAAATGGATAGAACTTACTAGATAGTTGTACAATAATTGCAGTACTGTATACCAGTTCTATTTTGTAATACTGTCACATGAAATTGAAAATTCAAATTATTCTATTTTTTTATACAGTTACACCACATTTACAAGGAATGGATTAAAATTAATCAATACTTGGAATAAATACAGGCTCATTTACATACCAAATATTATAAGAAATCAAAATTTCAAAATTAGTTTTTAAAATGAATGAAAAAAACATACAGTTGAATAAATAATATGGTAGGTACCCCGAACGAGACTATTGTAAGGAGCATCATAAAGTTGCTCGCACAGTGGAGCATCAATACCCAATAAAAATCTACATCATAAAATCGAGATGTGCTGTGGAATGGTGTATGACGGATAAGGGCCGCATAGACAACACTATCCCACAGCATGAGTGACTTGCGATTATGATTATCATCGAGTATTGGACGCTCCACTGTGCATGCACCATTAGGAAGTATATTATTTTTTACTGTCTAGTAATATTATTGACGGTATATTATAAAACTATATAATTTTCAATTCGGATAATGCCCACATGAGTCTTGAGACTTGTTTGTGGGTAATGTGTTTTTTTTTTGTAGATTACGTCTTGGAGACTCGAGGTAAGGAGTATAAAATAAGTCAGATCAACAATCATACTACAGTTGTGGTCTGACGAGTTGATCCCTGGTTTTTCATGTGACTCACCAAGTGATAATCTCCAAGTGATTTTGGTTAATATCACTTTTTTACATATAAAGTAGCTTCTTGCTCATATAAGGAGGATACAGTTCGGAGACCAAGTCTCTTGAACAATGGCCTACATGAATCTAATCTATTTACTCTTGAATATCGAAGGCTGAAGAGAGGCTTGTCTACAGGAGTAGCAGCCAGCCAGTCTTATCAGATACATGTGCTCCAACCGTTGCTGCCATTTATGATTAGAAACTATAAACTATGATAAGAATAAATAAAATAATTCTTCGAATTCAGAATTGCTCTCAAGATGAATAGTTGTATGAATACTCTAGACATATTAATCTGTTTGAACCGTCTTCTTCTATTTTTCTTTAACCAACATCCCACAATAGTGGGCTGTCGATGGATCGATGTCGATAGGATCTCTTATCATGCATGACATTGTGTGTATGAATATGAATGGAATATAAATAAGGCTTAACTGGAAGCGATTACAATGTTTTATATCGCCAGAATGTAAGAAAACGCAATTTAAAGTTTAGATTAGAGAATGGTCTTACCAAGACGAAGGGGTGAGAAAAGTTATCCGTGGGCTTTGAAAGTATTCAGGGTGAGAAAAGCGAGGAAAGGGCTGTTTCTAGGGAGGGTGAACATTTTCGTAGGGTAAGGAAAAGCCCTAAAGAAAATGGAAAATGAGAAACGAAATGGCCAGCCTAGACGGGGGTAAGATGAGGTCTAGAATAACGGAACTCGAAATGAATTCGCAAGGATTCATGGCGCTTTCCCGAGAATTTTCCACAAGAAAACTCGGAAAGGGAAAGCGCTATGAAAATGAAATAAGGTTGCAATAAGCTAGCTTTCGGGCGACCTCATTTATTTGTAATAAATATATTCTGTTCGCAACTAGAGACTTGTATTAGGCTGTGCGTTAAAAGGTTTGTGCCCCTATAATACGAAGCGTATTATTTTCGCAGGCAGGCTGGGAACGTTCTTAAGCCGTCAGAAATGGTTGCTTATGACGTTCAAAAAAATTTTCCATTGCTTTTCTCCAATACCAAATCCGGCTCTTCAGGTGTAACTCGTATTATTGTGGTGTAAAGGGTTCACTTTTCTAATAACACATAGCAGCATACCTGAATTTTTTCTTGAAAAGTTTTACTCTGGATATTCCACCCCACTTTGAATGTTTTTAATAATTATGTTTATTGGATAAATTGTCAAATAATATTGCCTAGACTGGTAGGATGGTGATATCAAGTAAATATGATTTCATTTTAAGGTCTGACTACATACAATAAATTCAAGTTTCTCTTTAAGGTCATGATAGTTATGAAGGAGTAGAATCTCCATTGCCTAACAGGAGCGACTCAATTTTCAAGAGTAGGCTAGATGGGTTCAAAGATGGATCTTTCTCCATCTTGCTTAATCTCTTAATTTTTCTGATTCTTCTCCCTTTTCTTCTCCTTCCTCTCTTTTTTCTATTCCCCATACCAGTAGTCTATGACTCGTTATTTGCAGCTCTCTCAAAAAAACTCATTCCGATGAATAGCCTCATCATTCCATCTCACATACATGTATTTTTCTCACTCTTCTGTAGCCTTGCTTTTTAATTTCTTTCTATTTTTTTTTTTTTTTTTTTTTTTTTTTTTGAGGATGAAGCCCACATAGGTCTGAGACCTGTGCGTGGGTAATGAGTTGGATGATGGTGATTGATGAGTTGGACCTACAGTTTTAGGTGGGTTCCGAACCACCGGGAAGTGATTTTACAGCAGAGAACAATGTCTTTTTTGCTGGCCAATCTAATCGGTCACCGTTACGAACGGGACCTACGAGAACGCAGCTTATCTATCTGATTGAACAGATACCTGCTACGGCTCGCGGCTATCACTTCCCTTTTCAAATTCCCTTTTCAAATTCCCTTACCATTCGTTTTTAAAGGTTCTTCCTTTCAGCTTCCTTCAAATTTCGTAATAGACGCATTTCGTTGAAAGTTTTTAAAAAATAATCTTTTTATCATTCGAGCTCTTCCAATTCCTCTAACGTTTTCTCCACTAGTTCTTTCTCACTCTTTCCTCCTCCACTCTCTCGTTTTTCTTTCTCTAATCATTCAATCCCTCTCTCACTATTCAATCGTTGTCTTAATTTCTCATCCACTTTGTCTTTCGCTCTCTCTTTGTGATCATCACTTAACCTAACCTGACTATTTTGTTCCCTTTCTTCTTCCTCGCGAGTTGACTCTTTCTCGAGTTGACTGGTTAAGTGTCAAGAATGGACGAATCTTTGTCCAAACTTCGCCATTTCATGTAATTGCATCACTCAGATTGTCATTACCATAGTTAATATCGTACAAATGAGATCATTGTATATAATATCTTGCACTATAAAAAAAAAACCAATATCTGAGTTCACTATAGTATCTATGTGATGTTGGTAATCTTGTTTATAACCATTCATATGCATAATTTGTAAATTTACATGAATAAAGAAAGATAATCTAATCTAATCTAATCTCTTTCTCTACTTCTTTCTCATACTTTACTTTTTTCTTCTCTTCTCCCTCTTCCTCTACTTCTTCTTTGTGACACTTCGTCTCCTCAGTTTATGCTTTTATCTCTCTTCTTCCTTCCGAGTTAAATCTTCCTCTCACTCTAATTCTTTCTTTTTTCCCACTTCTCCGTCTTTCTCAATTACCATTTCTCCCTCTTTCTCTACTTTTCTCTCTGTTTTTCTTCTTTCTCTTGTTCTAAATTCTACTCTCTCTATTCCTCTTACTTCCGCTCGATCTAATCGTCTTGAATCACTCTTTCTCTTGCCCTATCTCTCTCATACTTCAATGTTTTCTTTTCTCTCACTCGTGACTTTTTCTTTTTCTCTTTCTCCACATCTTTTTCTTCCTAATGTTCTAAATCCACTCACTCAATCTCTCTCTGTCTATCCTGCCCGATCTGATCGTCTTTAAATCATTCTTTCTCTTGTCTAATAGCTCTCTCTCACACACTTATTCACTCTCTCTAACAAATTTCCTCTTTCTCACTCCAGCCTTCTCACTCCGTCACTCTCTCTCCTTCCCCCTCCACATACTACAGTTAACGACCCGTCTAACAGCGCATGGCTTGATAACAACGGATCAATTCCCAGTCGTTGAGCTTTGAGCTTCCTCCGTTAGATGTCGTTGCTAGTCTTAATTCTTTCTCGTCGCAATTCACTGCCATTTATTTGATTTTGAATCTTTATTTTTATGCTTAGATTCATAAAGAACTAAAATAGTTGATAATTATTTAATACGATCGTAAACAGATCTAATTTTGGTTTAGTTATTGTGCAAATGTGTTTTTCATGAGCACGAATTAAAAAATAAATATTTTGCAAGATAAAAGACATTTGTGGTTGAAATATATTGAAAAGGGGAAGTAAAAAATTATTTGTATGAATTATTCTATTCAATGAATGAAGTGAAGATGTTTGTTGAAATGTTTGTATTTGAAGATATTTGTTTGAATATGTTTGTATTTGTTGAATTTTTTCAATTTTTCATCAGTTGAAGCATGAAAAATACAAATACATTATTAATTAAAGCTCAAAAGGTGGAGAGTTGAATCGAGAAAGGATCATGCCTAGCAATGAAATCTAGCAGCTGTGTGTTTCTATAAGAATTCTCATTGTAATTTCCATGCAAATTACTGAAAGAATGTTGGATTGATAAACATTAAAATCAAGAAGTTTAACAAAGTTTCTCTTCTTTAAAATTTGCTTAAATTCTGTACAAGAACAGGAACAGGTCAATTCCAAGGGCGGCATGACACCCCCCCCCCCCCCCGAAATTTTAACTGTCAAAGCGCTAAAAATATGGTTTTAGAGGGATTATTTTTCAATATTTTTTTCGGCCCTCGAACCACCCTTTATGTTCAAAAGCCTATATTATCTTCATGAATTGTTGATGGACTCTTTCTTTGTGTCTTTTCACTATATACTGCCTAGAGACTTCGCCTACCCACTCCACCACACTAAATCACTGATGGTCACCCCACTCCACGGCTATTGGTTATAACACTATCTTGTCTTTCATACTCTACAAAGCAGTTGTAGGCGATAGCCTCTTTTCATGCATTGCATCATGTTTGAATCTTTTCTTGATTGTATTTTTGTCATGGATGAATAATGTTTATGGAATACTTTAGAACTTATTTATCACGAGTGAGAACTTATTTAAGGGTTTGAACACTCTAGTAATTTATTTTAAAATCCTTTTAATTCTATAAATTATAACAAAGCCCCGTTTCACTGCGGACATTGACAACTGCAATAAATAGCTAATGAAAATCGAGAAAATATTTTATTAATGTTTTTGAATATAATGAAAATTCATACATCCTTCTAAAAAAAGTTGTTTGAACACTCAATCGAGGATGACTCAAGCACCAGAAACAAGTCAATATGTTTCAGTATGCTGGCTAAAATTGATGCAGGGAAAAATGCAATTCAATTCAATTCAATTCAAATTTATTTCCACACCAAAAAACAACAAAATATAATATATGTATAAGAATATGCACATCAAATAACAAGAAATCTTCGAAATTCAGTAACTTAATAACTAGAATATGTGAGCACTTAACAATGACAAACATTCATCTAATGTGGCTGAAATCTATTGAAAAGGGGAAGTAAAAAATTATTTGTATGAATGTTTGTTAATGAATGCAATGGAAATGGATGTTAAATGTCTTGAATATCTTTTAAAATGTAGTTTCAGAGGGGTCATTCCTGAAAAAATCACTAGGATTCCTTTCTCCAATAAAAGGTATTTCATTCCTGTATCCATTCCCTGAGTTTGCCTCTCACTACCAAATGCGAATAAATAATGATTCAAGCACTAGAGCGTCCAAGCCACTTAAATATGTATTAAAATGAATGGGATTCAAGATTTTGTAGACATGAATCTCGAATGACTTAAAGTACGATTTCAGGGGGATTGATTCTCAAAATTTACCATCCCCCTAAACCCCCGAAAAGTCAGTCGGATTCAAAAGCTCACTTGCTGGAGAGAAACTATTAGAATATGAATTGTTTATAATATGTAGAATATAAGAGTAAGCTTACTATATTGAATAAAATAAGCTTACAGCTTTGAATAAAAAAAACATCAAGCATAGTCCTAGATACAGTTGGTCTGTAACGTTTACAGGAATTTTTAAATGAATAACTGTTCTGGTTTATGGCAAAATTTAGAAAAAATATTCGTGCTAAAATCCTAAGATATTCTATGTTTCAGGTTAAATATAACTGCGATAGGAATTGAAAATGTCAATCTTACTAGTGAAACTGAATATGTTGTAAAGTTACGCTTGTAGAAGCACTAAATGAATACCAATAGTATCTGATGAATACAGTTACAACTCACTATTTCCGAACTTGAAAGATAATAATTCAATTTCAAAATTCACCATTTATCATGGAACAGAAAGCTCTTCTATCACCGTATCGATAGAGTCTGCGATTTATGCAATCCATGATCCATCCTTTACCGTCATCGTACTGGAAGATTTCTGAACTTTCCAGCTTCAGCAGTCTAGAAGGAGTTTGGTTTTTTACGATCGATTTCTGGCGATCATGCTTTCAATTTATTTAACA